>CM017444.1:9735949-10050189 GCA_007726485.1 Eragrostis curvula
GACAAAGCCCGTCAGAACTCAGATGCCCAACAACCACAGTGAAAGAAGTTGATTTGCCTTCTAAGAAGACTTTCGGTCCTGCTCCAAAGTGATGATTATCGGTGCAAACATCGTAGAGAATGCCACCAGAATCCACCAAAAGGACAAGAGTCATAACACTTATTCACTCAGTCAAAATTGTTTAAGCGTCAGAGACGATGGTTGGAGTTGAAAAAGAACGAGGACCAAGGTCATCTAGTTGCAAGCCACGTTCCCAACCCTCTATTTCTCGGACTTTTTGCTTGCATGGAGTGCCCAAGACCTTGATTTCAGCTCAAGACCGCAGTTTGATGATTGTTTATAGGAGCAAGTGCATGATTCCCTGAACGCAGAGCTTATCGGCAATTTAGTTTATCATTCGCAGACCGAAGGCCAGACTGAGAGGGTGAATTAGATTCTTGAGGACTTTCTTCGTGCTTGTGTGTTGACTCGCAGCGATAATTGGGACAAATGTTTGCCGCTAGCATACTTCTCATACAACAACAGCTATCAGAAAAGCATCAAGATGACACCATTTGAGGCTTTGTATCGACGCCGAAGTCACACTCCACTGAAATAGACTGAACTCCAGTGAGGGGATCACTTTTGTACCAAACCTAGCAGCAGATGCAGAGAAGACAGTACGTCGCGTCCCGTCCAACTTAAGAGCAACCAGTCTCAACAGAAGAGATATGTAGACAAGAGACACTGATGGATAGTGTTCGCAGTTGATGACCACGCATACCTTTGTGTCTCTCCACGAAGGGTGTACGTCGGTTCGCGTCAGAGGAAAGCTAGAGCCAAGATACATTGAACCGTTCCAGATAGCTGGATAGTGTGGACCCGTGGCTTACCGTTTGGATTTACCGCCAAATCTCTCCGGGATCCACCACATTGTCCATGTATTGCAGCTGAGGGAGTGCTTGAAGGTTCCAACATATGTGGCAGTCAGTGTTTTGGGACAACTTGAGCCAGCTCTTACATATTCCGAGCAACCTATCAAGATCACAGATGAGAAGGACAGAGTCACTAGGATCAGAACGGTTGAATTCTGCAAGGTGCAATACAGCATCTAGTTTGAGGATAAGCCCACCGAAGAACATGGGGAAATTTTTTTCTACGCCATAGTTCGAAGTGTGTTTTTGGTTTTCTTCGTCCCTCCACCGTTTGTTTTTCCTATCCTTCTTAAATCTCGGGACGAGATTTCTTTAAGGGGGGAAGGCTGTGACACCCTGTATCACTGAAGACTAGCAAGCACGCATAGGAAACAGAACAGAATCCAAAAACAAAGACAAGGTTGAATTCAAAATCAATAATTCAAACAATTATCAAACTAAGGCTTGTGAAAGAATACGAATTTCTCAATAGAAACTTAAGGAACCAAAAATACCAGAGGATTCAGCTCAGCCAGAAAAAATTTTGGAAAATTTTGGTGATTTTAGAAATTCATTTGGATGTCCAAATAAATCCTGGAAGCTTAGAAAGTACCCTACTTTGACCAGCTACAGTTTGAAATCTACTGGGAATCCAGATATGCATGTTGGTCAGATGATTGACCATTTCAAGAGCTTTCTAATGGTACCAAGTTGCCATTTTTGGAGCTTGTTTGCTAGGCCAATTTTTGTGCCAAAGTTTAGGGAAAATCTCAGTTTGAATAATTCGGTAAATGGAAAAGATGCTACCGGGCCCACTCGTCAGCCACCTCTCCCTCACTGCGCGCGCGCGGAAGAACGGCGCCATGTCGCCGACGGCGTACGGCTTCGCCGTGCCGCCCCCTAGCCCGCTCCTCGCCCGCGCCGCAGCTCCAAAACGCAGCCCCGCACCCGTCGTCGCTCTCCCCTGCCTTTTTCCCCATTTTCCCCGTCGCCCAAACCCTAGTTTTCCCCTTCTGCCATTGCCACCGGTCGTCCAGCTCGTCGCGCCGCTGCTACAGAGCTACTCCTGCCGAGCTACTCGACGAAGATCTGCGCAGCACCACCCTTGAACTCCACCATGGCTTCCATCCCCCTTCGTCCGCCGTGAATCGAGCAAATCGACGCCGTCGTCCTCACCCAACCGCCGCGAGCTTCATCGACCTCACCGCGAAATCCTTCCTCCATGGTGAGCCTCAGTCAAATTACTCGCGTTTGGAGCTGCGAAACTCAGTCACGCACACCTTTTACCCCACCATTCTTCTTCTTCCACAGCCATGTCGCCAGAGTTGGTCTCTTCCCCGCCGCCAGTCAACCTCGCTTCGCTACTCTCTCGACGAACTCCGTCCTCCGATCATTCTCATCGTCAACCTGCTAGTCCCAGAGATCCAAGCTGAGCTGGTGAAGCTCGTGCGCGCGCGAGCTCACCGCCACGCCACCCCGAGTCACCGGAACACCGTCGCCTCCATCGTCGCCGACCCACTCCAGGACCCGCCGTCGACGTCTTGCTCCCCGCCGCGAACCGCACCATCTTGGTGAGTCACGCGCTGAAGCACCCCTGTTATTACAGGAGCGTAAACACTTTATTATACCAGTCCCTGGATCAGTCGCTGGTACAATCAAGTCTTACAACAGGAGATATTACAAGTCTCGACCTGGCAGGGGTCGATTGAGATACCAGTAGAACATAAGGAAATAAACTAAAAGCACACAGAACCAGGCCCAGAAGATATATTCCATGTCCTCCATAGCGGAAGCAACTAAGCGGTAGACTAAGTCACAGGCCGCTCGGGTGCGGACGAGACCAAGCTTATTCGTCTTCCTCACCGTCTGCGTCGACGAAGTCTGGATCTTCTTCTGTAATCAGCAAGCAAGAATGAGTACAAGAGTACTCAGCAAGTCGCAACCCTTGCCCTACCAACATTGGATATATGTATGCATTTGGCAGTAGCAAGGTAAAGGCCATATGGTTTAACATTTGCAATAAAGCAAGTTTTACACATGCAAGGGTTCAGTTTGTAAAACGGTTTTAGCAAAAGCCTCAAATTAAGCATTATGAGGTTGGTCAAGTTTTACGTTGCCGGACACCCCGTCCACGACAACCTTCGGCGGAAGGCCGGACCTATTCTCAAAACAACTCACACATCAAGGAGATAAGTTCCCATCCCATGCTAGTTCTTGGACCGAACCAAAGCCATGTCCGTGACCGTGGACTCGGCTATTCGAATAGATTTTAACACTCTGCAGAGGTTGTACGCTGTACCCACAAGCTGAGTGCATCACAAACCACCCGCGACGTGGGTGTGAAGACTCACAAAGCCATTACCTATGACAGCATCGTCCCGACTAATCGCCATGGGAGTTAACCAGGGGTCTTGTCCTCTTCTAGGCCTTCAACCGGGTCGCACACGTCTGCATCACGTCCACCTTCTCCATGGGCTCCCATTGCATCTCCAGCCACCGGGCGATTAACAGACTAGCTGGCGGGATTTAGACTAAGCCGTGCCGCATACACGAAAATGTGGTCGCACTGGATAAACGGCTAGGTAGGATGTCACAAGCAACTCGGTCCTTATAGGAGCCAAGGCAATCATCTCCACAAACATGAACCCACCACAGAGGCAGTGCTCATCTCCCATAAAACTTGTCATAAGCACACCACAGAGGCGACGCTTAATCTTCCATAATCATCATCATCATCATCACCTCAGCTCTAACCCAAGTTCATTCATTCATCTTATCTTTAGTTATCACCCAACCTTACTACTACCACACAACACCAATCACGGTTTCACATTTTGCAAAAGCTAAGTATAAGTAGAGCATTTAGTGATACATAGTCCTAAGCATTCTATAACAAGGCAATCATCCATGCGTAAGTAATATACAAACATGGATATCCTAGGTTTCACAGGGAATAGATTAGGACAGGTAATATAAGGCTCAGTGGTCTTGGTCATACTACTCAAAGGTTTTGCAATCATCAGGTCAAGCATTTCATGCAATAAAATGGCTGCTACGGGTTGTGTTTATAAAACATAGGAGCAATATGATCAAGAGGGAAATGGATTGTGACTTGCCTTCGTTGATGTCCTCGGGGGTCTCCTACTCGAAGTCTCCGGCTCCTGGTTCCTGCTCCTCCTCTTCCTCGTACTCTCCGTTAGCTACGGTACGCGAAACCGGCACACAAACAAACAAGCAACAAACACAAATAAATACAAAAGAATTATAAGATGAGCTCTGCAGAATATGAAAGTGATAGGAATAGATAGAGCTCAGTTTTATATGAATTTAGGAGGAAGAATGAGGTAAATCGGAGCTCGGACGAGGGAGATATTGAATGGGATTAATCCGAAAATGAACACAGAAAGGAAAATAACAGCACGTGTACGTGCTGGGCTGGTGTTTCGGTCAAGGGAAAAAGGGCCTGCTAGCTGCATGGTCCTGCGGGAGGAGTATATGGCTTTGGGCTGCTAAGGCTTGTGCATCATTTGGCCCAACTAGGAAATAGATCGGGAGAGCAGGGACAAATGGGGATGGATACAGAGGTGCTGCTCCTGCTCGCCATGGATGGACACTGAGAGCTCAAATCAACGAGGGGGAAGGACAGGAGGGCGGCTAGGGAGTGGGGGAATCGAATCCTAGGCTCATGGCTCCTCCGTTTGAGGCATAAATTTGAGGAGAGGCTGTGGGGAGTGGTGGCTGCGACGGCCACAGAAGACGGCGGCCATGCCTGCCCGAGGAAGCTCGATTGGGCGAGGGAGAGGGCGATTGAGCGGGCTCTGGAGGTGGAGTGGATCACGGGGGTGCTCGACGGCAGCTCGGCCAAGGCTAGGTGGCGCCGGGGAGGGGGAATCGACGGGCGGCGCGCCGTCGGGCTGAGAAGCATAGAGAGGAAGAAGAAGCTCACCTGCTGCAGGGCTGGGGCAGCGCGGTGGCGAAGCAGTTCACGGGGGAGGCTATCTATAGGCGCGCGGCGAGGAGGGAGCTCGCCGGCAGGGACGGGACGGCGGGGCCGACGGCGTGGCGTGCGGCTTTGGAGCGACGGGACGCGAGCGGTCAGGCGACTTGGCCACTAGCGGCGTGGGTGCGCATGCGCGGTGTAGCGGAGGCGATGGCTGCGCGCAGAGCAGGGGAGAGAGGTAGGGGACGGGCTCCTCTCACTGCTCGTGTTGACGCGTATGGGTCAGCGGCGCTATGCTCCGGTCGTCGCGACTGTGCGATGCGACCTCGGCGGCAGAGCAGCTGCATGGGCGGTGCTGCGAGGCGTGGGGCGATGCGTCGCTTAGCGGCGTGCGCGGCTCAGGTGACGAGACGGCTCGGGCAGAGGAGTGAAGGCGGTAGCTGGGCAGCTGGGAGTGAAGACTTGTCTAGAGTTTGGTGGAGCTCTTCACGCGTGCGTGCTGCTCCAGTGCTGAAGGAGGAAGAAAGGTGCTCGGGCTGGTTGGGCCAATGGGCCAAGATGGCGATGCTGGGCTGGACCGTAAGAGATAGGAAATAGGGGAGATGGACCAGGCCGACGGAAGAGAAAGGGGTGACAAATTGGGCTGGAAACGGCCGGATGCAGAGAAGGAGAGAAAGATTTTTAAAAGATTTTTGAAAACTTCTGATTTTAGTTTCGATTTGATTTGTGAATTTTAAGGGTGAATTTTCAGGGCGTTACACGCGCCCCTCACCATCGTCGTCCTAGCCCGCCCCAGCGCTCGGAACGGCCGCCATGCCGCCGCCGCCGCGCCATGCGTGTCGTGCGCGCGTGCGAAGTGGGCACCCAGCCCAGATCTGGCCCAGATCCAGACCGTACGCAGCCCAGATCCACTCGGGCCGAGCCCACATAGTTTTTCCAGGATTTCTTGATTTCTGTAATTACTAGAAATTGTCTTAAGCTTGTAAAATGCATAATAAACCGTATACAACTCAGAAAAATATGAAACCAATTTTGTTGGCTTTCTTGTACTCAGATCTATCATGGGACTGTACCAAATCACCTAAAGCGCTTTCTCTGTTCCCTGTATAAATCCATTTGTGTAGATCTTGTTTAATTTATAATACATTATCTGTTGCTCCATAAATCCATAAATCTTGCATGCTTGTTAAGATACTAATAACCTACGTACAGAACATTGTTCCACTGTCATATGATGTCTAATTATTTTCTTATGATTTAAATTGTGGTTTGCATTGTTAAATCATTATAAATAATTTGTAAAGAAACAAATCATCAAACTTCACAGTAAATTACTTCCAGTGGTGGAGTTCACTAGAAAAATACCACTGGACCTAAAAAAGTTTCGAAGTCCAGTTGACTAACTAATCAACTTAAGTTAATTAAGTAATTAACTTAATCAAGAAGTCAAAGAAGTAAATACTTCAGACGAAATCATTTACAATGTTATTGTCCTATCAAGTAATTAAATTCTAAATTGCATCATGTTATTGCATCTAACTTGCATTTCCTTGTCATGGCATATAGCTCTCGAGGTGATTCAGGAGCGCAGGTGGAGGACCAGGATGCTGAGTTGCTCAAGAGGAGCCACTGACTGGTCCCTTGCTTGATAGCGTCGTTCTTAAGCCAGGCAAGCCCCCCGTTGCATGCCTACCTTATTAGGATTTTATTTTCTCACTTGATTTGGGCTAGTAATTGATTGTGCATTAGGTATTAGGAGTTGATGTGAAACCTTAGAACTGCATTAGGACTACCCTTCCATATCATACCTTTGTGTCTTATTTTTGTAGATGTGGTCTAGGTTACGTTAGAACTTGCTAGGCTTAGTAGCTAGAGGACAGTAGAAGACGAGTGGTAGGTCCAACTCGCATTGTAGGAATCACCTTGGATTGTACTAGATGGATTTAGGATTTGTTGAGACCCGACGGAGAATTGTTTATGTAGGATGGTTGGAGAAGGCTGGGCCTTCACGGTGGTAGCCCCATCTGTGTTGGTTAAGGACCGTCCGTTGTTGGCCCTGTTGAGCAAGTTCGAACGTACTGATCACATGCTAGTGTTTTTATGGGCCTTGTAAACTTAGCAGCTTAGCAATCATGGGGACGACATCACCGCCTGCTGCTACAGGGGAATGAGGAAAGCCACCCACGAACGACGGCTGGGCCGGGTGTTTTGTGGGGCCAAGACTTCCGCCGGGAGCAGTAGATTGAGTCGGCCTTGCGGGGGCTTTGTGAAAGGTTGCCATATATGGTGCCTTTGTGCTGCATATGTCGTGTGGTCAGGTTTCTCCTGCAGGATGTACATCGATGCCGCCGCTCTCGGTCAAGAGCAACCTTGCTCACTGAGTCACCTTGTAGTGTGTTATTATTGATGATATGATGATGCTAGTTTATTACTGTTATATTCATATATCTTGCTTACTGTACACTGCTATTATCTGATATATTGTTACTTTATATCTGCTTTAGAGATAAGAGCACTGTTTTACTGTTAAGTACTTAATCTGAATGAAAACTTGAAAGTAAAGACCAAGTAATTAGTGCGGTTTATGCTAATGAGTCAGCCTACCCTCTTGTAGCCTTTGTATTCTAGAAGTCGGCTGTAGTTAGCCACGTTGACGGGTAAGTCTTGCTGAGTATTAGTTGCTCAGGGTTTGGCTCTTTATGTTTTTGTGCAGGTAGTCTTTGCTTCCGCTGTTGCTTGATGGAGTTTCTCAGCGGGTCCACATCGAGAGCTTCGATGTGTGGCTTGGATCGTCGAGTGTTGTAGTATTGTATCTTTTAGACTTTCGCTGTACTACTCATGTGTTTTAAATCATTGTACCTAATGTAATAACTTAAAGATGTAAAATTTGTGTTTTTTATGTGATGTACTGTTGTGTCCATTCACCAGCACTTCCGACTCGATCCTGTGAAAAGCGGAGACGCTTCAAACTCTTGCGCCGTGGAGCACATCTTCATCGGAGCTCTCCGCCACCCAATCGGAACTTGCGCCGTCAATTAACAATAGCGGCCTTCGCGTTGCCCAGATAGAAGTCCATCCCCATGGACAGGAAGCTATGTATACACACTACTGGAAAATAGAATATCCCTGTGTGCCGAAATCCGTCAAAGAAATGCAAAAAACCGTCAAAGAAACGAACCATGTGGGCAAACCGTCAAGGAAAAGCACACACGGATATGACGACAGGGAAATTTTAATTTGCATGACGGGTAGCACACAGGGAAATTATTTCTGACGGTTGACACTCAAGGAAATAGAAGTCACCCTCGGGGAAATAAGATTCAGGAAAACAAAAAAAAAAGCACAATGGATATTGCCAAATACCAATTTATTCATTCATATGCACAATCGAATATCACCATCATCTCAATTCAACAATTGCTGTCCATTCATACAAGTGAAAATTAGGAGAAAGCCACATTCACTTCAGTGTTCATCGATGAGCCTTAAACCAGAACGCGTACTGTATGCTCTCTCTGCCCTGGCAAGTTTGGATACAACATTAGCTTGGAGCAACAAGTTGTCATGTTAACATACTGTGTGCATCAAGAGTATATGAAATAGAAAAGTCATTTGTTTTGAGTGAAGGACAGTAGTGTATATGGGCAGATCAATAGCATCGGCAACAACAGAGAAGAACAATCAGGCTTCTTTCCTTCAAGAATACAGATAGTAAAGTTAAATGGAACGAGAATTCACTACAAGTCATTGCAGTACAAGTTTTATTTTACTCGCTAAGTAATGTCAGTAAAACTGAATACTATTTTGCAATAACGTTCAAATCAGTGTATTATACATATTAGGAAAAGCAAACTCACCAGTTCTGAAGAACAATCTTGAGGAGAAAATAAAATCAGCTACCATTCTGCGCCACTTCCTGTCGAACAGAGGAAAATATGTCAATCGAATGGACTTGTAGCAGATTTTAGCTAACATTGTACATGAACTAAATAACATAGGCCTCAAGTTCAGAGGGACAAAGCAGATAGCAAATAAGATAGCAGGTCAGCAGATCCAATTGCTTCCATCTCTATACAATTTGACAATGTCACAAGCAGTTAGCAATGTTATTTTCAGTTCACAAATAACACTAGCACTCTGGCAGGCAGTACCCCGCACAAGCTCTAGCCTCTAGCAGAACAAAGGCACATGCGCACAGGACAGCAAGATCATGAAGAGCTAAAATCGAATACAAATACTGAACAAAACAAGAAAGGAAGGGTCTGGGAGCGATACCTGCAGGCAGGCTGCATGCTGCAGCGTGCGAGCTTGCTTGCCATCCCTGCGCTGCTGAATGCCAGCCGGAGAAGCGGGCGACGGGAGATTCTGCCCGAAACTGAACGAAACAGCAGGGAGGAGCCGTGGTGCTCAAGATCCAGAGCAATCCGGTGGGGGTGACTCCATTTGACCGCCGGGGAAGAGGAGGAACGGACGGCCGCCGGTGGCAGAGCACGAGCATGGAGATCTGCAGCACGGTGCTCCCGCCAGCCACCTGTTCCTCCTTCCCGGGTGGCGGCGGCGCCAGCCCGCCCGCGGAGGAGCGGCTTCCATGCTCAGCCCCAGCGCCATCGCTATGTCGCTGGCCGGCCGCTCACAAACAGTTCTGGAGGTGAGAACCGACGGGTGCTGCGGATCCGGTGGTGGCGGCGGAGATTGGGGACGGGTGAAACATAATTGAGAATTTGAGAGTGCGGGAGCGGCGGGGTGGGGGAATGACTAGCAGGCAGATAGGGTTTCTCAGCCTTTTGTGAGCCAGACCGGGTAGGCCTGTGGGCTGCCCGTCAAGGATGTATAGCACCGCGACAGGGTAATGTTTGATTTCCCAGTGTGCTTTGCAAAACACACAGGGACATTTTGGTTTCCAGTAGTGACAGCGGAGCAGTATTTGTTTTTTTTTTTTTTTTTTGAGCAAAAGCGGAGCAGTGTTTGTTTTCTCCTTTATTTTGGATAGGGGAGGGAAGCACCGTTCGCTTTGGCGTTAGCCTGCTGGGCCAGACAAGGTGGGTTTCGGCCTTCACGGATGGCGTTCACGTGTGCGGTTACTATTTTAGTTTTTTCTCATTTTTTTTTTTGACGATTGGTTACTATTTTTAGTTGAAAACATCAATGCGCCTGGGGTATATACCGTGAAAGAACCAATCTCCATGGGAAACCAGAGCAAGATCTACATGGCGGCGTCCAACGGCAAAGGAGAGTTGACCAGCACCGACGTCCTCGCAGAAAATTCTCTTGGAGCTCGTCCTCCTGCGGGCCAGCACCCCGGTCTGCCTCGTCCGAGCCGCTGCCACATGTAGGATATGGCGCCGCTTTCCTGCATCATGTCCGGTCCCTCCACCAGCCGCACGTACTCGGATGCTACTACACCGATTACAATCCACGCGTCGAGACCATCTTCGTCTCCGCCGCAACGCCGCCAGGGATCGCCTGCCTCGACTGCAGACATGTAACTAGGAATAGTAGACTTCCAAGACGCTCTGAAGAAGCTTGTGTTCATTACAAGATGTGGATTTTTTTTTATGGGACAATTATGTTTTTACCCTCACTTTGAACTCTAATTATGATTTTACCCTCACTTTTTTGACTTTGTGATTTTACCCCTGTTTTTCAACCTGAAGCCAGAGTTGACCCCTACTGGGGGTAAAATCGCAATAGAATTATTCTGATTTTACCCCTACTGAGGGTAAGATCTGCCTTCATGTTGAAAAACCAGGGGTAAAATCACAAAGTTAAAAAAATAAGGGTAAAATCAGAATTAGAGTTCAAAGTGAGGGTAAAAACACAAATACCCCTTTTTTTATTGTATCTGCAACAATCCTAGAATATATCATGGGGAAATTTTTGGTGCAATGAGCCTATTCGGTGCAATTTGTGCAATCAGCCCCCCTAGCCATCTGATTCGTATCTAACGTTTCATCTTTTTCCCACGGAGCATCCCGATCCACCTCGTTGTTTTCCACAAATCCCCTCGCAGAAATCCCTTTACTTGGCTATAACTTTCGGATAACCCGATCCCTCATACGGCGTCCTCCACGATCCTGGTGCCTGCCAGAGGCCAAGGTGCCGCCGCCGCTGCCATGAACTTGTTGATAGTCAAGCATGCTGCAGACAGCCCAACTGCCCAAGGATTGACGAATCGTGTTGCCGATGCGGTTCCAATCGGGATGCCTCCTGGGTTAGGGCCACCTCGCACTCGCCGATGCCCACGTCTACAACATCGACTTCCCATTCTACATCAACACTCATGGTGCCATCCTCGGCCACTGTAGCTCAATCTCCCATCCCCATATCTCAATCTGAGCCAACATCTTCCCAAGGGTCTGCATCGTTGTTGTGATCCGCGGCCACAATCGTATCGACCCATGTCTCAATCTGAGCCAACATCTGCCCAATTGTAACGTGCAAAAAAAAAATGCTGCTATTCCATCACAAGCAGCAAGCAGTTTGATCTGTATTTGGAAGCAGCTTTTTTTTTTTAGATAATGGAAACTGACTCGATGGATCTTAGTTTGATCTGGAGGCCTCGAATTTCCAGAACTAAGGCATTCGCCGGCGGTGGGCGGTGGAATTGTTGAAGATTGTCGGAGGAGCTCAGCGGGGTTATCGGCAGCAGAAGGATTTCTGAGAATGGAGTTTTGTGAAAAAGAGACGAGGTCGATTACGAAGCTCCTGCCTATACGAATCTGATGGCTGATGCGTTGTTTGCACGAATTGCACCAAATACTCCTATTGCATGGAAAATTTCCCCATATATCATACTGCTAGTTTAAAACAATGTTGGCAGATAGCCATTTTATTTTTGGCTAGACTTTCTTTATACTTTGTCAGACCGTGTTAAAACTCAAAAAAGGATATTCCGTGAATTGTACGGGCCATATATGCGTGCATATAAAAGACCGGTAAATAAAGGATACATACATACGCCTGGAATCCGAAAAAAATAAGTAGTATATATATGTCTATGGTAAATTACCAAGGTCCCGCACTGTCTTTTAATTTCCATCTTCATTGAGGGATCGAATCAATAACTTCCACACGTAAATTACGCAACACATCTAGGGTGAACATATCTCCACGGGGGAGGAAACCATTGATAGATTCTGTTAAAACACTAGATGTAGATCAGCGGGTCCTAAACATCAATTCTAGACATGAGCAAGTATGGATCTGAGAGAGAGAGAGAGAGAGAGAGAGAGGGAGAGGGAGAGGAGGGGAGTGGTGTATACCTTTGTGTGTAGCAGCAGGAGCAGGCGCAGCTATGGCGACGACGGGCGGTGACGGTGAGACGGCGACGGGCGTCGGTGTCGTGGCAGAGGAGCGGCCCCGGGTGATGTTCCTGAATCCCTCGGGCCTGTAGCGGCACTGGCTGAGAACGGCCTGGCCGTACGACGACGACGTGGTGGCGGCGGTGAGTCTTCCCGTTGCCTCAACGCTTTCTGTGGATCGGATTAGGGTTGGTGTCGGTGGGTGCGGAACTCTCCGATGAACCTTGTATCGAGAGCCGCCGGCCCCCACCTCTTTATTTAGCGCTGGCAACAGGGGCCCACCAACCAGGGTTGGGTTGGGCACCCCCGATCAGGGCGCAGATCAAGGCCCCTTAAGCCTTTGGGCTTTTGGGCTTAGGAGATCAATATAACAATCTCCCCCTTTATCTCATCTTTTGTCTTTTTTCTTTTCTTTTTCTTTTTCACTTGTCTCGTCGTAGATTAATGCATAGAGCATGTCTCATTGTCACGGTCATATCTCGCCGATAGAATCAACAGCTACAATACACGCCTCCATTCTGAAAAAAGTTCTTTATTCTTTTTGGGCCTTCTTAGTCCAGAGATCATAGATTGTCCCTTAACCCTATGCCGGCTACGTGCTCCTTGAACACACTGGGTGGTAAGCCTTTTGTTAGCGGATTCGCGAGCATCTTTTCTGTATGTATATGCTCGAGACTTATGGTTTGATCTCGGACTTTATCTTACACAACATAAAACTTTATGTCAATGTGTTTGGTAGCATCACTTGACCTATTGTTGTGAGCATACTTTACTGCAGGCTCATTGTCGCAGTACATCTTTAGTGGTCTAGAGATGTCGTCAACTACTCTCAAACCGGGTATAAATTTCTTTAGCCAGTTCACCTGCCCTTATGCCTTAAAACATGCAACAAATTCAGCATACATTGTGGACGCTGCAGTGACGGTTTGTTTGCAACTTTTCCATGATATGGCTCCTCCCGCGAGAGTGAACACATATCCTGATGTCAATTTTCTGTTATCTCTTGCAAAATCAGCATCTGCATATGCTATGATTTGCAGAGAATCTGTTTTTCTGTATGTCAACATGAGGCCTTTTGTTCCTTGCAAATAGCGCAGAACTTTCTTTACCAATTTCCAATGTTCTAGTCCTGGATTACTCTGGAATCTACCAAGCACCCCGGTAACAAAAGCTATGTCAGGGCGCGTGCACACTTGTGCATACTGTAAGCTTCTGACAGCTGAAGCATATGGTACCGATTTCATTTGATCTTTTTCATATTGATTCTTTGGACATTGGAAGTCCCCATATCTATCGCCCTTGACAATAGAAGCAGGTGAGGCATTGCATCTGTGCATATTGTATTTCTTCAGGAACTTTTGTATATATGTCTTTTGTGATAGTCCTAATACCCCCTTTGATCTGTCTAGGTGAATTTCAATTCCTAAGATGAATTTTGTTTCACCAAGATCTTTCATTTCGAATTGCGAGGACAAGAATTTCTTTGTTTCTAGTGGCAGACTGACGTCACTGCTTGCAAGCAGGATATCATCCACATATAGGATTAGGAAGATATACTTTCCATTCTTGAACTTTGCATATACGCAATTGTCCTCCACATTCTGTTCAAACCCAAAACTTTTAATCGTACTATCAAACTTCAAGAACCACATTCTTGAAGCTTGCTTTAACCCATAAATCGATTTCTTTAGGCGGCATCCCATCTTTTCTTTTCCTTCCACAACAAAACCTTTCGGTTGTGCCATGTAGAACTCTTTATCTAGATCCCCATTTAGGAACGCCGTCTTTACATCCATTTGATGCAATTCTAGATCAAAATGAGCCACAAGGGCCATAATGACCCTGAGGGAATCTTTACATGAGACTGGAGAAAATGTCTTATGGTAATCAATTCCTTCTCTTTGCGTATAGCCTTTTGCCACAAGTCACGCTTTGAACTTTTCTATATTCCCTTCGGAGTCATATTTGGTTTTGTAGACCCATTTATAGCCTACTGGCTTGACTCCTTCTGAAATTTCCACTAAGTCCCAAACATCGTTGGTACTCATCGATCTCATTTCATCTTCCATGGCTGCCAACCACTTAAATGAATGCTCGCTTCTCATGGCTTCTTCAAATGAGGTAGGGTCATCCTCCATTTGATATTCTTGACAATTCTCAGTGTTATATCACTGGAAATAGCCGACCTTCTTGCTCTTTGAGACCTTCTTGGGGCCTCTACATTTTGCTCATTTTCTATCGGAGGTTGTACCTCTACATCTGGAGTATTTTCTATTGGAGGTTGTTGCAGCTCCCCTTGTTCTGCGGCAATGGGCTCTATCGAATCCTGAGGGACAGATTCCATGTTTTCATTCGTTGTGTGTCGAACTCCCGATGCAGCCACTACGGGCAGTGATAAGAAATGTTCTTGAATCATTGGATTGTGCGCGTACACCCGCTTCTCCTGAAGATCAATCTCTCGAACTGCCACGCTCCCCCGAATCATTTCTTCTTCTAAGAAGGCAGCGTGTCTTGTTTCTATAAACTTTATATATCTATCTGGACAGTAGAATCGATAACCTTTTGACTTTTCTGGATAGCCAATAAAATGGCAAGTCTCTCTTTTGGGATCTAGCTTCCCAATATTCGGGTTGAATTCTTTTGCCTCAGCAGGAGTCCCCCAGACCCGTAGGTATGCTTGTGAGGGTACTCTTCCTGTCCACAACTCATACGGTGTTTTGGGCACCGATTTACTGGGTACTCCGTTGAGAATAGGAATAGCGGTTTTTAACGCCTCCATCCACAAACTCACTGGCAGTGTCGAATAACTGATCATATTGCGTACCATATCCATTAGGGTACGGTTGCGTTTTTCTGCCACTCCATTCTGCTGAGGCTCGTCCGGAATTGAATACTGGGCTACTATGCCTTGTTCCTGTAGGAACCTTGCAAAAGGTCCTGGAACTTGGCCATATGGGGTATGCCGACCGTAGAATTCCCCTCCACGATCGGATCTGACTACTTTTATCTTTAAACTGTGCTGATTTTTGACTTCAGCCTTAAATATCTTGAATTTATCTAGCGCTTCTGATCTTTCTTTCATAGGATAAATATATCCATAGAGGGAATAATCATCTTTGAATGTTATGAATGAATCATAGCCATCTATACCCTTTACTGAAAATGGACCACGGATGTCGGTGTGAATTATGTCTAAAACACTCGTGCTCCTAACAGCTCCTTTCTTTATTTTCTTTATATATTTTCCTTTTATGCAATCAATGCATTGTTCTAAGTCTGAAAATTCTAATGCGGGAAGAATATCATTTTTAACGAGTCTTTCTATTCTCCCCCTCGAAATGTGGCCCAAGCGACAATGCCACAATTTCGATGATTCGTTATCTTTTCTCTTTCCTTTTCTGTTATTATCTATCGATGAGGATATGGTTGCATTCACATCACATACAGAATTCACACTTTCACGCAGCAATAACAAATATAGATCATTTCTCTTAAAGGCAATAGTAGCAACTCTATTATTAATCTCTATTACACATCTGGAATGACCAAAATGACAATCAAATCCATCATCATCTAGATGAGACACACTTATTAAGTTTCTCTGTAAAGTCGGTACATAAAAAACATCTCTAAGAAATAAATCAAAGCCGGTGTCAAGCTCTAAGAGAAGATCTCCAACTGCTCCGACATCTGCCTCGACTCCGTTGGCGACTTTAATATGTATTTCGTTTCTTTGAGTGGCCCTCGTCGAACGGAATCCCTGTAAAGAGTTTGTAACATGAATAGTCGCTCCTGAGTCAATCCACCAAGTAGATTTCGAATAATCTATATATTGGGGTTCATTTACAAATGAGATAATATTCTCACCTCTCTTTTCCATGATCATCTTTAAGTATTTGGGACAATCTTTCTTGTAGTGTCCCTTACCCAATCAATGCATACACTGGTCTTTATCAACAGTAAACTGTCCATCTTTAGGTCTATGCTGCTGTGAAGACTGTCCCTGGAAGCGCTGAGGACCTTTTCCCTTAGAGGGAGAGGAGGAGGAGGAGGGATTTCCCTTAGGATTCCCATTCTTGTTCTGGTTCTTGACATAGTTAATGGAATTCTGGGGCATTCTTTCCTCTTCTTGGACACACATTGCAATGGTCTTCTCTATGTTCCATTTCTCTGGGGACATGTTGTAGTTAACAACAAAAGTATCAAAAGTTTTTGGCAATGAAGCAAAAACCAAATGGACAATGTGATCATCCTTGAAAGCAAGGTCCATTGGCTTAAGCTTATTGTTTATGCTCACCATGCGATGTATGTGCTCTCTTATCCCACCACCTGTGTACCTCTCTGTGACCAGCTGTTTGATCAGCTGGGTAGCATAAGTCTTTGAAGAGCTAGTATACTGACTCTTTATCTTCTCAAGGTACTCTGTGACAGCGGGACAGTATGTTGTTGACCCCATGATGGAGGCCTCTATTGTGTTCTTTACCACAGCCAAACATTTCTTGTTGGCAGGGAACCATCTAGCATGATCAAGATCATACTTCTGTTTGCTTTCCATATAGGAACGCTCTCTTGATTGCCAAGCAGCCTCTGCTTCATTCTCCTCTCTCACTGGTTTCTCAGGCTCTGTGGGAACTGGTGCAGTGAGAATCCAGTCCATGTCATTCACGGTGAAGAACAAGTCCAGCTTCTTGTACCATTCACCATAGTTTTCTCCTTTCAATATCGGGATATCCTTGATGGACATAATCATGGATAACCCTCCTGAAAATAATCTAAATTAAGTGAGAACATTTAAATATGATAACAAGTAGTACTTTTTGCATTAAAACTTCATCACCGTTGGGCAGAAAAAGAAATAATGCATGAAAAAACCTCTATAAAGTCATAATGTTGCTATAATCAACGTTGGTCAGAAAATAACAACACTAAAACTGAAACTGAAATAAATGTATGACTTGAAATTTTAAATTCTCCCGTTGGTTCGAATTTAAAACAAGGCAACATTCAAATAAATGTCTATTATCTATGCAGCGGAAACATTAATAATCTGTAGTAAAAACTTAAACAGAAGCATAAAACACAATCATCTAGTCTCTGGAAAAATTATCTCGTTGGTTCAAATTTAAACAGAGACGAATTCTATCAAATTTCATTCAAATTCTGCATCTAGAAAAGTTTAAACTAAAACAAAACGATTTTTTTTCTGTTTTCTGTTTTCGGCCCGAAAACCGAATCTCTGAAATACGGCCCAGCCCGCAAGCGCGTCCCATACCGTGCTCGCGCGTGCCTCTGCGGCCCGGCCCAGTGCGCAAAATTCTGCGGAAAAAGAAAAAACCCACGCAGCCTGCGCGGCCCGCAAGAAAGTGCAGCTAAAAAGGCCGGCCCAGCCCAGTGACGGGTTTGATCACTCCCGCCTCAATCTGGTCCGTCCGTCACGATGGACGGTCAGCATCAATTTGTTTTGGAATAAAAACGCGAAAAAATCGGGGACCCGAAACCCTAATTCCATTTCTGTTTCTCTCGCCCTCTCCTCTCAGCGCAGCGCGGTGGCTACCCGGCGGCGACCGGAGAGAAGAAGACGGAGCCGCCGCAGATACCCTCGCCGGCACGCGCGTCCACCCGAGGGTGAGCGCGCCGCCGTCGAGCGGCTCTGTGGCGGTGCTCAAGCCCGCGGCTCGAGCTCTATTGTCGCCGGCACCCGCGCGCACGCCGACGAGCGACGATGAGCGGCGACGGTGTCTGGCCCATGAAGGCGATGGACGGAACGGCGGAGCAGGTAACCCGCTGCCGGCCTTCCTCTGTTACTCTTGATCTAGGGTTAGGGTTTCGCGATTCGATTCATCTCCTTCTAATTTCTGCTACCCGTTCTAAACTACACACTAGCCTAGGCTCTTGATACCAATGATAGATTCTGTTAAAACACTAGATGTAGATCAGCGGGTCCTAAACATCAATTCTAGACATGAGCAAGTATGGATCTGAGAGAGAGAGAGAGAGAGGAGGGGAGTGGTGTATACCTTCGTGTGTAGCAGCAGGAGCCGGCGCAGCCATGGCGGCGATGGGCGGTGACGGTGAGACGGCAACGGGCGTCGGTGTCGTGGCAGAGGAGCGGCCCCGGGTGATGTTCCTGAATCCCTCGGGCCTGTAGCGGCACTGGCCGGGAACGGCCTGACCGTACGACGACGATGTGGTGGCGACGGTGAGTCTTCCCGTTGCCTCAGCGCTTTCTGTGAATCGGATTAGGGTTGGTGTCGGTGGGTGCGGAACTCTCCGATGAACCTCGTATCGAGAGCCGCCGGCCCCCACCTCTTTATATAGCGCTGGCAATAGGGGCCCACCAACCAGGGTTGGGTTGGGCGCCCCGATCAGGGCGCAGATCAAGGCCCCTTAAGCCTTTGGGCTTTTGGGCTTAGGAGATCAATCTAACAACCATCACACGACGGATCAAGAACGCCGCCATGCCGCCGGGGCCGACAAGCATCCACGATGTCACCGATGACCTCCTGGAGCTCATCCTTCTGCAAGTCAGTTCCGCGGTCTGCCTCGTCCATGCCGCTGCAACGTGCATGCTGTGGTGCCACGTGATCGCCGGCGCCGGATTCCTCCGCCGCTTCCGCTCCCTCCACGGGACGCACGTACTCGGATGCTACCACATCAAGTACGGACAGGACATCTTCGTACCCGCCGCTGTGCCGCCAGGGATCGACGACCGCCGGCGGTTGTCTTTATCCCTCGATTTCCACCCTTACTCCATGGAAAGCAATGAACTCTTCCCGTGTTCTGACATCAGCACATTCCTGCTTGATGTCGATGCCGATGAGGAGACGGACACTAGCCCCCTCATGTCGCGATTCAGGGTGCTCCATGTGCGTGTTCACCACTACATCGACGTCCAGATATACATGTTCTGCACAAGAGATGAGCAATGGGTCTTGCTGAGCAGCACGACCGCCCGCGATATTGTTTCGGCGGTGATGGGGCTGGACAACATGGACTTTCTAGGTCGGACCGGGAGTTATATCTTCTGGGGCATCCCACAGGTGAAAAGTAATGTGCTAATCCTTGATGAGTGCACCGGTGGGTTCTCAGTTATCGCGCTGCTGAAGCCGATGGGTCGTCGGATATATTACTGCAGGATGAACCTCCGGGTCATCAGCGGGGATGCCCACACCGTGCGCTTTATCCGCATTACCGGCGACGACCTCGAGGTTCTCACGGTTGTGCGCAACGTCGGGACATGTGTTGTGGATAGTAGGGTCGTTGGCTTGTTGCAGCTGTCAACAATTGAGGTAACACGCTCTCGATGGAACTTCATGGACACGGCCCCTGCGGTTGGTCATTAGTGCCATGGATGCCGCGTCATTTCGTTCAGTCTCATAATTAAGTTTTAAACTAATGCGCGCCACTAACACATAATGTGACTTATTTGAGCAATTTACAAAAAAATGTGATCTACTTGCACCCATCGTGCAAGTTGTTATACTCGTCGTGCAATTTACTCTCTAAGGTAAACTTCCAAGATGCTCTGAAGAATGTTGGGTTCGTCCCAAAGTTGTATATCTGTAACAAACCTAGAATATCATATTGTCAGTGTAACTAAATGTTGGCAGATAGCAATTTTCGCTAGAGTTGTTCTCCTTTATACTTTGTCAGACAGTGATATACGCGGCGAATTGTATAGGCCATATACGTGCATACAAAGAATATACGTGCATCCGTGCATGTGTATACAAGAAGGGTAAATGAAGGCCGATACATGCCCTGAGGCATCGAAAAAATAAGTATACATGCCTCTATTATAGTAAATTACCAGCATATATAATAAGGCGTCCCGCACATGCAGTCTTTTATATTTTCCAGCTTCATTACGGGATCGAACAAATAACCTCCTCACAAATATTACGCGACGCATCTAGGGTGAATAGATCTCCATGGGGGAGGAGACCAAGAACGCCGCCGTGCCCCTGGGGCCATTAACATCCACGACGTCACAGATGACATCCTGGAGCTCATCCTTCTTCAAGTCCGTTGGCCCATATGCATCGTCCACGCCACCGCCACGTGCAAGCTGTGGCGTCGCACCATCGCCGGCACCGGCTTCCTCCACGATCTGCTTGAGCACAGCCACTACCACCTCACGGAGCAGTACGGGGAGGTCACCTTCGTCCCGACCTCTGCGCCCCCGCCGGCTCTTCGCGTCAACATCGATTTCGTCCCACCTAGACTGGGAGAATTGGTGCTCAAGGACTGCCATGGCAGCCGCCTCGTGTTTGTCTTTTTTATTAGAGTTCTAGAGCGCCCAAAACGGACGCCCCAGCCGGATATATTGCAATCAGGCAAAACGTTTACAGCACCGTTTCAACTCTCAGTACTCTTACATGGCTGACCAGCCAACTCATGCATGAAACTCATACTCAGAACACACCCCACTCTACCCTTCTTCCCTGGAGATCGTATCTCCTCCTGTCCTGCTAAACACCAGAGCATTTACCCATTACCACACGCTCCATCACCATCAGGTTCGGCTGCTTCAGCTTGTGGTGGAAGCCCTTCTCACTTCCATCGAGATTCTGCCAGGTCTGCTCCTCATCACCTTCAGTCCAGCAGTATATGCTGCAGCAGCACGTCCATTTTCCCAACTGGACACAGCACTTGCCAGTTTACCACCATTGGTAGGATCATATCCCAGATCCATTGCATCCCACTCCAGGAAGTTCTCTAAAAACATAAATCATTTCTTACTTTTCATAAACCCCACAGAGCAGCTGAAGTAATCATATTCACTACACGGCTACACCAAAACTTTTATCACATAACCACATACTTGCAACAGATTCATAGCTACAGCCTACATTTCTATCTAGTATTTCAGACAGATCAGCCCACATCCTTTTAGCCCGCCTCGTGTTTGTCGGCTCTGAAACCTCAAAATACTACTACCAACCGCGTCCTTGCATCGTGGTGTACAATCCGTGGAATCAAAGTTACAGGGAAGTGGACGTTCCATTGTTCTACTCGTTGCGCAGCTGCTGCTTGGGCGTATTTCTCCTCGACGGCGACGTGGCGGCCATTAGCCATGGCATGTCAAACTTCAGGTTGTTGTACGCTCGTTTGGTCGGCAAGTACGGTGAAGTCCGGGCATCCGTGTTTTCGAAAAGAGAGGACCAGTGGTTATTCTGAGCTGCAGGGCCATTGCTGACATCATCCCGGTGATTGAGGAGGACATGGTGTTAGTAAGGCGTGCCGGGGGCTCCCTATTCTGGTCTGCCAAAGGCAACAATGTACTCCACCTCGACGAGAGCACCTGTCAGTTCTCGACTTTCTCCCTGCCGGCGACACGTGTGAAGGGTTTGGAAGCTACATACCACAGGAGGAATCTCTGGGTCATCGGCAGATCCACTGACTCCGTCCGCCTCGTAGGAGACAACCTCGAGGTGCTCCGGTCGGCGCGCAATGGCAGCAAAGGGTGCACGGTGGAGAGGTGCGTTGTCCTGTCCCAGCTTGCCAACATGGAGTTCGGGCAAGACTGGTCATGCCCGCTAAACATCAGTTCATGCTTATAATCAGAGGCAGGCATCCAAGACACATGCGGCAGACCAGTGAACAGAGAGTCTATATATATGCCAATTCAGAATTCTAATATACTTTCCAATCAGTTTCTTGTAAGCTTATCATCTTGAGAAGAAAATACAGATGCGGCAACCCTAAATATTTGTGTTCCTTCCAATACATTTTTATTGTAAAGTTTTTTATTGTGACACCCCTGTGTCATTGCTGTCAAAAGCCTGTAAAACATCTCCAAACTGAACCTAATGCAGTTTCAAACCAAATCTGAATTCAAAGCAAATTGTTCAAATAAATGTCAAACTGATCCTTGTGAAGCAACTCAAACTTTTCAATAACAACCTGACCCAAACAAAAATTTTGTAGCAAGCAAATCACAACAGAGAATTTTGGAGAATTTTCCAGGATTTTTCCAATTCTGGAACTGCCTCTAAAAATTCAGAGAAGTTCTTGCGAATCCTGATGTTCCTCGATTTTTAATTCGAAATCGGGAACTTGAACCTGCATCGACCCAAAAGCAAAGTTGGAGCTGGATCTGTGATCTTTCATCCCGGAATGTTTGGTGATTTTTGGAGCATAGAAAGTTCCCTGAATAATTCATGGAATTGCGCTGGATTTAAATCACCGAAAATACGAAAGTCAGTCGAGGCTGCTGTCAGAACTCATCCGCCACGTCGCCGGCGACGACCGGAGACACGCCGCGCCCTCCTCCTCCACTTGTTTCTGTATGCCACAGTCCTTAAACCGCTCCTATCCCCGGTTTTCCCTTCCGGTCGCAAACCCTAGCTTCATTCCCCATTCTCGCCGCCACCTCGCTCACCTTTGCCGGTCGCCGAAGCGAGCTCATCGCTGCCTCTGTTTTTCTTGGTTTCCAGCAAGCCCAAGCAAGCTGCGGAGATGCGCCAGGGTGCGGGATAGCTTCTTACAGTCCCTGCTCTCCCCTTGGCGCGCAGTAGCTCGGAGTCGGCGCATTCCTTCGCAATGGCTGGTGGTTGAGCTCCCTCGACCTCGCCGTGCGATTCCCTTTTTTTTCGGTGAGCGTCTCTGCAATTACTTGTGGCTAGAGCAGCTCAGCGTGTCCGCGCGCCGTTTTGACTCTCTTGCTTCTCGTATCAGCAGCCAAACGAGGTGGAAATCGAGCTTCTCCCCGTTGCTGTTCGTCAACCATCGAGGACCCCTTCGACGAGCTACGCCTTTCGGACTCCCTCCTCGACAGCAAGCTCCGGGACGGACTTCAGGGCCTTGAGGTGAAGCTTCACAGTCTTTTTCCCCTCTGTTTCGTGCCTCCGTTCATGAGCACACCGTCGCCGTAGTAGTCTGAGCCGCTGTGCTCGCCGCCGGCCATTTTCCAGTGGTCCTCATCGACCGAAAACACCTCAAACGGGTGAGAAATGCGACGTGCTTCGCGCCGGTATTTTTATCGGAATTTTTGGTGACCGTTTGGCCGGTTCCGGCGAGCTGCCGCCGTTCTCAGGCGAGCTCGAGCGGCCATGGTCAAGCTCTGGTTCATCCAGGGCTGGATCTGCTGTGCTGCATGTGGTGTTGCCCGTGGTCTGGCTCCGTTTCGATTGGCTCACGATTTTCCAATTTCTGGAATTTCATCTAAATCGTCTAAACCTTGTAAAATACGTAGAAAAATAAATACACATCAGAAAAATGCAAAACCAGTTTTGTTGTCTTCCTTGTTATCAGATCTACCCATCCAAACTAGAAAATGATATAAATCCTATTCCTGTTTCCTGTATAAATCCTTAAGCGTTGTTCCTTGTTTAAATCATAATAATTTCCATATTGCTCCATAAATCATGAGCTTCTGCATGCTCGTAAAGAATCTGATTACACACTTACAGAACACTTTTTCACTGTCATACCTTGCTTAATTATTTTCTTATAATTTAAATTGTCTTCTGCCTTGTTTAAATCTTTATAAATAATTAATATAAATCACTTTGAGTAATGCTTAATCCTAGAAAAATGTCACTGGACCATAATTGAATTTCGAAATCGTGTAAACCAAGTTCATTACTTAAGTGAATTTAATTTAATTACATCATATTTATTGCATCTAACTTGCATTATTCTCCTTGTCATGACGTGTAGCATTCGAGGTGATCAGGAGCAGCTGGAGGATCAGGATGCCGAGCGGTTCGGGAGGAGATATTAGCTGACTCTCTAGTAGCTAACATCACACTTGAGCCAGGCAAGCCCCGGTGCATGCCTACCTGTTTAGATTTTTGTTTATCACTTGATTGGGCTAGTAATTGATTGTGCATTAGGTTTATTAGGAGTTGATGTGGAACCCTAGAACTGCATTAGGATTACCCTTCCATATCCTATCTTGTGTCCTATTTTTGTAGATATGGTCTAGGTTAACGTTAGAGCTTGCTATGCTTAGTGGCTAGCGGACGGTAGAAGACGAGTGGTAGGTCCCACTCGCATGATAGGAACCACCTGGATTGTACTAGATAGATTTAGGATTTGTTGAGACCGGATGGGGAATTGTTTGTATAGGATGGATGGTAGCCCCGTCTGTGTCGGTTAAGGACCGTCCGTTGTTGGCCCTGTTGAGCAAGTTCGAACGTACTGGTCACATGCTAGTGTTCTATGGGCCTAGTAAACCGAGTAGCTTAGCAATCGTGGGGACGACATCGGCGCCTGCTGCTACGGGGGAATGAGGGTAGCCACCCACAGACGACGGCTGGGCCGGGTGTTTTGTGGGCCCAAGAGTTTCGCCGGGAGCAGCAGATCGAGTCGGCCTTGCGGGGGCTTTGTAAAAGGTTGCCATATGTGGCCTTTGTGCTGCATATGTCGTGTGGTCAGGTTTCTCCTGCAGGATGTACATCGATGCCGCCGCTCTCGGTCAAGAGCAACCTTGTTCACTGAGTCACCTCGTAGTGTGATATGATTGACGATGATGTTCTAGTACTATTACATTATATCTCATTATTGTTATATTGCTCACCTGATGTACTGCTTTTATATCTGTTTTAGAGATAAGTGCACAGTTTTACTGGATAAGTACTTAACTTGAAATTAAAACTTGAAAGTAAGGACCAAGTGATTAGTGCGGGTTTATGCATTTGAGTCAGCCTACCCCTTGTCGCCTTGCATATTAGGAGTCGGCTGTAGTTAGCCACGTTGACGGGTAAGTCTTGCTGAGTATTAGTTGCTCAGGGTTTGGCTCTTTATGTTTTTGTGCAGGTTTGTTCTTGCTTCCGCCGATCTTTGGTGGAGCTTTCAGCAGGTCCACATCGTAGGGCTTCGATGTGCGGCCTTTCTATCGTCGAGAGTAGTAGCTATTTATCCATCTTCAGACTTCCGCTTTGTACTCTCGTGTTTTAAATCACTTGTACTTGATGTAATAACTTAAAGATTGAAATTTGTGCTTTTTATGTGATGTACTGTTGCGTCTGTTCATCAGCGCGTACCGACTCGATCCTGTGAAAAGCGGAAACGCTTCAGCTGGTACCAGAGCCGTGTTGGGACAGTACATCATATAAACGGCCTATTTTTGAAAAGCTAACCACGTTGCGAGTGAGGAACGAAAAGCCCATTATAAGGATGTTAGAGTAATCAGGTGGTAATAGGAGTTGATTGTTATTTTTCTGTAACGACGCACCGACGACCAGGTAAGAAGGTAAGGACCTGCATGGCTCTGGAGTTTGGTGGTGGAGTTTGTTTTGTTCCATGAGCCATCGAGTTCATGAGGCGAAGTTGCAGGTGTTGAGATGTGATTGAGCCATGCATTACACTTTATTGGAGTACGTCACCTGTGTAGGTTGGTTGAGGTGACGTTGTGTGCTTTGCAGGTACACTAACTCGCGCGTAGATCGTGTAGAAAACGTTTGTGAGTGCGACTTAGTTGCCACCACTGTCTACGGCCTGCCATACTTGGGCAAATTTTATTTTGTGAGGACGTATAGGTCGTGCATGCATTGCATCTTCATGATTTAAAACACTTCCACGAATTTCAGATCACTCAAAAATTTCAGACTGACAAGCTAATTTCAAAAATCCATAACTCAAAAACCGCTGGGCCAAAAATTACAAACCAAGACTTGCTGGAAAGCTTACAACACGAACAAAAACTTTGCTTCAGTTTTTCCATTTTGATTCTGTCAGTATCACCCCCAAATCTGTCGACCAAGTGAAACCAAATTTCAGCTTCGATCAGTTTTTCCAGAATATGTCTGCCAACTTCAAAAATCAATATCTCCAGCTCTGCTTGTCCGTTTGAGGCTTTTAAGTACTCGTTAGAAAGATCTCAAAGTTGTCTACAAGTTTGATGTTCTGACTTTTCCCTTTAAACGTCTCTAGAAGTGCCAGTTTTCGTTTTAGTAACTACTGCTCGTAGTCGGGACAGATTTCAATCTGTCAGTTTGGAAGGCTTTTGCTTTCTCATTTTTACTCGAATGGCTGCTGGTAGCTACTTGCTATGACCTTTGGGAAGTCTCTCACCATGTCATAATTTTTTTATTTTGCATGGTTGAGCTGTTGGAGCAATGGTTATCATTTTCACCTTTGGCTCATTTAATTGCTGATTTATTTTGTCTTTGCAAGATAAATATATCTAATGTTGTATGCCGTTCTATCTTGCAGCATGGCTGCTAATGCTAAGAATAATGGGGAAGATGCACCACCTGCAGCTATGCTTGAGGAAGTTATTCTTGCGCAGAATGAATTGCTTCGTCAGTTGGTGCACAACACAGCTAATGAGGGTCAACCCCAACCGGGCACTTATGCTGAATTCTTGTCAACTCAGCCGCCCATGTTCGTTGCAGCTGATGAGCCACTTGAGGCTGACTATTGGCTCCGTACCATTGAGTCCAAGTTCAGTCTTATCAATTGCACAGAGTTGCAGAAGACGCAGTTTGCAGCCCAACAACTTCATGGTAATGCAGGAGCTTGGTGGGGCAATTACCAGGCGACGCTTTCTGCTGATCACCAGGTCCATTGGGCTGAGTTTAGTGAAGCCTTCATAGCTCACTATATTCCTCCTGGCATCATAAGGAAAAAGCGTAATGAGTTCCTCGATCTCAAGCAGGGCACCATGAGTGTAATGGAATACTCCAATAGGTTCAATCAGCTTGCTCAGTATGCTCCAGAGCATGTGAACACAGATGAGAAGAAGAATGAGTTCTTCTACAGAGGACTCAATACCAAGTTGCAGTCCCGCTTGGCTTTGAGTCTTGGTGGCAGCTTTAATGAGCTGCTTAGTGCTGCCATTATGGTTGAAGACGCCGTTGTCAGACGTCAAGAGGAGAAGAAGAAGGAGAAAAGAGCTCTCACTGGGCCTTCTTGTGATGCACCACTGAGGTATAGGCTGGTTTTCACTCCACCCCCAGCCCGACCTCCATGTCCTCCTCAGCCGTAGCAGCTTGCAGTCTATCATCCTCCTCCCGAGCAGCAGTATGCACAGCGACCCCGCTCAGAGCAGCATATTCAGAGTAGCTCTCCTCCTGTAGTGCAGGGCAAGGCACCTCAAGTTCAGCGACAGTCCTCTAGTCAGCAACGCACTAAGAGAAAGACAGCTCCAACTAAGACAGGTCATGTCAACTATACCACATTGGAGGATGTTCCAGAAGGAGAACCAGTTCTAGCGGGTACTTTTTCACTCAAGGGCCATCCAGTTATCATCCTCTTCGATTCAGGAGCTTCTCATGACTTCATTAGCAAGTCATATGTGCAGAAGCATGAGCTAGTGATGGGTGTTATGAAGTCTCCATACTTCATTCGCACCCCTGGGGCACAGATTGTTACCAATCAGTGGGTTAGGCATGCACCTCTCCAGATGGAAGGAAAAGTGTTCTCGACATCTCTCATAGTACTTGAGAACCAAGGGATAGATGTGATCCTTGGTATGAGTTGGATGAAACTACATGGCGCTTTACTCGACGTTCCTTCCCGTGCTGTTCAACTTAATTCTCCAGTTCATGGCAAGATGATCATTCAGCTTTCCTCTCCATCTGCCCAGGAGCCAGTTGTACATCAGATTGTTGGTCAGAGTGTTGATGTGATACCAGTGGTGTGTGAGTTCCCAGATGTGTTTCCAGATGAGTTACCTGGCATGCCACCAGATCGAGATGTGGAGTTCCAGATTGATTTGCAGCCAGGCACAGCACCTATCTCCAGAAAGCCGTATAAGATGTCACCAAATGAGCTAGCAGAGCTGAAGATTTAGTTGAAGGAGCTACTGGACAAAGGTTTCATTCGTCCAAGCTCTTCACCTTGGGGTTGCTCCGCTTTGTTTGTGAAGAAGAAGGATCAAACACTCAGGCTATGTGTGGACTACCGACCGCTCAATGCTATGACCATCAAGAACAAGTATTCGTTGCCTCGCATTGATATCTTGTTTGATCAGCTAGCTAGAGCCAAAGTGTTCTCCAAGATTGATCTTCGTTCAGGGTATCATCAGATTAAGATCCGTGCAGAGGACATCCCGAAGACTGCATTCTCTACTAGATATGGGCTTTATGAGTATCTTGTCATGTCATTTGGGTTGACCAATGCTCCAGCTTATTTCATGTATCTGATGAACTCAGTGGTCATGCCTGAGTTGGACCAGTTTGTTGTGGTTTTCATTGATGACATTCTCATGTACTCGAAGAATGAGGAGGAGCATGAGCAGCATCTCCGCATTGTGTTGCAGCGTCTGCGAGATCACAAGTTGTATGCCAAGTTTAGCAAGTGTGAGTTCTGGATGACTGAAGTACCTTTTCTGGGCCATGTTATTTCAGCAGAGGGCATAGCAGTTGATCCTAGCAAGGTATAGGATGTTCTAAATTGGAAGGCTCCCACTACTATCTTTGAGATTCGCAGTTTCCTTGGTTTGGCTGGTTCTTACCGTCGGTTCATTCCGAACTTCTCTAAGATCTCTAAGCCAATCACTGAGTTGCTGAAGAAGAATGTGAGGTTTGTGTGAAGCCCTCAGTGTGGTGAGGCATTCCAGAATCTGAAGAAGCTTCTCACTACCGCTCCAGTTTTAGCTCAGCCTGATATCACCAAGCCATTTGATGTGTATTGTGATGCTTCTGGTACTGGTCTTGGTTGTGTGCTGATGCAGGATGGTAGGGTGATTGCTTATGTCTCTCGGCAGCTTAAGCGACATGAAGAGCATTACCCCACCCATGATCTTGAGCTTGCAGCTGTCGTACTTGCTTTGAAGGTATGGCGGCATTACTTGTTGGAAAATCTGGTGCATATCTATACAGATCACAAGAGCCTCAAGTACATCTTCACTCAGTCAGATCTGAATATGCGTCAAAGGAGATGGTTAGAGCTAATCAAGGACTATGACTTGGAGATTCACTATCACCCAGGGAAGGCTAATGTGGTTGCTGATGCTTTGAGTCGCAAGGCTCATTGCAATAATCTGATCGCTGCTCCTTACGCTGAGGCAGAGCCCAGTCTTCGAGTGTATGCTTATGGCTCTTTGGCCAATATATCACTTGTTCCGACCTTGCGTGATGAGATTGTGGCAGCGCAGAAGAAAGATGAGAAGGTGAATCACCTCAAGAGAAGACTCAAGCTTGGGGAATGTTGACGGTCCTTACGACCCATTTTTACCGTCAACTTTATGCACCTTTGTGAACCTAACACCATCACCAAGTGTAGACATAGGGTTTATTTCTAACAAATTCCACTAGTCTTGGTGAATTATGAAGTACAGGTGCAATCCATACAAAAACAGGGGAAAACATGCACTAAACGTGGACTTTGCAATCGACGGATTTTCCCCGGACTGAAGAACTTAGTCCAAAAGCCCAAAACCACAGAATCAGGCTTCAAGGTCAAGCAATGCACGTGGTTTAGGCAAGTACACAGGCCAAGGAAGCAGCCAGAGGAGGACCAGGCTCAGAGGGGCCCAGGCCAGGTCGGCCGACCCACTCTGGCCAGGTCGGCCGACCTGCCAGGGAGGCCCCACTGGCCCATCTTTTTATGACGGTTTATCACCGACTTCTGGAGGTCGGTTCCCCCTGCATTAAATGTCACCGACCTTGGGAACCGCCTCAAAATTGCCGACCTTCCAAGGCTATAAATAAAAGGGCACCCCTCCCTCTCAAAACACACCACAAGACGCAAGACTCTCCAATAGAGCTCCACTCCAATCCTTAGGCTGAGAGCCTTTTGTACACTAGTAGAATAGGAGAGAGGGCAAGGGAGAGAAATGAATACTCCTTCCACTTTGGTGGAGGTTTAGTTTCTATTTCTTTACCTTGGCGTGTAAACACTCTTTGTGATTTATACGTGGTGATTATTTATCTAGCGAGCAATATTACTTTTCTAGGCGTAATTCCTGTTATACTTGTTTACGGGATCATCGCTCCGCAAGGGGTGCTCTAGCCTTCTAAATTCAGCTTTGGGCCGAGGTTAGAGTAGTAATCAACGGCATAGACGTGGTGTCTAGGCTAGAGGTTACCTTTGTTTGCTGTGTGCTCCACGGTTTGTAGAGGTAGGCGGCAGGAAGTGACAGCCCTGTCCGTCCAAAGGAACCCTCCACGTTCGGGTACATAGTAGAGCTACAGGTCGGAGTGGCTTGGCAGACCAGGCCTAAGCCGGCGCCCGAAGTAGACAAGTAGAGCTTGAGTTCGTCTATCCTCTAGGATAACTAGATATAATCACCCTCTCGATCCTAGGCTGCTAGTTGTCTTGGTTGTCCTTGGGTAAAACTTGCCCTGCGGTAGAATAACTCCGTTCCTTGGGGAAAACAAATATGATACCTTGGAATACTCCCGGGTGAAGTGCTACAACGGTATTCCGTGCGCTTGCGGATTTATCTGTGACGTAAGAAATACCAACAAGCATTTCTGGCGCCGTTGCCGGGGAACGGTTGATATCTCTATTGCAAATTAAGTTTGCCCTCGTAATCTATCTTACTTACCGTTCTGTTTTTATTTCTCTTAATTTCAAAAACTCACAAAAACATTTCATGGAGTCACAACCCACCATCCAATCATTCTCTACTCCACGGGGCGAGCTCTTAGAGCCACCATCATCATCACAACCCATTTCTTCATCTGGCTATGAGTTTTCCCCCGATTACATTTCGATGATAAGAGGTTTATCCTTTTCGGGTTTTAAACATGAAAATCCTTATGAACACTTGCGAGAGTTTGAGCATTTGTGTTCATGCCGATCGATCCATGGCATGACACAAGAAACGTTGAAGTGGAAATTGTTTCCCTTCTCTCTCAATGAGAGGGCGAAGCAATGGTACACTTACACCGCTAAGAGAGTGAACGGTGATTGGAAAGAATTGCGAGACAAATTTTGTCTAGCGTTCTTCCCCGTATCCCGTATCACTTCTCTACGAGTGGAAATAATTAACTTTCGGCAAGAAAAAGAGGAAACCTTGAGTGCATCATGAATTCGGTTCTGTTCATTAACAGACTCCGGACCTGAATTGTTGCTCCCCGAACCCATTTTATTACAACATTTTTATTCGGGATTGAGCAGCGATACCGCACTTTATCTTGACACGGCCGCTGGTGGATCTTTTACTCATAAGACCATAGCGGAAGAACACGAACTTTTGGATCGCATTGTGGAAAACACTCCTTTTTCCGCTGATTTACTAGTTGAGCCGGAGTCAAAAGATGAGGAACTCGTTGTGCAAGAAACACAACAATGGTGCCTACAATGGTAGACCCAACAATCGAGTCCCCATCTAACACAAAAACAATGATAGAGGATGATGAACCTCTTGAGTTGCCGTTTGAGTTCGAGGAAGAAATTTTTGAAAATTTTGGAGACTCCTCGAACTACTCTTGTCAAAAGAGGCCGAAACTCCCTGCACCAACCCCCGAACCTTTAGAAAAAGATTTTCTTTTGAAAACCATTCGGGAGTTGACATCGATCATAAGCGATGAATGGTTGAGAGAAAATGAGCTTTCTTCCGATACTATTCGTTTTGAACATCCTACCTCAACCATTCAAAGCTCAATTCGGGGATCAAAGGTAGATGTTCTCTATAATCCTTTAGTGGGTGCCAACATCATGTCCGAATCTTTTGCTTTAACCATGTTTGGGAACGAAGTTTGGGCACCCACTAGCAAACTCCTTAGAACCTCTCCGGGGCACTTCTTTGAGGGTTTGGGGATCGTTAGAGACGTCTGCATTAAGCACGATGATGCCGAAGTATCGCTGGATTTTCACGTCTTCGGGGTTTTGGATTTTGATGTTCTTGTAGGCCATCCCATAGAAAAGCTTTTCTTAAAAATATCGCCTTCTGGAACCCTTGACTTCACCCTCGGCAAGGAACCTTTTTCTATCCCTATCGTTCATACGCTAAATACTTTTGCCGAGGAGTCCCCCGAAGTAGACGATTGCATAGAGGAAGTTATGGCAGTTTTTCTTCATGAAACCCCCGAATCGTCCTTGGAAGAAGATGCTCTCAATTTTGTTTTAGAAGAAGACGGTTCGGAAGAAACCTTTGAGCTGCCCGAAACCTTAGCCTCGCCGCCACCTCCCATAGAGCTCAAAGCACTCCCACCGGGCTTACGCTACGCTTTTCTTCACGGAAACCCCGAAACGCCTGTCATCATAAGTGACAAGCTTTCGGAGGAAGAAACCGCTAAACTCTTAGCCGTGTTAGAGAAACGTCGCTCCGTTCTTGGCTACTCGCTAGGAGACCTCAAGGGAATCAGCCCTGCTCTTTGCACCCATCGCATTCCCATAGATCCCGATAGCACACCTTCTAGGGAACCTCAACGGAGGTTGAACAATGCAATGAGGGAAGTCGTTAAGAAAGAGGTCTTGAAACTTTTGCATGCTGGTATTATCTATCCTGTTCCACACAGCGAGTGGGTGAGCCCAGTGCAGGTTGTGCCCAAGAAGGAGGAATGACGGTCGTTCATAACGACAAGGATGAATTGATCCCTCAACGAACCGTCACGGGGTGGAGAATGTGCATCGATTACCGAAAACTTAACAAGGCTACAAAGAAAGATCATTTTCCACTGCCCTTCATCGATGAGATGTTGGAACGGCTGGCAAATCATTCTTTCTTTTGTTTCCTTGATGGGTATTCGGGATATCATCAAATTCCCATCCATCCCGATGATCAGAGTAAGACGACTTTCACATGCCCTTACGGAACTTATGCTTATCGTCGAATGTCTTTTGGGCTATGTAATGCGCCTGCTTCTTTTCAACGATGCATGATGTCTATCTTTTCTGACATGATCGAAGAGATTATGGAGGTTTTTATGGATGATTTCTCTGTCTATGGGAAAACCTTCGATCATTGTTTAGAAAATTTAGACAAAGTCTTGCAACGTTGTCAAGAAAAGGACTTAGTGCTCAATTGGGAGAAATGCCACTTTATGGTTAGAGAAGGCATAGTCCTTGGGCACTTGATTTCTGAAAGAGGGATAGAGGTGGACAAGGCGAAATTAGAAGTTATAGAAAAGCTTCCACCTCCCGTTAATATTAAGGGTGTTCGCAGTTTTCTTGGACATGCGGGGTTCTATCGCCGTTTTATCAAAGATTTCTCTCAAATTGCTAGACCCCTTACAAATTTGCTTGCAAAAGATGCACCCTTTAATTTCACTGATGAATGCATGAATGCTTTTAATACTCTCAAAAATGCACTCATCTCCGCTCCAATCATCCAACCCCCTGATTGGACGCTTCCGTTTGAAATTATGTGTGATGCTAGCGACTTTGCTGTGGGGGCTGTTCTTGGTCAAACTAGAGATAAGAAGCATCATGCAATTTCTTATGCTAGCAAAACTCTGTCTGGAGCTCAGTTGAATTATACTACCACTGAAAAAGAGCTCCTTGCTGTTGTTTTTGCTTTTGATAAGTTTAGATCTTACTTAGCTGGAGCAAAAGTTATCGTTTACACCGATCATGCTGCTTTGAAATTTTTGCTCTCTAAGAAAGATGCTAAACCCCGTTTGATAAGATGGATTCTTCTGCTCCAAGAGTTTGATTTAGAAATTCGTGATAAGAAAGGAGTAGAAAATTCTGTAGCGGATCATTTGTCGCGCATGCAATTCACTAACCCGCAGGAATTACCCATCAATGACTTCTTGCGCGACGACATGCTACTCCACGTCAAGGACTCACATCCGTGGTACGCCGACATTGTGAACTTCATAGTGACGGGGTACGTACCACCGGGAGAAAACAAGAGACGACTCATCTATGAGAGTCGTCGTCACCTTTGGAGTGAGCCCTTCCTTTACCGTGTCTGCGCCGATGGACTGCTCAGAAGATGTGTGCCGACACCCGAGAGCACACAAATCATCGAGAAATGTCATGCAGCTCCATACGGGGGACACCATGGAGTGTTTCGTACTCAGGCCAAGATATGGCAAAGTGGTTTCTTTTGGCCAACAATGTACGAAGACACAAAAGAATTCGTCAGACGATGCCCACAATGTCAAAGATTTGGAGGCATCACGGCAAGGGATGCAATGCCCCTCAACTTCAATTTACAAGTCGAACTCTTCGACGTATGGGGCATCGACTTCATGGGGCCATTCCCCAAGTCACAAGACTGTGAATACATCTTGGTGGCAGTCGACTACGTGTCCAAATGGGTAGAGGCAATGCCATGCCGAGCTGCCGACTCCAAGCACGCTCGCCGGATGTTCCACGAGATTATCTTCCCAAGATTTGGAACACCGAGACTAGTGATAAGCGACGGAGGGTCTCATTTCATTGATAAGACCTTCCGAAGCTTCCTTAGAGAACTTGGAGCACGACACAACATAGCCACTCCATACCATCCTCAAACAAGTGGGCAGGCCGAGACTTCAAACAAGCAAATCAAACGGATCCTGCAAAAGACCGTGTTAGAAATGGGGAAGTCATGGAAAAGCAAGCTACCCGATGCACTATGGGCATACCGGACAGCATACAAGACACCCATAGGCATGTCACCATACCAACTCGTATATGGAAAAACATGCCATTTACCCATCGAGTTGGAACATCGAGCATATTGGGCCATTAGAAAATGGAATATGGACCTTCGAGGTGCCGGATGGAAGAGAAAAATGGAGATAGCTGAGTTGGAAGAATGGAGAGACAAAGCTTACCACAACTCAGCCATTTATAAGGAGAGGACTAAACGGTGGCACGATAAAAGAATAAGAGTAAAAGAATTCAAAGTTGGAGACAAAGTCTTGCTATTCAACTCACGGGTGAAACTATTCGGGCACGGAAAATTGAGAAGCAAATGGGACGGGCCATACACGGTTATTGAAACTTCGCCACACGGAGCAATCACACTCCAAGACGACGAAGGTAAAGTATTCAAGGTAAATGGCCAGCGTCTAAAAATTTATTTTGAACCCGATACGAATAAAGAGTTTGATGTCATGCACTTGATTAATTTAGAATCTTTATCATGATATCCTCTGATTTGTTTTATCACCCGTAGTAGCACTTTCCTTCGAATAAATATAGCAAGAAATTAGCCAGAAAAAGAAGGTGGCCAGAGGGGCCCACAGCAGGTCGGCCGACCCCCCTTTTCAGGTCGGGCGACCCCTGTGGGAGCCCCAACGGTCCCTTTTTTCTCTCACACTCAGCTCCAACGTTCACATACTCAAATCCCACTGATTTAGCTCTTGCTCCGCTGCGGAAAAATCAGAATTAATTCTTTCCATAGTTTTCTATATAAATAAAGGTGATTTCCACCCTTTTTCACTTGCACCTCTCTTCCACCTTTATCTTTTCGCCCAAAGAAACCTTTGCCACCACCATGGACAGCAGCATCCCGCGCTTTGACGTCCCCGCTACCACTAGTGAGCTTTGCCGCTTCTTTGACCTTGAAAACATCCTTGATCCCGTCACTCCAACCCGTGAGCAAGCCATGAGCGTCAAAGAAGCACCTCTCACCATCACACCACCACCACCAGCAGCAAAAGGCCCCTCTAAAAACCTTCCCGCTAGTGCACCACCACGCTACGGCAAGGGGAAAACCATCCCCAAGAAGCCAAGTCACGATGAGGCCGAAGGCTCTCTCCGTCCAGGGGAGAAGTATGTCGGCACCCTCGTCGCAAGGAATGGAGACGTGGTGCATCACCAATATGAGGGGCTCAACCTGCCTAGCCCCTCCAAGAAGGCGGGCATTCGGTTCAAGATCAAGGGAATTCGTGGTGGTGGAAAGCAGCTCCACCCACCACTCACTTCGGCGGAGAAGCGAGGCGCCCTCGAATCCATAAGCACCACTCCACCCAAGAAGGTGAAAAGGCATATCCCTCCTCCTCCCATCAAGAGGGCAAGGGGGATGTATGAGAGTGAGGAGGAAAGGACCCCGAAAAAGAGCCCCTATCAACGTCTCCTCGCTAAACATAATGATCTCCGCGACGCTCATGAACGCCTAAGCGATAAAGTGGCGGAGATGAAAGACGCTCTTGCTGAAATACGAGATGCCCATGATGACCATCGCCGCAGCACCAACTCAAAGATGAAGCGTCTTTTCAAGAGCGCGGGAAAGGAAGAAAAGTTCTACGACTAAAACCTCCCGCGATCATCATTTTCCCATGGCGCATTTACTTAGTTTAATTACATTTGCTTTCATCATTTTAATTCCCTCATCAAGTTTGTAATGCGCCTTCATATTTGTTTCTAAATTCAATCAAATTAGTGCTCCCCGGGCTTGCATACCGGTAGAGCAATTTGTGTTTCCAAAATATCTTTGTCTATTTTGAAGGAAACAGGCAAAAAGGCAAGTGTGGGGGGGATACATCGCGAAAACAGAAACAAACTCGAGCAAATCACTCAGAACCATCACGGGAAGGACAACACCAACAATTGTGAAAAATTTGGGCACCAGCAGGGGCCACACCAGGTCGGCCGACCCCCCTGACCAGGTCGGCCGACCCCTGGTGGGTCCCACTGGGCCTCTGCTTTCCCGTGCTACTTAAGTTTGTTTCCCACACTCCCTTTTTGCCTACCATACCTGTCAAGTTCATTCTGAGATACGGAAATAAAACTTGACCAATTAAAACTTGGGAAAATTTCTTTTTAGCACATCCTTATGAATCCCAAAACTCTCCCTTTTTGTTCTCAACATGAACTTGCACACTTGTTATTACTCGCTTCATCACCACTTGCTTGTGAACAACCTATCCATAGGAACCCATGTTTTTCTAGATAATTGGCGAGTGTGATATGGTTCGATGAAATGATCTTTTGCTCAATCTACAAAGTCCTTGGGAATTTTATTTCAAAAAGTTAAAATAGCATGGCTCGCTGCTCCTCTTTTGGTATATGATTTCCTACCAATGCCATATGTTGATCACAATTTTCAAACTTACACACATATGCTGCTTGTGTTGCAATGAGCTTTTCCAAAATTTTGTGACCCTAATGAGATACTTGTCATGCTCTCTTGATCAAGATCACGTACACGATCCACCAAAATTGCTAAAACTCCTACACCGGGAGTTAGCACATCCACCCATCCAAATAAAGACACTCCTCACTTTTATCCCATTTTACCTCTCTCTCTCAAAATAAACAAAAGAGGGACATGGCTATGCAAAAGAAAAAAGAAGACTCACAAAAAGATGAGCAAGATAAAGAAAGAAAAAAAATGCTCATGTACAGAGCATGAAAAGAAAAGAAAGAAAAATGATAGCCATGTCTCGGAAATACAAAACAAAGAGAGGTAAAATCCAATAAAGGAGTCGTCACATATAAACATCCACACATCCATCCACACATGCACTTCTTGATCAAGGTTGTATGACTTGAATTCTCCGTGGATCCTTTCTTTTGGTTCAGCAATATTTGTGATACAAGTATGCCTCTCTATCCCTACCTTGAGCTCCACATACAAGCCTTAGAAGTAGGACAAAAGAGGCAAGATAATGCTTTGGTAAGGAAAATACACTTTTTGAGCGATCCGAGAGAATCAATAGAGGAGCAAGAGCTATGTTGTTTATATTTTTCAAAACTCTTTCAAAAACCCCAAGGTACTTAGTGGATGAAAGCGAGGTGATTTGAGTCATGAACCGTTCCACTTTTCAATCATCCAAGAATACATGTTAGCCACCATCATGTTCGCAGGTAAAAAGGTGTGGCTTGTAATAGCTTGTGTGCAGGTTTCATTCATCAAAAGGGATGAGTCCTCCCCAATTTCCACTCATAGCTTTACTCGAGGACGAGCAAAGAGCTAAGTGTGGGGGATCTTGTTGACGGTCCTTACGACCCATTTTTACCGTCAACTTTATGCACCTTTGTGAACCTAACACCATCACCAAGTGTAGACATAGGGTTTATTTCTAACAAATTCCACTAGTCTTGGTGAATTATGAAGTACAGGTGCAATCCATACAAAAACAGGGGAAAACATGCACTAAACGTGGACTTTGCAATCGACGGATTTTCCCCGGACTGAAGAACTTAGTCCAAAAGCCCAAAACCACAGAATCAGGCTTCAAGATCAAGCAATGCACGTGGTTTAGGCAAGTACACAGGCCAAGGAAGCAGCCAGAGGAGGACCAGGCCCAGAGGGGCCCAGGCCAGGTCGGCCGACCCCCTCTGGCCAGGTCGGCCGACCTGCCAGGGAGGCCCCACTGGCCCATCTTTTTATGGCGGTTTATCACCGACTTCTGGAGGTCGGTTCCCCCTGCATTAAATGTCACCGACCTCGGGAACCGCCTCAAAGTTGCCGACCTTCCAAGGCTATAAATAAAGGGGCACCCCTCCCTCTCAACACACACCACAAGACGCAAGACTCTCCAATAGAGCTCCACTCCAATCCTTAGGCTGAGAGCCTTTTGTACACTAGTAGAATAGGAGAGAGGGCAAGGGAGAGAAAGGAATACTCCTTCCACTTTGGTGGAGGTTTAGTTCTATTTCTTTACCTTGGCGTGTAAACACTCTTTGTGATTTATACGTGGTGATTATTTATCTAGCGAGCATTATTACTTTTCTAGGCGTAATTCCTGTTATACTTGTTTACGGGATCATCGCTCCGCAAGGGGTGCTCTAGCCTTCTAAATTCAGCTTTGGGCCGAGGTTAGAGTAGTAATCAACGGCATAGACGTGGTGTCTAGGCTAGAGGTTACCTTTGTTTGCTGTGTGCTCCACGGTTTGTAGAGGTAGGCGGCAGGAAGTGACAGCCCTGTCCGTCCAAAGGAACCCTCCACGTTCGGGTACATAGTAGAGCTACAGGTCGGAGTGGCTTGGCAGACCAGGCCTAAGCCGGCGCCCGAAGTAGACAAGTAGAGCTTGAGTTCGTCTATCCTCTAGGATAACTAGATATAATCACCCTCTCGATCCTAGGCTGCTAGTTGTCTTGGTTGTCCTTGGGTAAAACTTGCCCTGCGGTAGAATAACTCCGTTCCTTGGGGAAAACAAATACGATACCTTGGAATACTCCCGGGTGAAGTGCTACAACGGTATTCCGTGCGCTTGCGGATTTATCTGTGACGTAAGAAATACCAACAGGGAAGCTGGAGTCCAGTGTTTCAGAGAGGATGAGGATGGAGTCCTATGGTTCAAGGATAGATTGGTTGTTCCAAAGGACTTTGAGTTGCGCAAGAAGATTCTTGATGAGGTGCACATGTCCAAGTATTCTATCCACCCTGGCAGCAACAAGATGTATCAGGACTTGAGGAGTCGCTTCTGGTGGACCCACATGAAGCGGGAGGTCGCACAATATGTTTCGGAGTGTGACATTTGCAGAAGAGTCAAGGCAGAATATGTGATGCCTGCAGGGTTACTTCAGCCTTTGAGTGTTCCTGCTTGGAAGTGGGAAGATATTAGCATAGATTTCATTGTTGGCTTACCTCTCACATCACAGAAGCATGACTCTATTTGGGTAATTGTTGATCGACTGACCAAGTCTGCTCACTTCATTCCAGTGAAGACAGGTTACACTGTGAAGAAGTATGCTGAGTTGTACATCGCCCGTATTCTCTGTCTGCATGGAGTGCTCAAGACTATCATTTCTGATCGGGGACCACATTGATTTGTAGTGCAGCTTATCACCCTCAGACAGATGGCCAGACAGAGAGGGTGAATCAGATTCTAGAGGATATGCTTCGTGCCTGCGTGCTACACCATGGCAAGTGTTGCGATGAGAGCTTACCACTGGCAGAATTCTCGTACAACAACAGTTATCAGGAGAGTATCAAGATGGCACCGTTTGAGGCTTTGTATGGACGTCGTTGTCGGACTCCCCTTAATTGGGTTGAGGCCGGCGAGAGAGTCATCTTCAAGTCAAAGCCAGTAGCTGCAGCAGATGAGACCGTTGAGACTGATGAGAGGGTCATTCCCATACCAGATTTAGTGGCTGCAGCAGAGGAGCCCGTTCGCCGCATTCAGTCCAACTTGAGAGCTGCCAAGTCTCGACAAAAGAGCTATGCAGATAGAAGACGCCGACCGTTGGTGTTTGCAGTTGGCGACCACGTATACCTTCGAGTCTCTCCCATGAAGGGTGTACATCAGTTTGGTGTCTGAGGGAAGCTTGCCCCTCGGTTCGTTGGACCTTTTCTGATAGTGGAGAGATGTGGACCTGTCGCTTACCGATTGGAGTTGCCACCAAATCTCGCCGGAGTTCACAATGTCTTCCATGTTTCCCAGTTGAAGAAATGCTTGAAGGTTCCAACAGACAGAGTGGTCAGTGATGTGGAGCAGCTTGAGCCAGATTTGACCAACCCAGAGCAGCCTGTCAATATTGTTGATCAGAAGGACAGGGTCACTGGAAACAAGATCACCAAGTTCTATAAGGTGCAATGGAGCAACCACTCTGAGGCCGAGGCCACATGGGAGACGGAAGAGCTCTTGAACTCTCACTTTCCGGATTTTCTACCTTTGAGGTAAGTTTTTAGTTTGCTTCCAATTATGCATCTTGATCGCTATTCTTGCTTTTTCTTCCTTCCTTCTACTTGAATCTCGGGGCGAGATTCTTTTTAAGGGGGGAGGGCTGTGACACCCCTGTGTCATTGCTGTCAAAATCCTGTAAAACATCTCCAAACTGAACCTAATGCAGTTTCAAACCAAATCTGAATTCAAAGCAAATTGTTCAAATAAATGTCAAACTGATCCTTGTGAAGCAACTCAAACTTTTCAATAACAATCTGACCCAAACAAAAATTCTGTAGCAAGAAAATCACAACAGAGAATTTTGGAGAATTTTCCAGGATTTTTCCAATTCTGGAACTGCCTCTAAAAATTCAGAGAAGTTCTTATGAATCCTGATGTTCCTCTATTTTTAATTCGAAATCGGGAACTTGAACCTGCATCGACCCAAAAGCAAAGTTGGAGCTGGATCTGTGATCTTTCATCCCGGAATGTTTGGTGATTTTTGGAGCATAGAAAGTTCCCTGAATACTTCGTGGAATTGCGCTGGATTTAAATCACCGAAAATACGAAAGTCAGTCGAGGCTGCTGTCAGAACTCATCCGCCACGTCGCCGGCGACGACCGGAGACACGCCGCGCCCTCCTCCTCCACTTGTTTCTGTATGCCACAGTCCTTAAACCGCTCCTATCCCCGGTTTTCCCTTCCGGTCGCAAACCCTAGCTTCATTCCCCATTCTCGCCGCCACCTTGCTCGCCTTTGCCGGTCGCCGAAGCGAGCTCATCGTTGCCTCTGTTTTTCTTGGTTTCCAGCAAACCCAAGCAAGCTGCGGAGATGCGCCAGGGTGCGGGATAGCTTCTTACAGTGCCTGCTCTCCCCTTGGTGCGCAGTAGCTCAGAGTCGGCGCATTCCTTCGCCATGGCTGGTGGTTGAGCTCCCTCGACCTCGCCGTGTGATTCCCTTTTTTTTCGGTGAGCGTCTCTGCAATTACTTGTGGCTAGAGCAGCTCAGCGTGTCCGCGCGCCGTTTTGACTCTCTTGCTTCTCGTATCAGCAGCCAAACGAGGTGGAAATCGAGCTTCTCCCCGTTGCTGTTCGTCAACCATCGAGGACCCCTTCGACGAGCTGCACCTTTCGGACTCCCTCCTCGACAGCAAGCTCCGGGACGGACTTCAGGGCCTTGAGGTGAAGCTCCACAGTCTTTTTCCCCTCTGTTTCGTGCCTCCGTTCATGAGCACACCGTCGCCGTAGTAGTCTGAGCCGCTGTGCTCACCGCCGGCCATTTTCCAGTGGTCCTCGTCGACCGAAAACACCTCAAACGGGTGAGAAATGCGACGTGCTTCGCGCCGGTATTTTTATCGGAATTTTTGGTGACAGTTTGGCCGGTTCCGGCGAGCTGCCGCCGTTCTCAGGCGAGCTCGAGCGGCCATGGTGGAGCTCTGGTTCATCCAGGGCTGGATCTGCTGTGCTGCATGTGGTGTTGCCCGTGGTCTGGCTCCGTTTCGATTGGCTCACGATTTTCCAATTTCTGGAATTTCATCTAAATCGTCTAAACCTTGTAAAATATGTAGAAAAATAAATACACATCAGAAAAATGCAAAACCAGTTTTGTTGTCTTCCTTGTTATCAGATCTACCCATCCAAACTAGAAAATGATATAAATCCTATTCCTGTTTCCTGTATAAATCCTTAAGTGTTGTTCCTTGTTTAAATCATAATAATTTCCATATTGCTCCATAAATCATGAGCTTCTGCATGCTCGTAAAGAATCTGATTACACACTTACAGAACACTTTTTCACTGTCATACCTTGCTTAATTATTTTCTTATAATTTAAATTGTCTTCTGCCTTGTTTAAATCTTTATAAATAATTAATAGTGCAATGAATCTTCAAACTCCACAGTAAATCACTTTGAGTAATGCTTAATCCTAGGAAAATGTCACTGGACCATAATTGAATTTCGAAATCGTGTAAACCAAGTTCATTACTTAAGTGAATTTAATTTAATTGCATCATATTTATTGCATCTAACTTGCATTATTCTCCTTGTCATGACGTGTAGCATTTGAGGTGATCAGGAGCAGCTGGAGGATCAGGATGCCGAGCGGTTCGGGAGGAGATATTAGCTGACTCTCTAGTAGCTAACATCACACTTGAGCCAGGCAAGCCCCGGTGCATGCCTACCTGTTTAGATTTTTGTTTATCACTTGATTGGGCTAGTAATTGATTGTGCATTAGGTTTATTAGGAGTTGATGTGGAACCCTAGAACTGCATTAGGATTACCTTTCCATATCCTACCTTGTGTCCTATTTTTGTAGATATGGTCTAGGTTAACGTTAGAGCTTGCTATGCTTAGTGGCTAGCGGACGGTAGAAGACGAGTGGTAGGTCTCACTCGCATGATAGGAACCACCTGGATTGTACTATATAGATTTAGGATTTGTTGAGACCGGACGGGGAATTGTTTGTATAGGATGGATGGTAGCCCCGTCTGTGTCGGTTAAGGACCGTCCGTTGTTGGCCCTGTTGAGCAAGTTCGAACGTACTGGTCACATGCTAGTGTTCTATGGGCCTAGTAAACCGAGTAGCTTAGCAATCGTGGGGACGACATCGGCGCCTGCTGCTACGGGGGAATGAGGGTAGCCACCCACAGACGACGGCTGGGCCGGGTGTTTTGTGGGCCCAAGACTTTCGCCGGGAGCAGCAGATCGAGTCGGCCTTGCGGGGGCTTTGTAAAAGGTTGCCATATGTGGCCTTTGTGCTGCATATGTCGTGTGGTCAGGTTTCTCCTGCAGGATGTACATCGATGCCGCCGCTCTCGGTCAAGAGCAACCTTGTTCACTGAGTCACCTCGTAGTGTGATATGATTGACGATGATGTTCTAGTACTATTACATTATATCTCATTATTGTTATATTGCTCACCTGATGTACTGCTTTTATATCTGTTTTAGAGATAAGTGCACAGTTTTACTGGATAAGTACTTAACTTGAAATTAAAACTTGAAAGTAAGGACCAAGTGATTAGTGCGGGTTTATGCATTTGAGTCAGCCTACCCCTTGTCGCCTTGCATATTAGGAGTCGGCTGTAGTTAGCCACGTTGACGGGTAAGTCTTGCTGAGTATTAGTTGCTCAGGGTTTGGCTCTTTATGTTTTTATGCAGGTTTGTTCTTGCTTCCGCCGATCTTTGGTGAAGCTTTCAGCAGGTCCACATCGTAGGGCTTCGATGTGCGGCCTTTGTATCGTCGAGAGTAGTAGCTATTTATCCATCTTCAGACTTCCGCTATATACTCTCGTGTTTTAAATCACTTGTACTTGATGTAATAACTTAAAGATTGAAATTTGTGCTTTTTATATGATGTACTGTTGCGTCTGTTCATCAGCGCGTACCGACTCGATCCTGTGAAAAGCGGAAACGCTTCATTTATCTGGGTTATTTACTGTCCAGTAAGGTTTCCACATTGATTCTGGTTTTGAATCGCGTCAAGACCAATTGGTTTACATTTCAAAAAAAAAAGACCAATTGGTTTACTAGATGGCACAGTTCATCTAGGAACTCAAATCATGCTTGGAGGATCTATAAAGTTTCCACATTTTTTGATGATCTCACTATTTACATGTATTTGTTTTCTGACATTCTCGTTCATTTACCTACCTTTTATGATTGTTAAGTGAATATCCCAAACATATGATGGTATGTATAAACATACCTTGTACATCGTAGTAAATTTTCTAAACCCTTAAAGAACCAGTTAGGAGAAATACATATTTCACCTGCCAGAATCTACCCCACCTGTGTATCCACCATTGATTTACACCTTCACCTTTTTAATCTACCATTAAAACATGCTAAACATGACCCCACCCCACCTATGGGGACGTTACTTCGTCATTCTTAGGCCAAAATTCCTGACATCGGGTTGATTTTTTTCACCAGTCGATTTTTCTACCCGCCCGCCGAGCCCTCCCGGACTTCACGCTTCCAATTTCCTTCCTCTCTATTTCTTTTCCATCCTCCCCGTATCCTCCTCCAGATCTCTCCTTCATTCCTCGATCACATTCCTCCTGCCTCCCGTCAATTTGATGTCGCGCGGGAGGGTTCTGGGAGGGGACGTGAGGGTGAGATGGAGCATTGCGGCGGCGGCGGCTTCGGCGCCATCAAGGCGATTGCGCTCGCCGGACCAGGTACAGATACGCCTCTCTCCTCACCTGCGTCCCCGACCTCCGCAGATCGAATCCGGCATCCACGTCCGGCCGGCACCTGCAGCATCCGCGGCGAGCTCGTACCAGGGCCTATAGCCACCACGCCCGTTGCCCCTATTCACCGCGATAAGATAAGCAGTAAGGTTCTCCGCTCCGATGAGGTCCTTGCTGTTGCGTCTGCTATTTTCTCTTTTCTTCTCCTTCGATCTGGTCTTATTTTCCTGGGCTATGTGCTTGCAGCAAATTGTTTTGTCCAATTTGATCCATAAAATCGAACGAGGAAGGCTTAATACGCTGAGAGGTCAACTGGGAAGGCCCGCTGACTGCACTAAGCAAGAAAATGTAGTAAGCACCATGATATCTCTGCTGTAGTTATTTGTTTCCAGTTCCTGGAATCATACATGTACGCAACCATCGACATGATCAAGTCTGGCCACCAGCTCTACTCCACCTGAAGGAAAGCCCATCTGAAAGGATTCGTATCTCATCTGTGTGTTTAGTTTTCTGAGGTAAAGATACTCATGTGAATGGTTGGAAATATTCAGAGAAGACCTGAGTAGATGTTTCTTAATATATCAGTTTTTTTTTTTGGATTTTTTCTGGGTTAGTGCACTGAAAGTATTCAGGTTCTTGTGTGATTTTTTTGAAGACATCAGCTGTGACCGATCGATAGTGCGGTTGATACCTGTTGCTCAATTCTTTGTTACGCTTTTCATGACTTCTTCATTTCATTCTTTTTTTCACTGTTTCTTGATTCAATCAGATGGAGATGCGCATGTATGGAGAATACTACCCTGATCTCATATTGGCTACAAACTAGGTAAACCATGTTGCAATAACTACTCAGTAACAAAAAATGAAAATATAATCTTCTCTTGGGTTTCCTGCCTGAAAGATAGTCAAAACTGCTAGATTGATGTTTGATGGTGGCAAAAATTTACATGAAGTTATAATGTGATAGTTAAACTGAAACATGCTAGAAGTAGTACATTCTGAAACTTGCTAAAAGTAGTACATTCTGACACTGTTTTTTGCATCGTATTTGCATTTATGTCTTGGATATCTTCACATTCCTTTGCTTTGTTATTGAATACTGCTTATTTGCCATAATTTTTGCAGTCGCATTCTTTCGGATTTGCACGGACAAAGGATAAAAGTGCTGTTACTACACAACAGGTATGCATTCCCCAAGTTTATGAAAGCACACTCACACACTGTACTTTCTTGACTTGGTAATTTGTATAAGTTTTTGCTGGTAATAAATTACAAATCACTAAGTATGAAACGCTTGCACCCTCTCAGAAGCGTATACTCCATTACCCATGTTGCACATAAATGTTGGATCATGTGGATTATAAGATTTCTGTGTGCTTGTGGCCTTTCCTCCCCTCCATGGTGATTCAGTTCATATATTCTCTAGACCTTATATTTTTTTTCTTTTAAGGGAACAGAACAAATGGCAAGCTTATGCTTCCTTGCATTCTTTCAGGGGCGTTGTTGTATCTGAAGACATACCAAAAAGTGTCATTGATGGTTTTAGGAAAGGATGGATTTACTATGGTTTGCAGTTACACTTTCAGAAGCAATTTCTCATGCTTGAAAACCTGTTTCCTTGTTATTTCTAAACTTCATCGTTTAATCTATTTCATTTATTTAGTGTTTTAGAAGTGGTTCAGTACCTATAGACCTTGTTGTGGCTGCTTTGCTTAGAGGAGAGTGGAGGAATGATGTAAGTTTGATTCTTGATCCGAGAGGATATATCGTACAATTTCATTTGCATATTTTGCTTACAATGAACATTACAAGGAGCATTAAATTCGTACTTTGAGACTAATACTTTTGAACTAATACCGTGCATAGTATCAAGATGACTATTTTGAGACAATGGTTTGATTGTTTGCTGGACCTTCCTACCATGCACTCCTTTCCATCTAGCACCAGCACTCACATGCTTTCTTTATGCAGAAAAAATATAGCAGATTACGGTCACTGGTGTGAACATCGGCTGCTAAACTCCACACTGGACCTATTCTTTCGAGAAGATTGATAAGGTGTGCCCCCTTTCCTCATCTCATTGGCCCCATATCTTTGAAGGAAATGGCGCAGTAGAGAAGTACTTGCAGGAAATGATCAAGAAAAAAATAATGGTGCTACCTAATTTCACACATAATTGTTTTGCATCACAGTTTATTTAGATTCACCATGAGTTGCACACTATGTATACCTTTCTTCACTATGCATTCCTTTCTTCACAATAAACTACCATATTTTAGTACTTATTGCTTGCCCGCATGCGCGATGCTGATGCGTAAGGTCTTGACGTGGATAACAGTGCCATTTGATTTACTGAATTTCTCCTAGAATGGTTAACTTGTTAAGAAAGTAATACCTCTGTGGATCTAGGTATTCTGGTAACTCTGGAATCCCATATGAACGTTCAAAATCAATGTATATTACTTGTTGCAACAATAAAATAGGATCTTGTTTCACACTTGCATACAAGGAAATAGAGCTTCAATATCTTGGCATAAGTTGCAATTCGGTTTCGTGAGGGACAGTAAGAGATGAGCTCTCAGAATAACAATTTACTTTCTTTTGAAGTAGTGTTGTTCTATCTGTTGGAGAACTTCTTGTCATAATTAGCCCAATCTATTAGTTGACTACAGCTCGGCTGTAGCTTCTTTTGAGGTCAAGACCGGGTACTCATTTCCCATTATCTAAAAAAATTGCTGACTACAGTATGCAACAGTGTTTCCCCCCTAAATTTTACTCTCTTTTTTTCCCTGTTGCTAATAATGATGTGTTGTATAATCTAAAATTGGATTCTGTTGTTCCCATAGTATCAGTAAAGTAAGAAACGACCATTATTATATTAAGTTGACAGTAGCACTATGACCCAGGAGCTTTTACTCTCCTTTTCTTATATATATTGACAAAATATGTTATTTCAATTATGCCTTGATTGACTATTATTTTTTTACAAATCATATTCACCGTGATGTATTCTGCAACGCATTAGCAGAGTTTTCTTTCAGTTATTACTGTCTATGCTTATTGCACCATCTACAATTCTACTCTGATAGATACCATACCACTAAAGAATAGGCTCAACATGTTCCTTCCTTTGCTTAAGGGTCAGTTGTGCTTTGCAGACAATGGATGTCAAAGAGCTCGAGACTGGAAAGCTCCTTCATTCACATATCACGATCGAGATCACCACTGCATATTCTTTTTTTTTTCCCAAAAGACGAACAAGTCGAACAATGCATACTATTGCGTTGTAATGCAGAGTTGTGTTCTTATTTTTCTTCAATTACTGAAATTTGTTTGTATTGTATGATTTCTGAATGAGTTTTGTAGAAGTAAACGACGGCAAGTGTCATACCCCAATTTCTGGAGCATGTTGTGCATCATGTATCAGTCCCTGGATCAGTAGCTGATACGCACAAGAACACAGATATGGTAATCGAAAGCATACTTCGTATAGGTAAATATTATAATACCTGAGATATCACCTTTAATGGCGGTTCGACAAGGATACAGAACTGTCCAAGTCCGTCCGACCGACTAATGGTGAAGCAGACAATCAGCGGAAACACGGCCCAAGCCTACAGGCAGACTTGAGTGGAGAACGAAAACCAATCGCCGTCGCCTCTTACGAAAGCTTCTCTCACTAAAAAAAATGTTAAGAGCAAACCGTGAGTACATAAGGTACTCAGCAAACCCTAACACAAGGGATAAATACATGCAGGGGTGTAAACAAGGTTGAGGCTGATGGTTCAGTGTATCGGCGGAAAGCCAATTTTATGCAAGGGTTGGTTTTGAAAACAAAACCAGTTCGCAAACTAAGTCAGGTATGGTAATTAATATAATGGGGTTGGTTGGCCCTGGGGGAGAATAAATCCTTCCCGCCAGTTCCCAAATTTTATGCTGGCCGGAAACCAGCGCACGGCTCCAAACCGGTGTATTCCGAAAAACACGCCAAGGAGTACTCACGCCAAAGTCTAATCAAGTGTGGCCATGGCTTTCGCGTTGTCCAATGCCGTGGAACACGGCTATCCGGATAGATTCTTATCCTCTGCAGAGGTTGTACACTTTCCCCACGAGGGGTGCCAATCCTTCCCTCCGGGCGTGGGTCGGAAATGACACACTAAAGGTCCCGTACCTGCCTAATGTCACCACGGTACCACCTCGGAAAATCAGCGACCAGGGGCTTCACATGGGCATAGGCATAGCATAGCCAAATAACCTTCACTTGCCAGATCCGACGCCAACCTCGTCAAGATCCTCTCCTGGCTTCCGATTGCAACTCCCTGCCTCCTGGTGGTACCGGGCGATCACTAGTAGGGTGTGGTTCCAAAACCCTGCCCATAACAGGGCCTCGTGGTTGCACTGCTGCTAGGCCAGACGGCACAAGAACCGGTCCTTATACGACCGATGCAAGCATCTTCAATAGCTACCCTCCTGCGAGGAGTAGCGTCCCAGAGATAGCCTCCCCACTGAGGACTACCTCGCTTGCACCCGTCTAAAACATACCCCCACTATGGGTTGCACTTACTAATCCCACCCATTTTCACTTTACGCACACAACACCAAGCACGCACACATTTTCACAAAAGCATGTGAATCAGATTATTAAGTACACAGCGTGAATGAGTCCTAAGCAGCATATTGATCCATCTCATCATTAAAGATTAATGATGGTGGATTCCTAGGTTTATCAAGGGATTTAGGATAAGCAACATCAAGGAATGGCAATCAACAAAAACTTAGGTCATTCTAAGCATTTAAATCATTTTAAATTCCATGCAGGTTTCATTTGAAATCAAGCTCTAAATAGGATCATTTGTAATCATGGGTTCAGCATGATCAATGGGAGTTAGGGCTTGCCTGCAAATCGCTTTCCTAATCTTCAAACTCTGACTCGAGGCTTGATTCTCTGAGTTGCTCTTCGTACTTGGAGCTTGTATCTCTGGGTTGGTCTTCGCGCTTCAAGTCTTCAGCAGCTCTTCGAATTCTTCCGGCTCTTCCTCGACTCTCGCGTAAACTAGCGCATAAAACAGTACGTATAAACTACCGCAAAAGAAATAAAAGAACAAAAGAAATAAAGAATCAAGAAAAGCCAAACAAGATCCAAGAAACTTCGCGAAGAACGAGAGACTTAACCATGCATGATGCAGCATACTAATGCAGAGTAGGCTATAGGTCGTAGGTGATATTCCTGGCCTTGTAAGGGCCATATTCACCTAGACAAGTTATTAGTTATCTATTTTCTCTAATATATGAACATGGGCGTGTGGTTATGCATATGATCCTTGTTGGGTGAACACCTTGGGGTGAAGATGATAAGATGCATGCGCTTCCTTGATGGTGATTGCGTGCATATCTAATATGCAAGATTCTATATTATTTCTATAAAAAGAACATGCATGAATGCAGGCGATGGTATATGCAGCGTGTGTACGTGACTATGCGCGATATGAATGCATGACTGCAGATAAGATGCTAAATTCAAATAAAGGCAGCTGGCAATTAAAATACCAGATAACTCCAATAAGATTCAATAAAAGATCAATTATAAAAGCAGAGCAATATATCCAAAAGGAGTTGGGCGAGAACGCTAGGTTAGGTTTGATCGAGCGGGGGTTGATTTAGGTTAGGTTCGAGATTTTGTTTGCGATAAGATAAGGGTACTAGGTTGGAAGTGGAATGGTACGGATGATGGCTAGGTTTAACGCTAGCGAGCAAAAGAATGAATAGGTTATTCAGAGGTGAAGTGAGGTGTGTGTTGTGATAAGAAAATATTAGGCAGAAAAGCATCGTGCGGGTCGGTTAGGTTAGGGTGAACGAGTACTCGAGACATTCAAGATCAATCATCGCATGATCTGCTCGGAATCGATATAATAAGTGAGGGGTGCGGGTGATATTAGGCGGAATAGCATCACAGGATGGGTTAGGTTTACATGCGCAGATATTTGCGACATGAGTGATCATCGCATGATCTGCTGAGAAAAGATATAAGGAGTGAGAGATATATTAGGAGGTAAAGATTTCTAAACCTAGTGTGCGGTTCCATGGGTAGTACCATGAGGTACTTCGCGATTCCACGAACCCGTGGGCGCAGAAATCACCCAAAACGGAGTTCGGATTAAAAAGATATGGGCGTTTGAAGATGGGAGGGCTGATTTGTAATTATAAAAGGGTTTTTGAGGGCTTAAGTGTAATTACAGAATAAGTCTGGGGACCTATCTGTAATTATGAAAAAGTTTAGGGGTCTGAGTGTAAAAAGTCAGGGGTTAAAACATAATTACAGAAAAGTTTAGGTACTTTTCTGTAAAAATGTAGGGCTTAAACAAGATTATTGAAAAGGTCAGGGGCTTATCTGCAAAATGTACAGGGAGTGGGGATTTCTTTTGATTTTTGTTTTATTTTTCTATTGGAAATCCCGTGGACTCGGTCCACGGGCTCTGTGGACCAGTGAGGGGCAGTGGTCCACCGGTCCATGGTGGACCAGAGGGAGGCGCGCGGCGGCGGGTGGCCGGAATGCTCGTCGCCGGCGCGTAGGATGGACGGGGTGCCGCGGGACCTCGTCGCGGGGGACGATGGGACGATGATGGATCCGGTGGTGGCTCGTGTCGTCGACGGGGAGCAATAGAGCGGCGGCGAGGGCTCGTCGGAGTGGGGCGGAGCGCCGGTGTGCGAGGGGGAAGGTTGTCCGCGTGCGAGGGAAAGAGGAAAGGGAGGTGCGTAAGAGAGAGGGCGCTGCGGTGATGCTCACCTCGGCCGCGTCTTGGCCGGAGGGCAACGGAGGGCGGTCAGAGCCGGAGGGGAAGACGGCGACGAGGAGCTCGTCGCGGATCTCCTCGCTCGGGCTTCGGCTGGGCGAACGAGAGGTAGGATGAGGGAGAGCAGGTCTCGGGGAAGCTTGAGGGCGAGGAAAGGGGAAGGGAGTGTGCTTCCGCGGCGGCCGAGAGCTCGTCGGAGGAGGGGTCGATGGAGGGAGGAGCGAGAGAAGGAATGGGGAAGAATGAGCTCGAGGAAAGGAGAGGAGCGGGGCGCCGTGCAGTTTTAAAGACGGCGATTCCTTGGCGGCTACGATGTTGTCGGGCAGCGCGCCGGGTCTTTCGGCGCGTGCGGCGGAGGCGGGTCGACGGTAGGGGCTGGCGCGGCGGCGGCGCCGCGTGGAGGAAGACAGAGCTGACAGGGCGGGCCCACCTGTCAGCGGCTGGGAGAGAGGAGAGGAGGCGGGCGAGCTGGGCCGGAGACTGGGCCTTTGCTGGGCTGCTGAGTCGGGCCGGAGGGGAAAAGTGCGGGCCGAGGATGGAAAAGAAAAGAGAGAGAGAGGCTGGGCCAGTTGAGGGGATTCGGCCCGAAGGCGATTTAGGATTTAGAAAAAGGCTTTCATTTTCCTGGAATTTGAATTTGAATGAATTTCAAATTCAAACAAAAACAAGGTTTGATCAAACACTCAAAACAAATCCAATAAAATACGAATATGCATATGGTGAAGGTTGTGCAGGTTTTAAAATTCAAACTTTTGAAAATTGAATGTGTCTTAGCTCAATCTAGAACAAATTTATTTAATTTGTTGTAAATTCGAAAAGTTCAAATTTTAGTGAACTTTTAAATGAAGACAAGCACTTGAGCACATATTTTATTTTCCAAAAATCCCAAATTCAAACTAGGTTCAATTATTTAGTGAAATTTTATTTTGGAAAATTCATGGAAGGTAAGGGTTTAGAAAAGGTTTAAATTTGGAGTGATTTTTATCCCTTTTTAAGTTTATTTATTTATTTATTTCTGTACATTTCTTTTTCTTTTGCCTCTGAAAAGTAGGGTATTACAGCAAGGTGGCACATGGTGGATTTCTCAATGCTGCTTCTCTCACATCCCTGGTGCGTGCACAAGCTCCTGGAGAACTGCAAGCAGCATATCTGGCGAGATGGTCATCATTCGTATGGTTCGGATAGGTTCATCTTTGCTATCCCCGATGCATTCCGATCAGAAATCTGTGAAAGTGCCATGGTTAACTGCCATTTCATTGCTTCAGCAAACGGGAGCTGCGCACTGATATGGCATGATCAAATAGCAGAATAAAGCCACCTATATATCGTCCACATGAAGATGTGCAATCAGATCAAAGGGGATAAAGAAAACTAAAATCATGAGTTCTAAAGATGAGCGGATATTTGTTCAACCCATCTCATCTGGAATAGCTCGTGTAAACTACAATTGTATTCCGTTTTCCATGCAAATGTTGTACCTGAAGACACTATTTTGTGGAGTACAAAGTATTTTTTTGGACACTATTTTAACATTGATTGGAGGCTTCACAATGTTTGTTTCCATGTTCAGTACTACAAGATTTTCGAGTTGCACAATCATCCGCATGCCAAATTTATTTTTGCTCTGATTCACCATCACTGCGGTTGATTAGCTTATTATGGACTCTGCAGTTTTGGTGGAAGCAACGGTTTATCTTCGTGAGAATTGCACTATAGTTTTGACTTTGGTTGGTTCGACGTATTGTTTTCCCAGATTAATTAAATTTTAAATTATAAAAGAACAATGTAGTCAACTTGCCTATAATTCTCATAGTCCTGCCAAGTGATGTAATATTTAGACACGTGCGTGGCGCACGTGCATTTTTACTAGTATGAGTTATAAATGAGACGGAGTACTAGTAGGATATGTATAAACATACTTTGTATCGTACACTAACACGGCCTTCTCTAGAACTATTTGAACTAAAATACAAGTAACGCCTTGCCTTCCATAAGTAGCGCATAAACAACCATAAAAGCTTTGACCCGTGGCAAAATCAAACAGCCTAGCACACGCACGGTACGTGAAGCAATCAATCTCGACGGGGAACCAGAGACGGCGCCCTTCGCCATGGCGTGCACCGGCGCAGGAGAAACGCGCACGTACGCGCCCACAAACATCTACGACCTCACCGACGACGTCCTGGAGGACATCTTCCTTCGCGTTAACTTGCCCGTCTGCATAGTCCGCGCGGCGGCCACATGCAGGCCGTGGCGCCGGTTGATCGGCGGGACCGGCTTTCTCCGCCGCTTCGGATCCCTCCATGGGACTCACCTACTCGGGCACTTCGTTCCCAAGGAGTCGCGCAAAGTCCCTAAATTCGTCCCTGCCACTTCGCCGCCGGGCATGTCCCCCATAAACATCAGCAAGTACATCCAACTTGACTTCCTAGACGAATCCAAAGGTCGACAATGGGTACTCACCGACAGCCGCGACGGCCTCCTTGCTTTTGTCGAAGTTACTTCCGACAACATCCTCGTGTGTGATCCCTTGACTGGTGAGCACATGGAAGAAGTCCTTCCACCATTGACAGTAGGACAGGGTTCTTCCTCGATCTGCTTTGGGGCCTTCCTGCTCAACGTCGACGACACGGGCACAAGTCCTCACATGTCACGATTTAGGGTGCTCTGCGTGCGTAAGATCGAAGACTTCGGCAACGGGAGGTACATTGCCATGTCTTACGTCTTCTCCGCAAGGGAGAAGCAATGGCTCATGTTGAGCAGCACGGATGCTGGCAACGTTGTTTTGGCACGGGCCACATGGCCTTTGGCAGAGCTGGATCAAAACTACGAGAAATTGGTGGGCCGCGTGGCAGGCTCCATCTTCTGGTCCGCCGGATACGGCAATGTACTAGTACTTGACGAGAGCACCGGTGATTTCTCAGTGTTTAAGCTGCCGACGCCAGCGCTTCCATACAGCAGGAACCAACTCCGGGTCATCTCCGGAGATGCCCAAACCTTTCGACTTCTCCGCATCGTACAAGGTGACCTCGAGGAACTCACTTGGGCGCGCGGCGGTGGGCCGTGCTTGGTTAGCAGGAGAGTTAATGCAACCAAGCCAATCAACAAGTGGGAGAGCAAACATTGGAATGTGTTGAAGTTGTTCTGGGAGACAGCCTCTGAGGTTGTCCCTGCAGGGAGCATCGTGATTTCGACGATCTCGGATTGCTTGCGTATGTTCTCCCTCGATGTAGAGACCATGAGGATGGAGAGCGTTAAAATTGACAGCTTGGATGTGCATGTGCGTGTGTTCCCGTTCGAGCTGCCAAGGCCGTCAACCATCCGTGCATGCCTCCCTTAATAGACACGACGTGGCGACGAGGAGGACGAAAGGCCATAGTGGTAGGAATGGGCGCTCTTGCATTCTCGGGGAAGCTTGGTCAACTTGGACTATTGTAGAGTCTATCTATCTAGGCAACGTATCCTATGAGAACTAGGTTCGTGTGAGAACTATGAGAACTTCAATCTGGACCACATAATTTTGATCCAATGAGGCGTATGAATTCAGGTGGGAGGGTGGATTTGCAAAATCACCGCCCATTTAATAATACTTTTGTAAATTCCCCCTCCCACCTCTCCCTATACGCCCCCCTTGGATCAAGATCATGTGGCCCAGATTGAAGTTCTCATAGTTCTCACACGAACCTGGTTCTCATACGATACGCTCCCATCTATCTAGGAGTATATCTGAACTCTCTCGAGATCAAGAAAATGTTGAACTGTTTGCATGTGTGTGTTCTGTTATTGATTCTGTTCCGACTTCCGAACGTCTTTATCTGATTATTCCATCGAGCACATCTTCAAACAAGACATATCAAATGGCCTAAATTTAGCGAACCTGTTATGATCAAATGACGAAATATCAGTGGCATTATCTACACCCACTCTGAGTTTTTTTTTTGTGGCGAAAACACCCACTCTGAGTTTGTCGTGCTCGGTTCTCTAGCCTCTACTGGTGGTCCTACAAACTCAGCAAAATGCTCCACCTCGACGTGAGTTCTCGTTTTTCACGTCGCCTCATCCGTGAGACGGTGAGAGGCCAGTCGCCGAGTTGGGCGTTCGGTGCTGCCTTACTTCGGCCAGGAGAGGCTGCTGCACCGGGTCATGCAAGGCCGTCGACCCCGACTAAGACGATGTTGCGTTCGGTGCTGCCTTGCTTCTGCCAGGAGCGTGCGCCGCCACCCCAGCTCTACTGATGGCGTCCGGCAGGAGGGTGGATCCATGGAGGACGTCGACCACAGAACAAGACACGGGAGGTAAAAATGCTGTGATGAGCTTTAGGCTCCCGCGGTTGAAGACTAGTATATGCCCATCGGGTGTTTCCATATGAAATGCCGTCGCCGCCGACCATCAATATTTGTGCCTGTAAGGCAGACGAAGTGCACAGGATTGAGAGCTTTCAGGCATCTGCAGTAATATAGTGACTTGCCAGCGTTTAGGACCTTGCCTTCCCCATGTCTCACGGTGAAACAATAAAACATACTAGATGTAAAAGACAAAAAAAGCGAGATGGAGAGGGAAATAGTGTGAATATTTTGGATATGTGAGGTCCATGTCGTTGCTTGATGGAATAAGCAGAATCGAACGTTAGACCCGAATCAAGAACATAAGTAAAACACAAAGAAATTTGCACCCATTTACTGACCGCTAGACAGTTATGTTAAAGGCTTTATATAGCAATCCGATCAAAATTCCCGAGTAGGAAGAGAGCATCTATGAAATGTACTACGAATACTAACTCGAATGATATTGAAAAAAAACATCGACGGAGCCCTGAAGGCTGTTTTCTTGCCTTAGTTCACAAATGCATTACTGATACAAAAGGTTTGGTTTATTTCTTGCCTTAGTTTTTACTTAGCATGATTTTATTACCACTGAAAAAGAAGCAGACGTATTGATAACTCTGTTGCCTACTATGCAGTATATTATAAAGTCAGTTAGATATAACACTGCATACTTACTTAAAATAGTTCAAATCTGACATTCTGTCCAGCAATGTAAAAATACGTATATGCAACCCAATGCTTAGAAGAATATCAACAATTGACAGATTCAGACAAACCATATTAATCAGCTACAGTACAAGATGGAACCAACAAGAACACAAGAGATGGAGAGGGAAATAGTGAGAATATTTTGGATATGTGAGGTCTGTTGTTTTGGGGGGTGACCAGTCTGTTGTTTTTTGGATGTTTTATACACACACATATAAGTAGATATGCGTGTGAAAACTGGTACTGTGCATCCATTGAAATTAGTGCAAGTACAATTTACCATGTGTCATGCAAAAAAAAAGGTAATGGTGCACTGTGTCATGGACTATCCTGTATTACAGTAATCTGTCCACCTGAAAGAAAGCAATATATGTGCATCCTAAGTTAGTTTCTTCACAATAATGATGGAAAAGTTAGTTTTGAGAATAGCGGGGTGTCATGGACTACCCTGTTTACAGTCATATGTTCATTTTTGAAGCTTATATTACATGTCCAGGCTTGTTCAGGTGCCATTTTACCTTACATATAGGTAGAGATGCCTGTGTCCATGTTTTTCCTGTATTATTTGCATGGGACTACATGTTCAGTCTTGTCTGATTTCCCCATGTGTGTCAGATTACAATTCACCTGATTTCCCAGGAGATGTTTTTTATTCACTGGTACAATCAGTATGTTGGTGTAGCTGATGATGGTAATGGTGAGAGCAGAATTTTCGAGAACATGTCACAGTTCAAGAACCAGAAGCCTGCAAATGAGAGTTCAGCAAGATGAAGGTCCTAAGGAAGAATATATAGGAGGGACAACAACCTGATTTATAGACATCTAACCAAGGTGAGTCATTTCTTTTTTGCTTCTAGTTTTCAGATGTCGTAGTTATTATTTATCGACTTTTTGATTTTCAGTCATGGGAGCTCACACAGGAGTGCTAAGAGCTTGATGGAGAAATGCTCGAGCCATCTCAGAGTGTAGCAGGGACAGCCTACTGGTTGCTGTTATTGTTGATGGATCAGGTTGGGAGGTGGCGAAGGAAGTTGCATTTTGGTCAGTTATCATTCAATCTTTTAGCTCATTTTCTGGAGTAGTTAGAGTGATCACTGAATTTCAATTGATTTCGAGGTCTGGTGAGGTGCAATGGCTCACTAGACAAACCTACCTTAAGGTTTCTATGCAACCTAGAACCAATGCCAATCAGTATAACAACACCATCTTTTGATGTCCCGCATTCGAAGATGATGTCCATTTTGTACTTCGGAATATAGTGTTCCACGCTAATCATTACAACAATGAAGTGGTGAACACTGTTCGTAGATCATTTTTTGCCGATAGGAATGCTAGGTTGCTTACATGTAGGAGCTGCTAACCAAGAACTATTGGGAACATGTTTCATAAGAAGATAATATTGCTTTTAAGATTGCACTAGTTCTTCTCTTCTGTTTAGTACCAGTGGATTGAAATGGTCTGACTACATCTTGAGTGTTATTGAACTTGTGATAAAACAAGTTCAGTACCAGATAACTCAATGAAGTTCAATACCAGCACATGCAACCTCATTAATGTGACAAAAGGTTAGCAATTAGAGTAGTTCTTGTTACAATTTAGCATCTTTATTGGAGTTGAAATGTTCCATGCATCAACTCTGGAAAGGTTCCTGTGATTTTAGACAAGAAGCATGGAAACATGTTTTACTGAATTTAGACAAGATGCATGCAAAGCATCCCTACTCCTGCAAAATCAGTAACCGGGTAACTTTGTTTTTTAGTGAATTTTTTTTAAAATTTATCTCGTTACGATGACACTTCTTTTTTTTTTGGCAATGCAATGACATGCTGTTCATACCTGAAAAAACGTGTTTCATTTCATTCCAGATTTACCATATAGCCAGAAGCATTATTTGCATAAATAAAAGGTTCCTATGTTCAGGAGCTGCTGTTTAGTTTTAGCATGCAACAACAACCAAGTTTTGTACAACTGAGAAGTTATTTCAATAGTTCCTTCTTTCTATTTGTTGATGTACACATCATTCATCTACAACTTTGTACTGGTAGTTGCCTTGTCAAGAAAACATATATGCACTATACTTGTTTTTCCAGTAGCTTATAGTTGCAATCATTTGAGCAGACCAAATTTAATTTTGTAGAGGCTAAGTGGAGTCAAAAAGTTCCATGGAGTCTGATGGATCAAATTGGAAGTGTGGCATCGAAGATTTTAATGATGTTTCAGATTATTCATGGAGTGAGGACACTATAATAGAAGACGGAGGAGAAGTTTTGTGAAGCAACTGGCTGGTGTAGTTTCTAGATGCGATGAGAAAGAGAAAAGTTGATTGATCAATTCGATTTGGTTGTATACTAGATTGGAAACAGGTGTAAACACAGCTCATTTACTTAATTTTGTGTACAGGTGTACATTAACCACAAATCATTTACTTAATTTTGTGTGGCAGTATTTTTTTTCGAATATTTCAGGTACCATATACGGCCTGAAATGTCCCCTGTTTACTTGAAAAGTGCCAAAATGCATATGCCCCTGAAGCATCCCTAACTGCCACTTGTGCATGGATTTTTTCTCTTTTTTTTTGACCAAGCCCTGCTTTGTTTCGGTTATCATGTCATTTCTGGAGTACTTTTTCCCAAACCAAACAGATTGTACCAGTTTTTGGTACCTTTTGCAGGCTTGTATAAAAGGTGCTGGAATTAGAACTGTTGCAGTATGTATGCAAGGTACCACTATGAGTTATTCATTTAGGTACTTTTGGGTTCCTATATTGAGAGCTCAAAGGTCCCTCCTGCTTGCATGTTTCGGGCAGGCATGCTCACATGTGGACCCCTACCCTGTGCTCACTTGTGAACCCCTACCCTGCGCTGTTGTAGGCAGCTGGCAGCTTGGAATCCAGGGGCTTCGTGTTTGGTTTCAAGTTTCAACAAATACCGTCTGGTTGTAAGTGCTTGTCACTTCATCCTCGTCTGTAGCATCATCATCCCTTAGATACTTTTCAAAATAAATAATAATAGTACCAACTTCTTGTACCTTTCGCAGGATAGTATAAAAGCGAAACAAACCAAGACTGAGGTACCTTTTAGAATCACTAAAATTACACCATGTTGAGTACGATTACCTCGTCCTGTAGCCTGTAGGGCTGGGTTCAAGTACTGAAGTGTTGATCTTGATCTTTAAGTCACCAAATTTTCTGGGCAACTGAGCATCATTCTCATAACATGCAGTTCACAATGCAACTGGGTTAGGGGGTGGCCAACCATATGCTTTAGCAGACATATCTATTAGTAGTGACTATAACCAATGACTTACTTGTCAATTAAAACCCCCAAATCAAACAACAATATATCAATTAAAATAGTACAAAAACAAACAGAGCTGCCAAAAGCACAAGGTGAAAAATTCAAGAGCAGTTACCATAATTAATGAATCTTGTGTTTGAAGTTGTTACTAGACCTTGATGAATCACGAATTGGCTCGTATTTTGATTAGGTTGTAGAATAAACTGAATAGGAGTAAGTGGTCAATGATTGGGGAGCAACCAGACCATGGGGAAAAACCAAACAATATATGGCACAGATCGGTTCAAACATGGAGGAGCCAAATTGAGAAGAACAGACAAAATTAAGAACAATATAAGGAACCCATGGATCTGGTACCTGGGCTAAAACTGAGGGCGAGCTATTCTCCCCTGGAAACATATTTTCCAACAAAATTAATATATTCTTGAGTATCACACACATTATTGTAGGTTGCAATCAATTGTCATCTCTTAAGAACTAAGAACATAGGATATCTTGAGAACCCTTTGAAGCAGGAATAAGATTGACTAATATTTCCATCTCCTTTTTGTTGGATGCAAACAGGTTCTTCATACCTTTCCTTGTAGTCAACATTGTGCTTTGTATAGTCAATTTTCTATGGAACATGAGGTTCGATAGCTCGCAGAAGCCGTACACGAGGCAAAAAGACTAACCACATCCTAAGGCAGGGCAGTGATCTTCGAAATTAGGTTCCCATAGGTAACAAGAACAGACAATGGTGCATACCAGCGTGCCATGTTTCACAGCAAGTCATAGAGAGAAGAAATCAGACAAGAGCAATCTTGCAATTGACTTGGTTAAGTTCTCCCATGGGGATTGGCAGTGCGGCGGAGGAGGGGTGTGGGGATGCGCCGGCGGCAGAGCACGGGGACGGTGTGGGGTCGCGAGCTGGGCCGGCGGCGGCGGGCGGGGCGGCGCCATGAGCATGCGCTGTTTCGGGCAGGCGGAGAGCGGCGACGTCCACTGGCTCTGCTTCTCCAGCTGGCCGATCCGGATCCCCGATTCAAAATCGCTGCGTGGTTACTGCTCTCCATGGTCCCACCTGAATTTGTTAAGCTAATCTATCTCGTAACCGGACGGAGGGTCGGGTAAGCGCGTTGACTCCGCGGACCCCACCTGCGTGCATGCCGGCACTTTTGGGCGGAGGTGCGGGACCTTTCGCCTGATCCCAAGAGAGAGCGGGGCGCATGCGGCCGTCGGATAAGCACCGCGGCCGAATGTACCCGTGGCAAATAAATACCGACGGATGGTCGGTGACCACGGGAGTTCGTACGGGAACACGCGCAGATGCACATCAAAACTGTTGCTATCCACGAGCTCCATCCACATGGTCTCAACGTCGAGGGAGAATATATGCAAGGATTCGCAGACGTCCACCGAAACCACGACACTCCCAACCTCTGACTCCGAGCCCGTGTCCTGGAACGTCCACACCGCCGAATTCCAATCTTCGATATCCCACTGGTCGATCAGCATCGTGAGATTATTTCTTCCATCAACCATGCACACCTCGCCGCCACGCACCCAGATGAGCTCCTCGAGGACCTTGTTGTCTACTATGCGAGCAAGACGCAAGGTGCAGGCGTCTCCGGCGATGACCCGGAGGCTGTACCTGCTGTATGCATCCATGGGTGGTGGCAATGTAAAAACCGAGAACTCGCCGGTGCCCTCATCAAGTACTGTACACGACCATCGAAGCGTCTCCGTTTTTCACAGGATCGAGTCGGTAAAACGCTGATGAACAGATGCAACAATACATCACATAAAAATCAAAAATTTGCATATTTAAGTTATTACAAGTTTTAAATGATTTAAAACACGAGAGTAGCACAGCGGAAATCTACAAATACAACCTCTACTAAACTCGACGATACATGGCCGCACATCGAAGCCCTGCGATGTGGACCCGCTGAGGAACTCCACCAAGCAACAGCGAAAGCAAAACTATACCTGCACAAAAACATGAAGAGCCAAACCCTGAGTACTAGTTACTCAGCAAAACTTACCCGTCAACGTGGCTAACTACAGCCGACTCCTATAATGCAAAGGCTACAAGGGGTTAGGCTGACTCACTTGCATAAAAGCGCACTAATTACTTGGTCCTTACTTTCAAGTTTTAATTCTAATTAAGTACTTAACCAATAAAGCAGTGTTCATATATCTAGAACAGGTATAAGTAACAATACATCAACGATGACAGTATATATAGCAAAATATGTAATAACAGTAATGTAATAGACTAGCATCATCATCTCATCAATCATATCACACTACGATGTGACGCAGTGAGCAAGGTTTCTCTTGACCGAGAGCGACGGCATCGATGTACATCCTACAGGAGAAAACCTGACCATACGCCGCACACGCGTAAAGTCGCATGCGGCAACTGTTTGCAAGGATCCCCCTGAAGCTAGGCTGGGTCCAACCCCTCCCGAGAAAGGCCTTCCCGCACGGTCCCCGTCCCAGACGTACGCCCCGATTGGAAAGCATCCTTTCTCTCCCGAATACCATGATAGAAAGAGCAGGCTTCCGCCGCACACCAGGGTAACCCAAGCTACTAAGTTTACTAGGCCCATAAAAACACTAGCATATGATCAGTACGTTCGAACTTGCTCAACAGGGCCAACAACGAACGGTCCTTAATCGACACAGACGGGGCTACACCACCGTGAAGGCCCAGCCTTCTCCAACCATCCTATACAAGCAATTCCCCGTCCGGTCTCAACAAATCCTAAATCCAGCTAGTACAATCCAGGGGTCCCTATCATGCGAGTGGGACCTACCACTCGACTTCTATCATCCGCTAGCCACTAAGCCTAGCAAGTTCTAACGTAACCTAGACCACATCTATAAAAATAGGACACAAGGTAGGATATGGAAGGGTAGTACTAATGCAGTTCTAAGGTTTCACATCAACTCCTAATAAACCTAATGCACAATCAATTACTAGCCCCAATCAAGTGCGAAAATAAAATCCTAATTAGGGAGGCATGCACCGGGGCTTGCCTGGCTCAGGAGCGTAGCTAACAGGGTCAGTGGGGTCAGTGTCCTGCCGCGGCTCCTCCTCCTGCACCTCCTGGGCCTGCTCCTCCGGCAGCTGGAAGTTGAGCGGCTCCGGAGTCGTCTCTGTCACTACACGTTATGACAAGGGTAATTAATGCATGTTAGATGCAATGATAATATGATGCAATTAAGAAATTGATTTCTTGATAGGACAGTCATTTATATTGTAAGTGCAATTAATTAACTTTGTTAATTACTTTCGTCTGAAGTATTTCCTTCATTGACTTTTATTTATGTCACTTATTTAATTTAATTCAAGTTGTTTAATTAGAGAAGTGAACTTAAAAATTTAGTTTGTGTCCAGTGGCATTTTTCTGGTGAAGAGTGCCACTGGAAGTAGTTTACAGTGAAGTTTCATGATTTATCGCATTCTGGATTATTTATAATAATTTATACAGAGCAGAACATGATTTAAACCATAAGAAAATAATTAGACATCATCTGATAGTAGAAAAATGTTCTGTATGTGTGTAATCCTTTTCTTAACAATCATGCAAGAGTTCATGATTTATTGAGCAACAGAGAAATTATAGGAATTAAACAAGGTTTGCATCACTTATAATTTTACAGAAAACAGGAAAACGAGTTGCAAGATTTACGGAGGTGTATTCGATTTACTATGAATTTTACAAGGGCCACATCAAGGGCCACATGGTCTCGGCCACAAAGGATCCGGGCTGGCCACAAACCGATCCGGCCACTCAGATATGAGGGCACACATGGGGCTACATGGTTAACCACAAACGATCCCGCATAGCCACAACAGATCCGAGGCATGTGGCCAAAGGTGTGTCGACCGGAGGATGGCCGGAGTTGGGCAGCGCTCTCCCCGGAATGAGGTTCCCGGAGGCGATGCGAAGAACTGTGAGTACGGGGAGATAGAGCATGCGATGGCGGCTTCACCTCGACGAGTTGGAAGGCGCGGGGTAGGCCGGAGCAGGGTCGGCCGCGAGGTACGGCGATGGCGGAGGTTTGACGGCGACCCGAGCACGGTGTTGAGGTCCTGCAGCTGCATTTCTTGGCGCTCGAGCTTCCAGGTGGCGGGTGCTGTCTCGGCACGGAACGCATCGATGTCGAATCGGAGCGTGGTGTAGTCGCCGGGGTTGAGCTGCTTGCGGGCTAGACAGTGACGACCAGCGGCGGGGAAAAGCCGGATTTCGGCGACATGGCTGCGAGAGGAAGAGAAGGGCGGATTCAGGGGTGTGCGCGAACACGGTAATCAGCTCTGGATGCGAGGAATCGAGGGGTGGACTCACCGGAGACGGGGAATCGAACGGCGACGCAGCGGTGCCCGGTGGTCGGACGTGAAGAAGACTAGCTAAATCCCGGGCTCCTCACGGCGGGGAACGGGGCAGCGGCGCCATGGATATCTTGAGGACGTCGCGGCGCAGCTCTAGGCCAAGAAACGCGGCTGGAGTAGCTCCACAGCGGCGGCGCGACAATGAGCTCCCGAGCGGCACGGCAATGGTGGTGCGGTGGCTAGGGTCTGAGGCAGCGGGGAGAGCGTGCGAGGCTGGGAGAGAGGAAATGGCTCCTCTGGAGCTTGTCCGCACGGGATAAGGAGGGGGAGACGGCGTGGGCGGTGCGGCGGAGCCGTACGACGGCGTCCACGCGGCGTGCGCTCTCCGGTGGAAACAGCTTGAGAGGCTGACGAGTGGGCCCGGAGGGATCTTTTCCATTTTCTGATTAATTCAAACTGTGATTTTTCCCAAAGTTTGGCACACTATTAAAAATAGCAAACCAACTCCTAAAATCACGAAACTTGTCTCATTTGATAGATATTGATCTGGACTTCAATCTGACTAACATGCACATCTGGACTCCGTGTATATTTAAAACTAAAGCTGATAAAAGTTGGTTACTTTTGAAGTTTCTGGGATTTATTTAGGCATCCAAACGAATTTCAAAAACCTCAAGAAATTCTTCAAAAATTCTTCCTCTCTGACCTGCATCGACTGGTATTTTTGGTTGCTCGAGTTGTTATTGAAAAGTTTGAGTTCCTTCACAAGCCTTGATTTGACAATTGTTTGATTTTTTTTTTTTGAATTCAAATTTGAAATTGACTTGGATTTGTGTTCTGTCCAGATGGTGATATGTGAGCTGGCTGGCTTCAGTGACACGGGGTGTCACAACCATCCTCTCCGGCGGACCAAAAGATGGATCCTGCCACGCAGCCCACTATGTCCTCATGGACATCCAGCCAGCTCTGCCAAAAGCCGTGACATGACAACGTTGCTGGCATCCGTGCTGCTCAACATGTGCCATTGACTGTCCCTTGCGGAGAACATGTAAGACATGGCTAGGAAACTCTCATTGTCAATGTCTTTGACCAAACGAAAACATAGCACCCTAAATCGTGACATGTGAGGGCTAGTGCCCGTCTCGTCGGCCTCGGGGTCGAGCAGGAAGGCTCCGAAGCAGTCAAGCAGAACGAGCGGAGCAACCTTGCCCCCCTGTCCATGGCGGAAGGTCAGCCTCCATCTTCTCACCTGTCATGGGATCACACACAAGAATGGCAGAAGAAATTATGTTGACAAAAGGCGAGGAGGCCGCCGCGGCTGTCGCTGAGTTCCCAATTGCGGCGGTCTTTGTTGTTCCGGAGGAACTCAATGTCGTCGATGTCCTCGCGGATGTCGATTGGGGGCATACCCGGCGCCGTGATGCCCGGGACGAATTCGAAGTCAGAGAACTCGCGCGACTCCATGGGAACGAAGTATCCGAGTAGCTGAGGCTCATGGAGGCAGCGGAAGCGGCGGAGGAAGCCGGCGCCGCCGATCACCCGGCGCCACGACGTGCACGTGGCCGCGGCGCGGACGATGCCGACTGGCAAGCCAACGCGAAGGAGGATGTCCTCCAGGAGGTCGTCTGTCAGGTCGTAGATGTTGGTAGATGTTTCTCTTGCGCCAGTGCACGCAATGGCGAAATTGGGGCGCCGTCTAGGGTTTCCCATGGAGAATTGGAGATTGGTCGCGTCAGGTACCCTAGGTGCGTGGGCGGGTTGATTTTTCCAGAGGTGCTTCTATAGTTGTTTGTGCGTTATTTGTGGAAAGCAGTATAACTTTGTATTTTAGCTCAAATACTTCTTGAAATGGACGTGCAACACCACAATATACTCTCCTATATCCAAATCTTGCATGTCCTGATCTAGATGCACACGAGATAAAATGCTAAGTTCTTTCCTTATTTATAGCTGACCGATACATACAAGATCCAACTACAAAAGGCTGTTTTTACGGTACCTTTCAACTATATAAGATTCAACAATTGTGGACTCTTCATTTGAACTAGATCGTTGACCTTTTATCTCTATAGGGGTAATAGGTCACCATAATGGTAGAGGATTTGTTGCCGAAGTTGTTAGGTAGAGAATATACACGTGCTAGTTTTTGAGTAAAGTGAATTTGTACAATGTAATTAAACTTGAGGCATTTTTCAAGAGTCCACGTTAACTACTTGATGGGTTTTTTTCTTTTCTTTTTGACGTTCAATAAATAAGAACATGTGCAAAAACGAAAGTGATCCATTGATGCAACTCACATGAATCATTGAATATTTTCACGTTAAGAAAAAAAATCTTGATCAAAACATGTTATCTTCACGTAATAGAAAAAATTGTAGAATGGGATATACGTGTACGTGTTGTTGTGTAAAGTAATGTTGAGTTAATTAGGATTTTGTTCCTAAAAAAATGTGACATGAATGTGTCATCCTGTCGCATGCATATGGGTTAGTCTGAGAGAAAAACGTGACATGAACCAATCCGATTTTGCTTGTGCAACATGGACCGCTAATTATGAGCTGCCGCAACCCAGGATCGGAAGAAGCACTCACCAGCGGAAGAAATGGCGGAACGGATGGAGGCCTTCTCTATTTTTTCTTTTCTATTCTATGTAAATCGACGGCCCAGATTCATTTTCAGTTTTTACCTCGACGGAGGAAGCTAGACATCACAGGCAATCACTCTGCTCCCTCCAACAAACAAATTTTTACCATCGTTGAAGTGGTACCACAAATATAACAAGAATGATATTAACAAACAAAAAAGGTGCCATACGTATCAAATTTGAGACCTATGTTAAAATTTTAGTATACCATCCATGCACAGCAAATAAGTAACTCTTCCAACCTTAATTGAATTGACTTCTCCTCCTCGTCGTCATGGTCGCACCGCACCTTACTTCAGGCATGCACTGATGGTCGGTGACCATGGGAGTTCGTACGGGAACACTCGCACATGCGCATCCAAACTGCTGATTTCCACGTGCTCCATCCACATGGTCTCGACGTTGAGGGAGAACATCAGGAAGCAATCGCAGTCCGCTGAAACCACGATGCCCTCAAGGTCAATTTCCGACTCTGAGGCCGTGTCCCAGAACTTCCACGCCAAGTTCCAATCTTGGAAGTCCCACTCGTAGATCAGCTCGGTAAGATTATATCTTCCAACAACCATGCACGCCCCACTGCCACGAACCCAGGTGAGCTCCTCAAGGTCCTTCTTTACAAGGCGAGCAAGACGGAAGTTGCGGGCGTCACCGGAGATGACCCGGAGGCTGTACCTGTTGTGACAAGCAGGCAACGGCAGCTGAAAAACTGAGAACTTGCCGGTGCTCTCATCAAGTACTAGTACATGGCCGTCGTATCCGGCGGACCAGAAGATGGAGCCCACCACGCGGGCCACCATGTTTGCATGGACATCAGCCAACCCCGCCAAAAGCCGTGCCATTAGAATGTTGCCAGCATCCGTGCTGCTCAACTTGAGCCATTGCTTGTTCCTTGCGGAGAACACGTAAGACACGGCAAGGAAGCTCTTGTTGTCTAAGTCTTTGACCAAACGCACGCAAAGCACCCTGAATCGCGACATGGGAGGGCTAGTGCCTGTGTCGTCGGCGTCGTGGTCAAGCAGGAAGGCGCTGAAGCAATATGAGGAACCTTTCCCCTCTGTCCATGGCGGAAGGACTGCCTCCATCTTCTCACCTGTCATGGGATCACACACAAGGATGCCAGAAGATAGGTCTACAAAGGCGAGGAGGCCGCCGCGGCTGTCGCTGATTACCCACTTCCGGCCGTCTGCCCAGTTGCGACTGTTTGCGTTGATACGTAGGAAGTCAAGCTCGTTGTCCTCGCTAATGTCGATGGGGGGCATACCCGGCGCCGTGCCGGCCGGGACGAAGTCAAGGATCATGCGGGGCTCCATGGGAACGAAGTGCACGATTAGTTGAGGCCCAGCTGAAGCGGCGGAGGAAGCCCGCGCCGCCGATCACCCGGCGCCACGGACTGCACGTGGCCGCGGCGCGGACGATGCCGGCGGGCGAGCTAACGCGAAGAAGGATGTCCTCCAGTAGGTCATCCGTCAGGTCGTAGATGTTGGTCGGCGGGTATTTTCGCGTTTCTCGTTCACCAGTGCACGCCATGGCGAACTTGGGGCGCTGTCAGAGGTTTCCCAATGACATTGGCCTCTTCACGTAACCTAGGTGCGCTGGGCTGGTTGATTTTTCCAGAGGTGTATGCTTTTATGGTTGGTTTTAGCTCAAATACTTCTTGAACTGGACGTGCAAGTCTACGATACTCTCCTATTCCAACAGTAAGTTTTCCCAAAATATGAAGATATATTACGTATGTCTATACATAACTTTGTATCCAAAACTTTCATGCCCTGATCTAGCGGTACACGAGTTAATAAATAAAATACTATATAAGTTCTTGTCTGATGTATATTTTACCGATACATATACAACTACTTAAAACATGGACCTGTTGCAAAATCAAAAAGCCTATATAGGACAACTAGAGTATGTGAAACGACCAATCTCCATGGGAAAGAGGGCGTGCATCAGCGCAGGAGCAACGCATTAGTACACGCCGACCAATATCTCCGACCTACTCAACGATCTCCTGAAGATGTGTTTAGAAATAGGAAAATGCTTCAGAGTACACCTATTTGTCCGACTTTTGTCCGACCAAGTGTTTTAAGCCATTTGATTGATATGTGAACCACCACCCAAGTGATTTTAACCATTGGATTTCCTGGTAGTACAAAAGTCTACCAAATGGGTGTACTCTATAGCAGTGCTCTTAGAAATATCAACTGGCTGAAACTTAGCAAACTTGTAAGATGTGTTTAGAACTTACCTTTGTTTTATCAAAACGTAAATGCAACTAAAAATGAATTTATTAATGTGCATACGTATAAAAGGTTGTTCCTCCAATGAAATGGCTGACATACATCATTGAAGGAATATATTATTCTATGACTTAGTTCATACAAATAAGGTTGAGAGGTCCATATTTCTTTCACTAATCCTAAAACGGAAAAGTAAGCAATGAAGAAGGAAGCAACGGGGAAGCAAACGCGGTGAAATGAACAAGGAAGCAAGTAAAAAAAAAACAGAGAGGCGAGAACATAGGTTTTTTTAATGTCCTCTTAGAATCTACTATATATATGTTAAAACAAATCATTGTGCTAGTTGTCCTAGAAACGCTTCCGGCCTAGAACATAGCTGGAAGCACAAGATACGTTGTCAAGTGCACTGGTTTCAATCTCAATGATTCGAAGTGTAAAAAATGCAGTGAATTAAAGCATGGTGGAGATTGGATGACATTGTCCTGAATCCTGATGTTAGTGATCCACTGCATATATGATATAATAACGATTTAATTATTCAGTTTGCACATAGGCTGCAGAGGAGAAACTAATAAAAAAAAGGTAGGCAAACTAAAAAGAAACTATATGCCTATAGCTCTATACCAATATCATCATCTTAATCTATCACTTATTATCTATGCCCATGTTCAAGGCTGGTGGCCACGGGAGCTCGCATCGGTAAACCATCGTCCCCATATCCTCCTCCACCAGCTCTACCTCCATGGTCTCGAGGTCGACGGAGACGAGCCACCTCTCGACAGTCTGCGGCGACAGGATGACGAACCCTGGAGCCCTCGTCAGGATGTTCAGGGGCTTCTCAAAGAACGACAAGTTCCACCCCTGAAGGCCATGAGTCGCCTCCGACAAGATGATACTCTTCTCCGGTGCCCACATGCCGTCATCCAGCCTTGTGAACACCTTCAGGGTTTCGTCGACCACCGCGACGATGCGCGGCTTGTCGTCACGTCCGTCAGCCACGTAGAAACTTGAGCTAGAATAATTGAAGTCTACCGAGCTCTCCGAGGAAAACGACAACGGCGATCTTGAGAACTCGCCAGTGCCGGCGTCAAGGACGATCACATTGTCTGACGAACCAGCATAGAAGTGCTGGAAGAACCAAGATTCTCCGGCGCGGCCCAAGGGGCGCGTGTAGTCTGGGATGACTGGCAAGATCGCGTGAGCATCGACGAGGCCAAGGTCGATCGTCGGGGCCTCATCACTCCATGACGAGCTCGTGCCGCCGCCGGCAGTGAACGTGGCGGCGCGACGTGAAAATAGGTCGTTGAAGACACACAGCACCTTGAAGTTCGACATGCCGATGCGGCCTCCAGCTGCGTTGGTGTCGCCGTCGACGAGGTAGGCCGCATCGTAGCAGGTGCTGTCGAGGTCCCAGATTTCTGGAAAGTTCGGCGGCGGCGGGATCCGCTTGTAGCGCTGCGTCGCCGGCTCGCAGACGAACATGTCCGGGAAGCCGACGGTGAACTGCCCACAACGCGTGCCGTTCACCAGGAGGAGGCTGCCCCGGCTGTCGGAGACGGTCCAGGCGCGAGGGAAGCGGACGTCGGTCGGCAGGAAGTCGAGGGAGAACTTGCCGACGTCGATCGACGACGACGGCACCGGGACGAACGACGGGCGGTCTCTTGTTTTTCGGGCTTCAATTGATGATGCCGTGATGCCTCTTGTTCTTGGTGCTTTTGGTGCCATTAGGGAAGAAAGCATCGTCGAGTCGTTGAAGTAGTCGCCGGCCACCATGGCGGACGCATATGCGGAGCGGAAGCGGTGGAGGAAGTCAGGGCAGGCGATGATGCGGCCCCATCGCTTGCATGTGGCGGCCGCGCGGACGAGGCTGACTGGAGAGTCGATCCTGTCGAGGATGAGACGGAGGATTTCGTCGAGGAGCACGTCCATGATGGCTACGGAGCTCTGCGCGTGCACAACCCTAGGAACGCAAGTAGGAATATATTGTCCCCTTTTGACCGTAACGTACCCAACTACATATCTGCTGATTTGAGTCCCGATGTGCAAGCAGCATGTATAGTCCACATCTTACCAGAATATATTGATTGTACGGTCCGGACTCCACCACATCGTTGGGTCCGCAACTCGCAGTGTCCAAACACGCGTCAGGAACCAAAATAGCCAGCACAGTAGAGTTTTGAGTATAAGAAGCAACTCCTTTATTTTCAAGGAAAGGAAAACGCTGTGGCCGGTTTATACTGCCGCCAACAATTATTGCCACCAAAGTGTTAGTTTTAAGTCAGGAAATATCTGTAGCACTTCTCTTTATGTCAGACGCAACCCCCTGTATTTCAGGCACCTATGTAAAACCTCCGCAATATTTTAGTCAATGGTGTGAACCCTTCGGCACCGCCGGAGAACTCTTTGATCCATTGTTCCTCGGGCTTAGAACGAAGAATTCAGGGCTCTGGTAAAGTCAGACGAGGGAGGCACATGGGAATGCCACTGGCCGCTGGTTGAAGCAAGCAACGCAACGTCATGAGGCTGTAGACTTGTAGGCGCATCACTCGGAATAGGCTGTTGATCAACTAGGAAGGATGATAGCTTTCAATTGTCTGCAGGGATATAGTGACTTGCCAGGCCAGCGTTTAGAATCTTACCCACTACATGTCTCACGATGAAACATACCAGATGCAAACAAAAAGAACGAGAGACGGAGAGGGAAATAGAAGACCCTCATCTTTGCTTGATGGAATAAAATCGAACCAGATCAAAATAAAAAACGTAAATAAAACAAATACAAAAACATTGCAGCTATTTATTGATCACTAGACAGTTTGGTCAAAGGCTTTACAGTGCCCCCAGAGTTTCCATGAGTAGGCAAGAGCTTCCATTCCGACAAAACAGTTTTTACTTTCTTTAGAGCGAGGTACCATAGTATCAGAAATTATAACGTGAGTTGTACCAAAAAGGGCGCCACAGGTATCAAATTTGACACCTGAAGTACCATCTTAGGGCGGTAATAAACACCTCTTTCTACCATATCTCGTCATCTCATCGCCATGCCATGCCTTACGGCAGGCTTGCACGGAGGGTAGGCGGCCATAGTGGCTCGTATGGGAACACACGCAGATGCACATCCGTACTGCTGATCTCCATGCCTTTTATCCTCATGGTCTCGATATTTAGGGAGAACATAGGCAAGAAATCACGGTCCGCTGATATCAGGATGTTCCCAGGGCCAAGCTCCAAAGCCGTGTCCCAGAACTCCCACGACAATCTCAAATAACCGATTCCCCAAATTGTCGAATTGTTGATCAGCCAGGAAATATTATATCTTCTATCCACCGTGCACGCCCGGGTTCTGCGCACACAAGTGATCGCCTCCAGCTCTTTGCCTACGATGCGGACAAGGCGTACTGTGTGGGCATCTGAGGCGATGACCCTAAGATTGTGCCTGCTGTAGAAAGTGCCACGTGCTGGCAGCGGCAGAGTAAAAACCGAGTACTTGCCAGTACTCTCATCAAGTTCTAGTACAGTGCCTTCGTTTCCGGCGGACCAGAAGATGGAACCTACCACGCGGCCCACCAAGTTCGTGTGGACTTCATGCAGCTGTGCCAAAAGCCGTGCCAAAACGATGTTGCCGGTATCCGTGGTGCTCAACTTGAGGCACTGCCTGTCTTTTGCAGAGAACAAGTAAGACATGGCAATGTACATCTCGTTGCCAAAGTCTTTGACCAAACGCATACAGAGCACCCTGAATCTTGTAATGCGAGCAATTGTGCCCGTGTCCTCGCTGTCAGCGTCGAGCAGGAAGGCGCCGAAGCAACACGAGTATCCTTCTCCCTCTGTCCATGGCGGAAGGATTGCTTCCACGTGTTCATATGTCAAGGGGTCAGCCACGAGGACGATGCCATCAGAAACGTCGACGAAAGCGAGGAGGCCGTCGCGGCTGTCGGTGAGTACCCATTCACGGTTCCCCAAGTCTTGGAGGAAACCAAGATCGATAGACTCGCTAATGTCGATCGGGGGCATACCAGGCGGCGAAGCGGCCGGGACGAACTTGGCGACCTTCCATGGCTTCTTGGGAACGAAGTGCCCGAGTAGGTGAGGTCCATGGAAGGAACGGAAGCGGCGGAGGAAGCCGGCGCCGCCGATGACCCGGCGCCACGGCCGGCACGCGGCCGCGGCGCGGACGAGGCAGACGGGCGACCTGACGCGGAGGAGGACGTACTCAAGGAGGTCGTCCGTGAGGTCGAAGATGCTTGTCGGTGCGTGCGTGCGCTTTTCTCCTGCGCCGATGCAGGCGATGGCGAGCTTGCGGCGCCGTCTCTTGTTCCCCATAGAGATTGATTGCTTCGGGTGCCCTAGGTGTGGGGAAATAATTTCTCTGCGGCCGTGCTGCTGAAAACAAAAACTACTTGTAGCCTGGCCTACCACGATTGGAGCCACGTGTGTCCTCACAACCAAATCTCAGAGCAACTCTCCTTGTTTCGGACGATCGAGCCATCTATCGAAGCCCACCTCGCCCATCGCTTGGCTCGTAACCGACTATTGATGTAATCTTGTGGCCAGAGGTTCTGGCTTGTTTAAGCACAGACTTCGTGTCCCCTGCCTATTATATACTGGTGGCCTGCTGGAAAAGCTTTCAATGGGATTATGTTTATGGGAATTGTTCGAAGAGTGTATATTGATCGAGCAAGCTAGGGGAGATTAGCGGCAAGGACTGTGTGGAGTGGAGTGGAAATAAATGTCTCGGCATTGATAATTCAAACTTAAATCATGGAACTACATCTGTATGTCAACTATCATAATGTTAAAAGAGAGCAGCAAGATAGATAATGCTCAAGCGTTGAGTGCACTACTGCTTGTGCCCTGACGCACTAGCGCTAGGGTTACCATGAGTCGGCCGTTGATGGAGCACGTTGGGAGCCATATACAAAATTATCTTGCGTATGAAAACTTGTGAGCCTTCCAATTAGTCTACTAATTTAGTCATTGCCCAGCTAGTTTTTATCTGATTCTTTTTTTGCATAGTGGAATTTTCATTCTCTATCTCCCAAATGATGTGGTAAGATGTTCACGGGATTCAGCAGACATTCGCACGTCAAAGTTCTCATTTGTGATTTAGTTCCCTGTGGTTTCTCTTCACTTCCATCCAAATAAGCCTTGATCGTCAATATACTTTCCCGGTCTCTTCATAAGATCCTCACTTCCATCCAAATAAGCCCCGATCTTCAATATACAGATGTACTGTGTCGGCGCGTACATGTTCATTTCTCCTGGGCAGGTGCTGGCCACGGTGAACTTGCGGCGCCGTCTATGATTTCCCATGGAGATTGGCCTCTTCGCGTACCCTAGGTGTGTGCGATTGGCTGTTTGTTGATTTTTGCCAGAGGTGCACGCTTTTATTGTTGGTTACTAATGGAAGGCAATAATTTAGTGTTTTAACTCAATTACTTGTAGAACAGATCGTGTAAATGTCTTCAATATACAGTTACGCTTATATGTACATACCTGGTATATCATTACGCATTAAGATACAGTTCTTTTCACCTATATTTGAATCATTCAACAACCATATAAAGTTAATATAAATGGAGGAAAATGTCAGAAATAAAATACAGGTAGATCTTCAACTCTGGGTGATCCAAACAGGCCCTAAGTGGTTATCTCGTTCGTTTTTTGCAGAATTCCTTCGAGTCTGAATGTCTAATCCCTCTGACGCTCTGAGTCGGGAGTATGTTTGTGTTGATCTTGCCGAGCGCAGGTGTTTATCACGGTCTCACATGAAAGTTTGGTACCTCGTCAGAACTCAAACTACCCTGTAGAGTTGCCAACATCTATCTGAACATCCAGAAAATGAAAACAAGAAGAGAAAACTGCAGTGTACATTGCTCAGGGGACTCTGACACTGCAAATACTCCGAGATCGTACATGTGTCATCATACTTAGAGGCGAGCCTTGATGGTAGGCGGCCACGACAGCTGGTATGGGAACACCCGAACGTCCCAGGTCCTCTCCGACACGGGCTCCAGCGTCATGGTCTCGACTGAGAACATCCACATGTTTTTGTGATCCGGCGAGACCACGACACGCCTAGGGCCAGCCGCCGGGGCCGTGTCCATGAAATTCCATGACAACGATCTTGTTTCCTCATCAATATTGGCGAGCCGGGACAAGCCGACCCTCCTATTGACCACACACGTCCCGCCATCGCGCGCGACAGTGAGTACCTCAAGATCCTCCCCGATGGTGCGAACAAGAAGCACAGTGCGGGCATCCCCGCTCATGGCCCGCGTGTTCGATCTGTGGCACATTGTTGGAACTTCATTATTAGCACCGGCCGCCGGCTCTGGCAGCACCAGAACAGAGAACTCGCCGGTCCGCTCATCGAGGGTAAGTACATCGTTATTGCCAAGTGGGATGCCCCAGAAGACACAGCCCCCTGTCCTACCCAGCAAGTACATGTGAGTGGCGTGGCTCCTGTTGTTGGGCTTGTGGTACAGCCGCATCACAGCGGCAAGAATGTTGCCAGCGGCCGTGGCTCTCAGCAAGACCCATCGGTCGCCTCTTGCGGAGGACACGTACACCTGGGCAGTACGTTGGCCGTTGACGTAGTGCTGAACTTGCACATAGAGCACCCTGAAGCGCGATATGAGGGGGGTAGTGTCTGCATCAGCGTCCAGCAGGAAGGCGCTGATGTAGGAACCTGGCGATGGAAGACCGACTTCCGCGTGCTGCCTTGTGCAGGGATCACACACGACAATGCCGTTGTATTTGTCGGCGAAGGCGAGGAGGCCGCCGCGGCTGTCGGTGAGACGAAGACTGTCCGTGGAGTGAGGGAGGAAGTCGAGGGAGAATGAGAACCGCCGGCGATCGTCGATGGGGCCCGTCGTCCCTGGCCCGGAATCATCGACGAAGAGGATCTCGCTGCCTGGAATCTCCGTGGTGAGGTAGTAGCCGACCACGTGCGGCGGGTGGAGGAGCCGGAAGCGGCGGAGGAAGCCGGCGCCGGCGATCACGCTGCGCCACAGCCTGCACGTGGCCGCCGCGCGGACAAGGCAGGCCGACGAGTGGACGTGCAGGAGGACGAGCTCCAAGAGGTCGTCGGTGAGGGCGTCGATGCTGGCCGCAGCCGTTTCTCCCCTGCCGTTGGACGCCGCCCAGCCGATCTTGATCTGGTTCCCCATGGAGATTGGTTTGTTCAGGTACGTACCCTATAGTTGCTTTATGCGGATATGCTGTTTGACTTAATCGTCGTATCCGTATAGTATACAGCAGTTTAGTATCTTGACCGGGACACGATGTTATACCACGTAAGCAGTAGCTTACGATGGAATGTGATTTGCATGCGTACCCCTTGTTGGAGAAAACGAAGTTTTTTTTTGGGGGGTTGAAACTAGCTGCGGACACAAGCAACCACCCAGTCCAGACTACCTGCGGATTTGGGGCCCCTAGAATTTGGGGCCCTGTGCGGTCGCCCAGCCCGCACAGGCCCAGGGACGGCCCTGCATGCGCAGCAGTTTAGTCCTGGTGGGGACTCAGTATCCGTAGTATGGAAAACAATTTTTTAGTCCTCCACCTAGAATACTTTTTTCTTCAGAACTTTTTGTTTTGTCTCTGGCTTGAACAATTTTGTTAGGTGAAAGAGGAAGCCGCTGCGGCACACGACGGGGTGCGCGGGGGCCATGCCTGCTTGCCTTGTGCTATACTGCCGGTGCGGCGATGAATACACCGTCTTGGCAAGCCGGTAACGGCAGAAAGGCACAGAAATAAGGTAATTACATGGCATGTGCAAGTTTTAACTTCCAATTTACCTTTTAGCATGTGTTTGGACTCATGGTTCATTCTTTTTTTTTTAAATAAATATGTAGATTTGCAGTTCAAGCCGTACTATCTGTGCTAATAGTATGCCAAAGGAGATACTGAAAGCCTTAGCAATGACAAAATCATACAAGAAGTCCCAGATATATGAAAAGACACAAATACATACACTGGTACCTAGTTCAGCCCCCCACCCCATTGGTCCACTACTCTCAGGGTGAAAGTTTGGAATACCGGAACTGGATCAAACTACGTACCTGTATAGTTGCCAGCGTGTATCAGAACATCCAAAAATTGAAAAACAAAAAAGAAGAGAAAACTGGAGTGCATTTTATATTGTCTCCAAAAGAAGGTTGTGACAGTTTAATATTGGAACTAAAGTCTATGTGATTTTGTTATAGTGTAAGTTAAAAAGTTTGGGCAGAAGAAAAAAGAAAATCTGACTTTTAATACCAAATGTTTAACCAAGAAAGTCTGCTCTACAATCCTATTATGCTAGGTGGATGGATACAAACCTAGTGGATTCGTTCAGCTATGGTTGCTCCCATTGTCATCTCGTCCTCCTCCACCAGGCCGTCCCCATGTCGCGCCTAGTTTACATGCTGGTTTTGATGGTCGGCGGCATCATTATTACACAGGGAACTCATTGCCTCGTCTTTGATACTTCGAACTGAAATCGTAGAACCAGGTCTGTTTTTCTAGTATCAAATTCAATAGTATCTCGCAAGTCTTGACGCTCCATGATCCATTACCCGGTCATAATTGAACAGGGACATAATAAATCATATGGACAACATTATTAAAAAAGGAAACATAGCCTTTCATAATTTTTTTAGATAATGGGTAAAAAGATGTCCCGGCCTTCACCTCCAAGAGGATAGAGCCACAAGCTAATTGTTCCAAAGTTTGCAGCACTTCCGTCTGCCACACACCACATGATAGAGTAAATAAAACACCAATTGTTTGGATGATTGACATGTCTAAAGCATAAGCCTAATACTAAATCTCCATCCATGGTGCGTGAAAATCTGCATGGCCGTAGTCTCCAATCTACGGCACGCCATCTTCATCGTCTATTTTTCTTGATAACACTTTTCGAGGAGTGACCAGGACCGAAGCCAATGCATTCCCCTGTATAGTACCTGCATATAAGTTTTATGTAGAGTGCCATCAAAGACTGTATCATGCCTACTTAGCCATGCATATAGCTCAATTTAAAGTAGAAGCTAAAACAAGTAGTTGTTTCTGTAATTTAACATTTACATTTATCAACCAATCCCCAAACATATAAGAGGCACTGATGGGCGGTCTTAAATCAAAAGTGAACTGAAATACTCTCCAAAGAAATCTAGCATAGTGACAATCGAAAAAAAGTTGTATGGTTTCATCATGATTACATAAACAACACTTCTTACTTCCATTCCAATTTACGTCTAGCTAGATTGTCTTTGGTAAGCGTCATCCCCTTGTACAGGTACCACAAAAATATTTTCATTTTTAAAAGGCATTTTAACTTCCACAGTCCTTTATTCCTCTCATTAAACCGTTGTGATGAGAGAAATTATACATGGAACTAACAGTAAACTGACCACGTTGATGCAATCTCCATCTAAACATGTCGCCATTATGAGGGCAGTGTTAAGGTAGTCCCCCCTCCCAAGTCTTGCACCCTATGGTGCAAGACTTCAAATCAATCTCAGCCTTTGATTATTTAAAATTAAAAGTAAATAAAAAATAGAATTATACAAAATCTTCTCAGAAAATCAACGATTATAGCAAGTTTCCACGTTTCCAGTCTTCACGGAAAATCAGCAACTATATAAGCGGCAATCCCTTGGCGGAAAATCAGCAAAACCAATCGGCTAGTACCTCACGTGAAAACAGGAAGTTTCCACGTTTCCCACACGAACATAGAAAAGATTTATTTTGATTTGTTTCTTTCCAAAACTGAAAATCCAGTCATACTTTCCAAGTCTGACAATCCGGTCATAGTTGATAGTTTCCAAGTTGCCATGCACCACCATCCGTGCACCGCATACCACGTCCCAAAAATAAAAATGTGGTCTTTGACGTTGCCATTTTTCAAAATTAACGTACCTCATCACTTTCCAAAAATCACTTTGCCTGTTATGTACCTCACCATTACGGGTATCACGTAGCATGTATGTTCACGTCATAGTTAGGTGTACGTTCCACGGATGCCAAACTGTACATGTACGCATGGCAATAAACTATCTTGTTCATGGCATCGTGAAACATAAGGATTATGCCAAAATAGCAAAAAGAAAAGAAGGGAGGAAAATCATGTTTCATGCAGAATCTTAACAACTATGGAGAAATATGCCTATAATTATGCACTAGTTTCCAAAAACAGTTATGGGTGAAAAAGTCTTGCACCCATAGGTGCAAGACTTCATCTTTTGCCTCGAGAACTACTCAAATAGACGGTCCACAGTTATTTGGGACTACCGTAGCGGGAGCCTATTATCATTAAATTGAACATGCACTACTATAGCAACTAGAATGCCAAAACACTAAGTTACTACCACTAAAGGTTCTTCTAAATGAAACATTAAGGTGTACTGTACTCAAAACCGAAGCTACCGTGGCATGCTTCTTCCTTACGATATATATAAAGAGGGATATCGGTCCTTAAGAGAAGAGTTCCCTACCCACTTATCCTCCCAAAACCAGATTTGTTGTTCATCATTCAAATGATAAGACCCAAGTGCGAGGAAACCCACTTTTACTTACATCAGACCTGCCCAAAACTGAGAGTCTCACAGTTTCCTCTCGACTTGCCCCAACGTTTTGTTTTTTAAGTACTTATTTTTCAGCAACTCTTGCCACATACCATTTTCATTAACCAGTTTAAACAACCATTTACTCAGTAAGCAGTTATATGTCAATCTTTTTAGCCTTTCATAGTTAAAGCTAAAACTATATTCAAACCTGATTAATAAGTAGTGCATGTCTTACATTTAGGGGTAGGCATTGATGGTCGGTGGCCACGCATCTTCAATAGCCAATCCTCACGAGGAAAGACGTCCCAGAGATAGCCTCCCCACTGAGGACTACCTCGCCTGATCCCGCCAAAATATTTCCCCCACTAGGGTTGCACTTTTCATTAAACCACCCAATTTTCACATTTATACACACCACCAAGACACACACATGTTACACGGAAATCATGTGAGCAAGATTAATTAAACACATGGTGAAAGTCCTAAGCGGCAAAGCAATCCAACACATCATTAAGTAATTTAATGATGCTGGGTCCTAGGGTTAACAAGGAATCAGGATAATCAAGATCAAGGTATGGCAATCAAATAATACTTAGGACATTCTAGCATTTAAATCACTTTTAAATACCATGCATGTTTATTTAAAAACAAGCTCTAGATAGGTTTATTTTGCAATCATGGGATCAATATGATCAAAGGGAGTTAGGACTTGCCTTCAGCGTATTCCTCTTCTAAACCTTCTTCGTAGTCCGGATCCTCGGGTTCTTCCTCGAAAGCTTGATTGTCTAACGATAAAGGAAAATAAAACTACCGCTTAACAAATAATTAAACAATCATTAAATAGAATAAAATCCAAGTAAACAACAATTAGAGATGGCTTTGGTGTGGATGAATAGACAAGGATTTTAGAAGAATTTAGGCGCAAGAATTTCTGGATTCGGAGTTAAGATGAAGTAGTTATGAGTTTTTGAATGTAAAAGAAAGGAAATTGATTAGGATTTGATTAACTTAATTAAGTATAATCAACATCCTAATTTTCCAGAGGTGTACAAAGGTTGCAAAGTGGTTAGAAAAGAATAAAGGATTTTTGGGAATTTATTGGGATTTTTCTGCCATTTGGAAATGTGCTCGAAATTGATTTCTGTGTACACTCTCGGGTGCACCTAGCAATTTGCTCTGTGTGTGAGAGGCTGACATGCGGGTCCAGAGGGGCTAGACCACTATGCGATACTGTTTTGTGGGCTGGGTCTACGAGGGCGGTGGACCACAGAGCGCCAGGGGGTGGTGCACGGTGCGCCACGTGCACCAGGTGTGCGGCGACTCGGGTCGTCGCGGGCCCGTGGTGCCGACGTGGCAGCCACGTCGGACGCCGGCGCGACCCGGTCAGAACAGGACGCGGAGGGCGGCTGTGGACTCTACGCGCGACGGCGGACTTGGAAGCGCTTGGTGTCGACGTGGACAGGGGTTAGGGCGGCGGTGCGAGCTCGCCGGAGTGCGGCGGCGCTCGGGCGCGCGCGGGGAGAACGACGCACACGTGCGCAGGGGCTGACTTGGGGATGTGTGGACGTGCACGAGTGTGCGTGCGGGCTGCGTGCGGTCTCGGCGAGGCCGGGAAGGGCTCCACGGCGGCCGGAGAGGGAGGCGGCGGAGCGGCGGTGCTCGGCGCGGGCAGGTCTCGGGTGCGCGGGGAGGAAGAAGAGGGGGCGCAGGTGAGAGAGATGGGAGCGAGGAAGCTCACCTTGAGCTTGGTTGGAGCGGGGAGTGGCGGGATGCGGCGGAGGGCCTCACCGGAGTTTGGCCGGAGATGGGGAAGAGAGAGGGAAGGACCTCGGCTTTGCGCGCGGAGGGGTGAGTGGAAGAGTGTGTGGCGGAGGAGAAGAAAGGAGGGCTCGAGCGCGTTTTATAGTCGCGCTAAGGCGGTGCGCGCGGGGAAATATCGCGGGCTCCGGCGAGATATTTTCTCGCCGGGTTTGACGCCGACGCGACACGCGAAGGCGGTGCGGCTCAATGACGCTGGTGCGGTGTGGGCACGGCGTGGCTGCAGTGCCGGCGACGGGATGGAGCGGAGCTGTGCGCAACGTCACGGAGGCAGAAAGGAATGGGGCTCGTCGGAGTTAGGGTTAGAAGCGACGGGCGGTGCTGTGCGACGGGATTGGTTGAGGGAGCGGAGGTGTGGCTGACGTGAGCTGCGAGGACGTCTCCTGTGCGGCGATTCGACGGGTCGACGGACTCCTGCAGCCCGGGATGGGCGGCGCGGTATTTGCGCCGGTCGAGAGGTAGAAGACGACCGGGGCGTGGGGCCCACGCGTCAGTGAAACAAGGAGGGAGGAGAGGAGGTGGGCTGCTGCTGGGCTGAGGAGCTGGGCCGGGAGAGAAAAGAAAAAGGGGAGAAAGCAAAAGGATGCTGGGCCGGCTGGAGATTCGGCCCGAAATGGATTTTGGAGAGGGAAAGATTCAAACAATTCTAGAATTTGAATTTGAGGGAAATTCAAATTTGGACAAAAGCAAAAATCAAACAAACACTCAAAATAAAACCAATAAATTGCAGAAATGCATATAATGAGTTTTGTGCAGGTTTTCAAAATGATAAAATTTTAAAATTGAGGAGGTTTGGCTAACTTTAAACATACACTTTATTTTAATTTGTTCTAAATTCAAAAATTTTCAAATTTTTAGTGAATTTCAAATGAGGGCAAAATTCGGGGTGTGACAGCTTGCGTGTTGTCCCTGCTGCCGATGACCCTGAGGTCCCGCCTACTGTAATGTCTCAATGTGAAATTGGTCATCCCTGGCATGGTCACGGACTAGAACTCACCGGTGCTCTCGGAAACAAGGAGCAGTATGTTCTTGCCCTTGACGGACCAGTAGAGAGAGCCCCCGGGGCGCCCTATGAACTCGAATGGCTTGTACCGCACGACCCCCGGAATGATGTCGCTGACAGTGGTGCAGCTCAAATTGTGCCAGCCTTTACGGCTTGCAGCGGAGAACACCGATGCCCGAGCAGTTGTGCTAGAGTTATCAAATAGGATCTCCACCAGATGCACGTATAGAACCCTGAAGTTTGACATTGGGGCTCCGGTGTCCCTCTCATCGGCGTCGAGCAGGAAGACGCCTAGGCACTTCTCTTCCCATGCACCCGAGATACTGAGTTCTCTGTGCTCCTTTCTTAAGGGATCCCATACACTAATTGTATTAGAGCGAAGAAAGGCGAGGAGGCCACCACGGCTGTCTTTGAGCACCATAGGGTTCAGGTCATAGGGCTGATCGGACAGGAAGTCTAGGGAGACAATCACACTGTCCTGGATTGTGTCCACTACTACAAAATGAGCCTTTAGTGACGTTGCCCATTTTACAATAGTGGCGGACCCTTAATTTTCGTCACTAGAATGCATTGGTAGCATCAATAGTGACGGACAAATATGACGTAAGCATCTGAAACAGGGTCTGGAAGACACAAGTGGCAGTCAACATGACGTCAGATGTTCAATAGCGGCGAACAGGCCCATTTTCAGCCCATTTCGGCCCAAAACGCACATTCCTATATAAACAGCCTCCACCAACCCTAGCCGCCTGCAACACTTCTCCTGTGCGCCTCCTCCTCCCACCGCGCCGCACCCCCTTCCCTTCTCCTACCGCGGCAGCGCCTCCTTCTCCACTGCGCCACGCCTCGCCCCTCTCTCTCTGAGCTCTTCTCCCCGGCAGCCGTGGAGGCTCCTCTCGCCGGAGCGCGTGTGCGACGTGGTCGCGCGCGGCTCCGTCGAGGAGCGCCTCTGTGCTGCCTCCTCTCTCCGACCTAGGTGAAGATGGCGGTTCTGACGACGACCGTGCTCGCGGCGGAGCGGGGAGTGGCGAGGATCCAGGTCGCGGCGCAGATCGACGACGGCGCCGCAGATCGAGGAGGGGGCGACGCAGATCGACGACGGCGACGCGGATGGAGGCGGAGGCGACGCGGATTGACGACGACGCCATGGACCGAGGAGGGGGCGACGAAGATCGAGGCGGAGGCGGCTCGGATCGATGACGGCGCCACGGACCGAGGAGGGGGCGACGCAGATCAGGGCGGGGGCGGCGCGGATCGAGGTCAAGCTGGTCCGAGCGGCGCGGGATCGACGTGGAGCGGGTCCGGGCAGTGCAGATCGACGTCGAGCTCGTCCGGCGGCGCGGATTGACGGCGAGGCGGCGGATCTGGTGGCTCGGCGACGGCGGCTAGGGTTGGGCTGTGGTGGGCCGAGCGGGCCTGCCATGGCCTGGCCTTCTTTTTTTTATTTTTTTTCCTCCTTGCAGTGGCGGACGCCCCGTGCGCCACTTCTCTTTTTCAAACTTCAGTGACGTATGCACAGTGGCGGATGCTTCATCCGCCACTGCAGCCTCAAAATGTCCGCCAGTGAAGGCTATTTTGTAGTAGTGGTCGTCCTCGACGGGGGCGGCGAGGGAGGGGACGAAGACGGTCGTGCCATCCCCACAGTAATACTCGTAGTGGCCAAGCACATGCAGCCCGTGGAGGGAGCGGAAGCGGCGGAGGAAGCCATCGTCGGCGATCACGCGGCGCCACAGCCTGCGCGTGGCCGCGGCACGGATGAGGCAGATTGGAGAGGGCACGCGCAGGAGGATGAGCTCCAGGAGATCATCGGTGAGATCGTCGATGCTTGTAGGCCTGTTCTGCTGCCTCTGCACGTGAATGCCTGTTTTTCCTACGGGGATGCCCTCCCAGACGGCTTTAGAATCCCTGCTCAGGCGGCGGCGCCGCCGCGGGCGACGGCCATCATTCTCCATGGTTTGGGTTCACCCTAAGAACGTGATGTTGGGTTCAGGGCCCTATCTATGTGGGCACTGTTACGGTACCCGTTTGACTTGTTAAGGGCGAGGTAAAAGGTAAAACAAAATCTGAACCGTTGATTTTATAGAATAGAAAAGGAAAAAAAATAGAGAAGGAACTACCCTTATTTTCGGGAAGGAAATATCTTCGCCATTCCTCGCTTCGCGCTGCTCCTCCTCAGATTTTTCAGCTCGCCCCCACCTCCGATCCGATTCTTACGCTCAGTATTTGCCCGTCCTTAATGCCGGTTACCATTTAGGCCTCACATGGAATTTTTCTGACGCCTAATATTTTTCCTAGTTGCCAAATGGAAAAACTCTTGCATCAAAATCCTCTCTTTCAATTCCTCAAATTACGTATAGTAATTAACTGTTTCGCTTTCATGCATTGGTGCTCCATTGATTTTGTTTGTTGTCACGTTGAACAGCCTTTATTTTCCCAAGTGTACCAAAAAATTAGAATCACATTCAGATCATATTCCATCCGGGACACTGCATGCTCGGAGGATATCCATAAATAATACTTTCTACAATCGCATTTCAAACTATCAGAATCGCATTCAGATCGTATTCCATCCGGGACACGGCATGCTCGGAGGATATCCATAAATACATTCTACAAGTTATACGTGCGTTCACCAGTAGTACCTAACCTAGTCAGCATGCACTTACATGACGACATCCTTGGTGCCATCCTGGAGCGCATCGACTCGCACGTCTCCCTCATCCGCGCCGCCTCTACATGCAAACGATGGCGTAGCATCATCGCTAATGCCGCCTTTCTTCTCCGCTTCCGATCCCTCCACGCTCCCGCCGTCGCCGGAGACTACTGCAACTATTCCCCCATGCCTACTTTGCCAGACGGAGTAGTACGAAGAACAAAGGATCCCGTGTTTTTTATCCCGTCGCCGTCATCCTCGATTGACGTCGGTCACTTCTCCCTCGACTTCCTCCCCGCCGACCGCCCCAAGGATATGTCTTGGAATATCCGGGACAACCGCGGCAGCCTCCTCCTGATGGATCGTATGCGGATTGGAAAGGGCAACAAGATCTTTAGAGACCTGTTCGTATGCGAGCCCTTGACGCGGCGCTACCAGAAGATTCCACCACCTCTGGACTTGATGGACGACATTAAGGTTTTCTACTTCCGGCGATTCTACCTCCTCGATGGCGCCATCGGTGATGAGGCAGGCAGCAGCATCGGCATGTCCAACTTCAGAGTGTTGTGCAAGCATTATGATCTGGATGGCGTCATGCATGCCGTGGTGTTCAGCTCCGGCGGCAGGGGCTCCTTTTCGTGGAAAGAAAAGGACATCAGCAACATTGTTCGAGCTGCAGGGCAGAGCCAGATGTGCGAGTTAGGCCGTGCTGCTGGTTCTTGGTACTTATGCGAGGAGTACGGGAGTGACACACTAATCATCCTTGATGGCCGCACGGGTGAGTTGTCGTCGTCCATGTTGCCTGCAAACGAGAACTGGGACAGACGCACCTTTTGCGTCACCGATGGAAAGGACGGCAAACCAAGGATATGCGCTGCAGTCGAGGGCAGCATGAAGGTGTTTGCCATGATCAGCGACAGCGAATGGGCGGTGGAGGCCATCCGTGGCCTGCCAGGCAACAATCCATTGTTCTCCAGAAACCAACCTTGCAGGATCTTGACGAGGGGCCCCGGGTTCATCATCGTCTCATTGGGGGCTCTTGCTGTCTTGATCGACCTGATGACAATGGAGGTAGCTCCCGGGATGGATGATATGGGACCAGTGGTGTACCGGTATGAGCTGCCATGGCCTCCGATGTTGAAAGCTTGCATGGATAATTAACGACCATTGGTGATGGGGCCAGTATCAAAGTGTATCCATATTTTCCTCAGAGTACTTGCAATTCTAATGTGCGTTTATCTTGGTGAAAGATTACAACCAGCAAATTGTTTTCTGCAATACCTTACTTAGAACACATTCGACATTTGAGATCTTTTTTTAGCTATTCTCTTAGTGATAAAAAATTTTCTGTCAAGATAATCTCTCTGACGCTCTGAGTCGGGGGAGTGTTAAGAGTTTGCTTGTGTTGATCTTGTCGTGCATGGCAAGTTTGGTTTAGTCTATGCCACAACAAAGAATATATGTGTAACCCCTTCATAATCAATCCAATTGCAGTGTAGAGTCGTTGCCAACATCTATCTGAACATCTAGAAACTGAAGCCCTGAAGAGAAATCTGGACTGCACATTAATTGCTCCGGCCAGGGACTCAAACACTCTTCAAATACTGGCCGGGGTCTCAGACAGAGAATATCCACATGTTTTTGTAATCCGGCGAAACCACGACACGCCCAGGGCCAGCCGCCGGGGCTGTGCCTATGAAATTCCACAACCACGATCTTGTTTCCTCATCAATCTTGGCAAGCTGGGACAAGCCGACCCTCCTATCCGCCACACATGTCCCGGCGTCACGCACAAATGTGAGCACCTCAACGTCGTTGCCGACGGCTCAGACAAGGCGCACGGTGCGTTCATCCCCACTGATGGCCCGCACGGTTAATCTGTGGCACATAATCGTCGGGGATCCGTTAGCACACCCGCCGGCTCCGGCAGCACTAGGACCGAGAACTCGCCGGTGCGCTCATCGAGGTAAGTACATCATTATTGCCAAGTGGGACGCCCCAGAAGACGCAGCCCCCTGCACGACCCAGCAAGTACATGTGAGTGGCGTGGCTCCTGTTGCTGGGCTTGTGGTAGTACAGCCGCATCACAGCGGAAACAATGTCGCCGGCGGCCGTGGTGCTCAGCAAGACCGACCAGTCATCTCTTGCGGAGAACACGTACGCCTGGGCACGTTGGCCGTCGATGTAGTGGTCAACAACCACATAGAGCATCCCGAAGCGCAACATGAGGGGCGTAGTGTCCGTCTTCTTATCGTCGTCGTCAGTGGCGTCGAGCAGGAACGCGCTGATGTAAGAAGGCCCTGATGATGGAAGGCCGAGTTCCGCATATTGCCTTGTGCAGGGATCGCACACGACGATGCCGTTGTATTCGTCGGTGAAGGCGAGGAGGCCTCCGCCTAAAATAATTTTTTTCTTCAGGACTTTTTGTTTTGTCTCTGGCTTGAACAATTTTGGAAGGGGAAAGAGGAAGAACAACTACATGAATCGGTCTGTTTTTGCTTGCCAGACCGGGTGCCGCAGCGGCTTGCTGTGGCACCCGAAACTTGTATAGGAGGAGGTGTTTGCCTGGTGCGACGGATTGCGCGGGCGCCGTGCCTGCTTGCCTTGTGCTATACTGCCTGTGCGGCTATGAATACGCCGTCTTGGCAAGCCGGTAACGGCAGCAAGCCACATAAATAAGGTAATAATGCCATGGAATCTGCAGGTCTTAAATTCCAGTTTACCTTTTAGCATAATGTTTGGACACCTCTTAAATTCCAGAATAAATATGTAGATTTGCAGTTCAAGCAGTACTATCTGTGCTAATAGTATGCTAAAGGAGATACTGAAAGGCTTAGCAATGACAAAAGTCTATGCGATTTCTTTAGTGTCGATGTAAGATAAAAAGTTTAGACAGAAGAACAAAGAAAATCTGACCTGTAACAATGGCAATGTTCAACCAAGAAAGTCTGCTCTACAAATGCTAGGTGTAAGGATACAAACCAAGTGGATTCGAGCAGCTACGGTTTCTACCATTGCCATCTCGTCCTCCTCCGGCAGGCTGTCCCCATGTCGCGCCTATAGTTTACATGCAGGCGGGCTTTGATGGACGGCGGCCATGGCAGCTCGAGCGGGAACACCCGAACGTTCTTGATTCTTACCAACCAGCGCTCCATCCTCATGGTCTCAATGGAGAACATCAACATGTTTATACGATCCCGCGAAAGCACGACACACCCACGGCCAGCCGCAAGGGCAGTGTCCAAGAAATTCCATGACAACGTTGTGACGTTGCCGGGGATCAGAACCCTCCTATCCACCACACATCTCCCGCTGTCACGCACAAGCGTGAGCACCTCGAGGTAGTTGCCGATGATGCGGACTAGACGCGTGGTACGGGCATCCCCGCTGATTGTTCGGAGGTTCCCTCTGCGGTACTGCATTCGGTGAGCTGGATTCCCCACGTGCTCTGGCAGCACCAAAACTGAGAACTCGCCAGTGCACTCATCTAGGGTAAGTACATCGTTGCCAAGTGGGACGCCCCAGAAGAGAGAGCCCCCTGCGCGACCCACAAAGTACCCGTGGGAGTCGATCATATTGTGGCCCACGTGCTTTGACAGCGCCATCAGAGCCAAAAGAATGTCGTCGGCGACCGTGGTGCTCAGCAACATCCATCGGTCATCTCTTGCGGAGAACACATACACCTGGGCGCATTGCGCGTCGTCGACCCTGTAGTGCTTAATTGCATACACACAGAGCACCCTGAAGCACCACATGCGGAGGGTGCTAGGGTCCGTCTCGTCGAAGTCATCGGCGTCGAGCAGGAAGGCGCAGACGTAAGCGCACCGGAGATACTTGTCGTCCTCTGGCTCTAACGGTGGAAGACCGATCTCCTGGTACCTCCTTGTCCTGGGATCGCACACGAAGATCAAGTCAAATTTGTCGGTGAAGGCGAGGATTCCCCGCGGCTGTCGGCGAGCACCATCTTGTTGTACACATATGGAGGGAGGAAATCGAGGGAGAAAGGGAACCAACTATCCTGGTCGTTGGTTGGTGGCGGCGCGTCATTGTCCTTGGAGTCCGCCGTCTTGTGCAGCTCACCGGCGCGGTCGTCGGTGGGACGCGAATAATCATCATCGTCGGAGTCGTCTGTGAGGTGGTTGGGTAGCGAATAATTATCATCGTCGGAGTCGTCCGCCGTCTGATGCAGCACGCCGGCGAGGTCGACGAAGAAGGTCGCGCCGCTGATCTCTGAGGTGAGGTACTAGCCGAGCACGGGAGGCGGGAGGAGGTGCCGGACGCGACGGAGGAAGCTGGCGTCGGCGATCACGCGGCGCCACAGCCTGCACGTGGCCGCCGCGCGGACGAGGCAGACGAGAGAGTTCAGGCGCAGGAGGAAGAGCTCCAGGACGTCATCGGGGAGGGCGTCCATGCCGGTGGACGCCGCCCAGCCGATCTTGATCATCAGGTTCCCCATGGAGATTGGATTGTTCCCGTACCCTAGTTGCTCCCTACCAATGCGATATGCTGTTTTTATCTTCGCCGGTACGTAAGCTCACAATGCACTATGCCAGAAACCAACTAAGAAGACACCTGTTTACAGACCCTGATTTAAAACGCGTCTGTTTTAGCACAGTTCAGACTCGTGTACTCTGGACGCGTCTCCAACGCGTTGGGAGCAGTAACGTAAGAGACGGGGGACCAACAATACGCGTCTCATGTGACAACGGCTGGTCTCCGAGAGACGCGTGCAGTAAACCCGCGTCTCCTCTCAGCTGGACCGGACCCGAATTTTTTATGAAATCCGGTTAGTTCGGCTCGCGTCCGATCCCCCACCCCCTTCCTCCCACGACCCCCTTCCTCCCACGCAGTGTTCTGTGTCGCCAAAAAAAAAAGCTACGCACCCTCTTCCCCGACCTCCCTCGCCTGAGCCGTGGTGCGACGTGCCCCCGAATCGGCGGGGCAGTTGAGCCTCCACCTTGCGCCTCCTCCTCATCGACCTGAGAGGCCGCGCCCCCACCTAGCTGGAGCAGATGCGCCTCCGTCTCGCCACGACTTCACGCCTCCACCTTGTCGACTCAAGCCGCCGCACCCCCACTTCGCCGGAGCAGGTATGCCTCCTCCTCGTCGTTTCAAGCTGCCTGACCCCAGCCTCGTCGCTTCAAGCTGCCTGACCCCAGCCTCGTCGCAGCAGCGTCGGCGGCGAACGCCCTAGGGTTAGGGTTTGGCAAGTGACAGGACTAGATGCGAGCAATGGGCTATGTCTTCTAATATGCGCGCCGGCGTCTTCCTCGAGTCTTCCGCGTAGATCCGGGGTGGTGGATGATGGATCTGAGGTCGGCGAGCAGGCGGGAGGCAGGGCGTGATCCACCACAACCGGCCATCGTCGCCATGGACATCCACCACCTGCCGCCGTCGAGATCCGCGTGGTTCCCATTGACGAGTTCCACGCGGTCTCCACCCTCGAGCTTGACCTCTGGCCGCTGCCGTCAAGGTCCGCCTGCCCATTTGAGCTGCACAACTGCACGCCCTCGTATCTGCCCTGGTAATCCCCCGTCCAATCTCTGCCCCTTTCCAAATCCTTTTTCCTCCTATGGTTTTAGTCATCGACAGTCAATTGAAAAGCACAACTGGAATACACTTGTGTGAATATTTGATTTTGTAACAAAGCTTCAGCCGCACTCGCACATCCATGGGGATATAGTATTTAAACATTGTATTTAGTTTGATGGGATGATTAGGGGATGAAGGAATGGCGACTGAGTGGAGAAAGTCAGTATTTGTTTCACGGGGTGATTAGGGGACCAGGAACATGGAGTCTGCGGCAAGGCCCCGAGCGCACAAACAGGTCAGGATGCTTGTGCTGAAATCATGCATGCATCACTAATGCAGCCATTTGTTAGTATAAAGACTGTAGTCTTGTTGACCTGAAAACAACATAGCGGAAAAATTCATCTACATTATAAACTCAATGCACTGGAATTGTTCATGAGTCGTGACATGGTGAAATTTTAGCAACTGAAAGTACAAGCAGACTTAGCAGGGTCATTGACTGGTGCAACCTGAGCATCGTTGTTATTGTACTTGTGCAAACAATTTCTCAGATTTTCTGTTCCATGTTCATATCCTGAGGCACATAACTGCGCCGTGTATAATTTTGGATATACGGATATAAGCATCTGTCAGCACACTTGTGGCACTTGGTGACTGTGTTTGCCTATAATGTTTCTGATAACTAATATGGTTCTTTCTAGTGTTTGATTCCCTGCCCAATACTAGATGAGAGTAATAGTTTACTGGACACATATTACTTGAGTAGTTATGTTAGTCATTTCTAATTGAGTTATGCACACCAATCGGTTCCAGATATATGCTTTGGCAGATGCTAGTTAAATGTGAGTTGTATATTTGCATGATCCGCTATAGCTTTCATCAGTTTGTAAGTCCAGTCCAATATAAGAATCTATTTCTTTCACCTATTACTGCATGTCACCATCAATTCTTATGATATACAATTCTTTACTGACTGAACCTGTACATGGACATGCTTGCAGAATTCAGATGATACTCTCAACCTTAGCCTGAAGAGACAGAGGAGCTTATGTTACAAGTTCAGATATGCAGTTGACCAGGTATATCACAAGATCGGGGATTTGATACTCTAATTTTAGACATAGATGCTATATACTAGTTTCCACACCTAAGATGCTCTTTGTATTTCTTTTTCAAAATTTATTAGCCGTTGCTAGCACACAGTGAATATTTGCACGGCTTGTCATTGAAAGTTTAGGCCATTGATGTTAAACTGATGTTTGGATACTTCCTTGTGAGAATCAAAATTTTTCTATATGTTGCCTATAATCAAGTGACTGAATTCTGCAGCTAAGGAATTTGGCTGCAGAGGTTTGTTTCTTGGTTTCAGTAGCAGCTCAAAGCCTTGTTCGGTGCATCAAGGAGCAGCAGGTAACCCAAGGCTGTTCAACTTATATACATAAGGCAAACCTCTGAATTCAGTGCATGGAGGAGGAGCACATATGCTTGTCTGACTGCTCACCATGTTTCAGCATGCTCTAATTTTACACAGAAATATTTGATACACATTTTGCAGATGCACTTAACAATGCTATTAATCTTTTCTCAGAAATTGGCAGATTGAATATATGGCTGCATTTTACCTGAATTGGGCTGCACCCAGGTTTGTTTATCAGGTGAGAGTAGACCTGCAGTTCTATTGCATTTGGTTTCATCTCTGTAAGTTAGTCTGCAGTTCTATTGCAAAGTTATACTACCTGCTTGCCTGCTTGGTTCTGCTGAATATAACTATAGCAGCTGAGTTTCTCTGGTTAATCATTGCATCAATTTCTGTAGCATGTGCTCTATATAGCCTACTAGTTTATGGCTGCCAAATTGCAGGCATGTGAGAACAACGAGAGGAATAAAGTGAAGAGAGAAAATTCTGGGGAAAATCAATTTGAGGACAAGGTTTGTTTTCTCATTTTCCATCTATGCTTATTTGTTGAGGAACCTGGGTGGTGGACGTATATGCCATGGGTGACATGTTCAATTTGTATATGCAGATTGCAGCATATTGATCTTGTTGCATAATGCATCTGCTACAATAAGATTGTCTTATAATTTTAGTGCCCAATGCTAGGATTATCTTATTCAGTGTTGAATTAGAGATGCTAGTGTTTACTTTAGTTATTGCTGAATGAGTTTTTTCAGTCAGATATTGATGTGCTCCCCTCTCTTGGGCAGCTATGGTATACTTTAGTTATTGCTGAATGAGTTTTCTCAGTCAGATATTGATGCTCTGACTTTGCCATGATATGCTTGCTGACTCCTCATCATGTTTCAGCATGCTCTGACTTTGCACAAAAATATTTGATATAGATGTTGCAGAGGCACTTAACATATATGTTCTTCTGTGATGCAGACCTGCTGCAAAAGTTGGACGGAGAAGTAAACGTGAGCAATTAACTAATCATGGAATTGTAGATTTTCAGTCTACTCTCAGTTAGCCTGCCAGTAGACTTTCATTATGCCTGACATAGTTAGTTGCTAAGTCCATACCTGTAGATTAGTCACTTAACCTTTTTTGCATAGTCAAGTAGTGAACAACTTTCAGATAAATAGTTACGTGTATTACCACTTCAGTGCATCAATAAACGGTTAAATAATTCATGTACAAGTCACTGAGTTTGTCATGTGTATTACGGGTATAACATGTATTTGTATTGATGGAATGGATGAAACATGTGTATCTGAGCATTTGGTGTAATTTGTATGTGCTTATGAATATCATTGGAGCAGCGTATGTATCTGTATAACCATTTGACTGATTCCACTAGCGGGTGAACCCATTTTTTCGTTTTTTGATTTATCATCAGAGACGCGTGTAGGCAAAACGCGTCACTGATAAAAGTTCATTGGAGACGCGTCTATACAGACCGCGTCTCAAATGTCCCATCATTGCAGATGCATTTTGACAACCCCGCCTCCGAACAGTCTCATTTGAGACGCGTCTCCAACAAAACGCGTCTCTGATAAGTCAGCATTAGAGACGCGGATTTCTGCGTCTCTGATACTTTCACATTAGAGACGAAAATTTTCAGACGCAAAAAAATCACGTCTCTAATGAAGGTTGAGCCGCGTCTCTAATTAGGTTTTCTGGCATAGTGATGGAACGTGATTTGTAGGCGTAACCCCTGTAAAGAAATTTTTTTTGCCCCTCCTATGAGTTTCGTTTGATAATTTTTTAGGTCAATTTCTTTTTGAAGGTCCGTGTTTGATAATTCAAATCTGATTGCCGTGTAGATATGGTCTTTGAGTGAAATAAATACCCCATCTTTTTTTTGCGGCAAATAAATACCTCATATTTGAGGGTACCAAGCTTTGTAAAATCTTTATATTTTTATTTGTGTATTTGGATGTTTTTAACTTTGTTTCTTGGTTGGTGGTCAAAAGTGTTCTGGACGGCTAGATAATGCAAGTCAGAAAGTTTGATATATGCACATGTCTAAACATCGCTCCATGGTTTGGCTAAGTTGAATGGATGAAGAATGGGCGTCATCGATCAGATCAAGTGTTTGCAGTGGCGGAGCCGGCTTCAAATTTTAGGTGGGGTGAACTCGAGCTATGAAGGATGAACCTTTTTTGTCGAATCAATACGAACAACAAACTAAACTAAATATTTAGACATACATGTAGCATTCTCACACAAAATTTACCACATAGATGAATATTAAGGTAATATGAAGAATCCTAGTGGTGTTGTTGAAACTTTGGCTTTTTTTTTTTGAGCAAGAGAAACTTTGGCTGATGCCCCCTCCCATTGCAGCTATAGATGAACCGGGCCCGGCCAGGCGGCCACGGTCTTGTCCGGCACCGGCAAAGGAGAGCCGCTTATAGTCTCCTCCCCCTCCATTAATCAGCTTCGTTGCTTCTGCCCACGGGATGCCGCAGGCCTTCGGAGCCACACCAGAGTTTCTCTTGCTCGAGCCACACCAGAGTTTCTCTTGCTCAAAACGGCAAGAGAACAACGTTTTGTTCCATGTTTCATCAGATCTCAAACGGCAAAGTCGGGTGAGGAAGAACGAATGAGGGAAAGACTGATTCGAGCCCGTGTCTTCATCTCTAGCAATACACACGCTTTCTTCTCTGATTCGTTGTCTGCAGCAGGTGTATCGAGGTGCAAAGCCCGACGAGGACATGGGAAGGGGTATTAGTGCACGTCGGTAGCTGGGGCGGCCGCCCCACCCTGCCTATAGGGAGGATCCGCCTCTGAGTGTTGGGTTTTCTGGCCGAGACACCAAACCCAGCACTACAAGAGAAATGCCTGGTAGAGACATCTTTTTTGTATGGCAGAGGCACTTTTTTTTTGTCTCTAGGTCTGTAGTGGCACTTTATTAATTGTCCCTACAGTATTGGCGACATTTTGTTTGAGGCATTAATTTAACAATGCCTCAATAAACAATAGAGGCACTTTGTTGGAGGCATTTAACAATGCCTCAATAAACATAGAGGCACTTTGTTGAGGCATTTAACAATGCCTCCATAAACATAGAGACATCACTTAGAGATGTAATCTATAATATCTATAAAGTTCAGACCCACTAAGTGCAATTAATCTTTCTAAAGCTCAATTCTCATGCTTCCACGTCATTGTTATTTTTTCAGACGTCAGATCATATAGTGTTGCACATTGTTGGGATTTTACCTAGGTAATTTCCCAAACATCGGGTTAGCGTCGAGATGCTTTGCACAGCAAGTATAACGCGAAGGGTTTCATTCCAACAGCATGTCGGCTCTCTTGAGCTTACAATCCTCCTCCTGCACAGGGGAGGTGAGGGGGTATTTATACCCAGATCAGGGTTACATGAGATGGTCTAAACTACCCCTGATCTGGGCATACCGATCCTGGAATATTCTGTACATTATTGTCCGAAGGGTATTATGGTCATTACATCTTTGCCCCCCTTGGTGGCCTTCAAACCCTAATGTGGTGATGACGTCAGGCCTTCGCAGATGATGGCCCACCATCGAAGGCTTCGGGTGGCGACGCTCGCAGCGCCCTCGACGATCCCGAAGCCTTCCTTCGCAACGGGCTTGGCCCACGGCTTCGGCTTCCTAGCCTGGAGTCTTCTTTCGGACCGCGCGTTCCTTCGGCGCGGCAAACTTCGCTCCGGGTGGCCGGCTTGACTCCTGCAGGGACAATTCCACCGAACCATAATACGAAGCCTTTCAGTTAATCAATCAAGGACCCCTTCGGGCTTCGCCCGTTGGGGCTCTCCCGGGTTTGGCTATCTTCCCGCCAATCCCCAACACCAGCCCCTCGTGGGCGAGGTTCAACTCCGATGAGCCGAACCCCCGAAGAGAAAAAAGGTGGCGGAAGCCAAACCCGGAAAAAGCGTCCCTGCTCGTTGGAGTTGAGTCCGGTAACGCTGAGCGAAGGTTCGCGTGACTTCCCCGAAGCCTTGCTTTGATTGTTTTTTATTTTTACTGCTATTTTTTTCGATTGTTTTTACTCGTTTCGCAGGAAACGAGGGCGCATTAACTGCCTGCTTTTTTCCCCCTATATAAGGAGGGGAGGGGATCGGGTCATTTCGCGCGCTCTTGCTCTCATTTCTGTTTCGTCTTCGGGCTTTCGCTTTTGGTTTGGTTGTGAGCTTGTGCTGGTGCGCTTGGTTCTTTTGCTTCGGGTAGCTTTGAGGTATGGATTTTTTTCGCTTCGTTTTGGCTTGACTTTTTCGGGGCTTCGCTTTTACTACTCCTTCTTCGCTTTGTTCATCCTTAGCTTTTTTATGGCTAGGATTAAGTTTACTGCTCGGCTGATCGAAGAGGAACCCGCGATGTCTGGCGAGGAGCACCATGCTAGCCAGGACGAGAGGGTGATGTCCCTTGGGAGCGAAGGGTCCGAGCAGCTGCTGGACTCTTCAACGAGGAGGAACTCCGACGGCCAAGACGTCGGTGAAAGCTCGAAGGCTAAGGCGGACGACGCTGAGGCCTTCGTTGAGGAGGGGAGCCGCGCTCCTGTCGCGCCAGTGGCTAACCCCGCTGATCCCCCTTCAAAGGATGCTGCTGCGCCTTCGGCTCCGGCTCCAGGTGAGGCTAATGATTATGATAAGTATATAGAGAGTGCGCTTTGCGGTGACTATTTGCGTAAGCGTAGCTTGTCTCGTGGTGAAGCGAGCTCTTCTGCCACTGTAGGGGGAGTTGGTCCTCGTCGAGGAAGGCCTCCAAAAGTTGTTGACCCTTGGCTTCATATGCCTGCAGTGTATGAGAAAACCTTTCGGTTGAAGCCTTCGCTCGTGAATGCCGCTGAGATCGCTAAGTATGTGGAGAGGGGCTACTTGAAGGCTGGCAAGGCCCGACCGCCCAGTGATGAGGTTATTCCACAGCCGAGGCCGAACGAAGCTGTTGTTTTTCGTGATTACTATGAGGCGGGGCTTCACCTGCCTGCTTGGGGCTTTCTTGAGCGTGTCTTGGAGCGCTATAGCATTCAAATCCATCATTTGACTCCGAATGCTTTCGTTCAACTGTCGAAGTTCATTTGGGCTGTTCGCTCTCAAAATGCGAAGCTCAGCTCAGACGCTTTCATCCGTTTCTATAGTTGCCACCTGCACAACAAGAAGGTTCCTTTCGACAATGATCTTTTTCATTCTCAGTATGGCCTCTGCACATTTCAGCCGAGGTACTTCGGAAAGAAGTCGAGAGCGAAGAAGGTTGCCCTCATCCCCGCACAAAAGAACAGGTGGGGTGAATGGATAGATTACTGGTTTTATGCTGAGGTGCCTTCGGAGAGGTGAATGAGGATGGCACGGAGTGTTTTCCGCTTGCCAGTAAGCTTGTGGCTGCGGAGCCCATTTTTTCTCCGGACTATGAGTCTATACCTCTACGTTTCAGCTTTGTTGCAAGGCGTTTAGGTCATCTTGCAAGGTGATCAGTGGCCGCACTGCCGTTGAGGAGTTTATCGCCACTGGTATTTGGCCGATGGGTAAAGGTTGGAAGGCTGATGGCTTCGATGAACGCCGGGTTGCGGGCATGAAATTCCGGTATCTTTGCCCTCGTTTTGATGGGTTGCAGAAACCCGAAGAGTTACGTCCCAAGCAATTCGTTGATATGGTGGAGGACGTGGCCAATCTGCTGTGCGACTCGTTCACTGCTGTGGAGGCACAGGATGTTGAGGACGGGCTGCTGCCGAAGTGTCGTGTGAACCGGATCTTCGACAGCATGAAGATCACGTACCCCGATCATGAGGTGCCCATGGGTCGGAGAAGGTTGAAAAAGGGCGAAGAGCCAGAGATACCCACCACCAGCTACATTTAGATGAGGGGGTGGGAGAAAAAAGCCGAAGCCGCCACTGAGGCTAGTCCTTCGGTTACAGTTAGTGGCCGCTCTGGATCGCGTGCTGCTACGCTTAAAATGAAGGCGAGTGTGGCTGCTGGTCTGAACACCGTCAAGGCGGAGTGCTCGAAGCACAAACGAACTATGTGTAGAGGCGTCCGCGGTTCGGTCGATCCAGATTCCACTGGGACGGAGCCTGCCTCTGGATCCCATGCTGAATAGTCTGTTGCCGGAGGGAACGCTGATCTGGCAGACGAGATGCCTCCGACATTCGAAGTTTCTGACTCGGAGGTCCTTCTTGAAGTTCCAGAGTCGAAGGGTTTTGTTGAAGATGCTGTTATTGATCTGTCCGACTCCGAAGAGTTTTTGGATGGATCTAAAGTTCAGGTTGATGTCATGACCGTTGATGATGCTGAATTGGCTCGCGCTGTGCACGAGATGGTGAATGACGCGCAGTCAAGTTCTGGGCATACCAAGGGGACTTTGGGTTCCGAAGCCTCCAGCAAGACGAGCTCTAGCGCAGAGAGTTCTTCTGGCGTTGTTAACTATGATGAGATATCTTCTGTTGCTACTGCTATGACGAGTGGTTTGAGGGAATTTGATCTCGAAGGTCGTGGCGACGTAGCCTTTTCTTGTTGATTTATTTTTAAGTCCGCGTTGTTTCTCACTCTTTTTTGTTTACAGAGCTTCGGATTAATCTGGAGTCCAACTCGGCTCTGAATCTCGCTGAGTTGTTGGAGCGGCAGGGTCGTGTGGTACACTTCTGCTTTGCCTTTAGTTTTTATTTTTTACTATCTTTCTTTTCATTTAATTGCTTGATTAAGCTCTTTTTACTTTGTTCTTTCCAGATTTCGGAGACCTCTGGGGTTCTCCGTACTAAGATAGGCTCCGGGGAAGGAGTTGAGGGTGCCCCGGCTGAACTCATTGCTCTCCGCAAGGAGAAATCTCAGTGGGAGGCTACAAAGGCAAGCTTCGAGAAAGAAATCCTTCGCCTGAAATCCGAAGCCAAGAAGAACTCTGATGATTTCACGGCTTACAAGACGGAGGCGGAGAGAAAGCACGCCGATGTTGTTTCGAAGGCTGACAAAGACAGGGCTGCTCTCTCTGGGGCTTTACAAGAGCTTTCCGACAAAGTCAAAGTCGGGACTGTGACTCTTCACAAGTCGTTTTCTGACTTTCTAGCTCGCTACGGCCGCACGGCCCAAGACCTTTCTGTGGGCGAAGAGATCACCATTGACACGCTGCTTTCTTGGCTCGAGAAGGAGTTGAAACTCCTTCCCGGACTTGTGAACATGATGTGTGATCACGGCGCGAGGACTTGCCTCTTCGCCATGCTGGACTTGATGAAGAGGAAGCAGCCTACTAGCTATCGTGAGATTGGGACTTCGAGTTTTACTCCTGCCGACTTCGCCGCCGCCGACGCGCACACCAAGGATTCTGAGGTGGACATTGTCGCGAAGCGTTTTTGGAGGAACTACTAGATGAAGCTAGGAGCTGCTGCTGCCCGCGAGAGTGCTTTGCTTCGGGCTAAGGAGGTTGATCTTTTCGGCTCTTCTTCGCTTACTTTTGATTACTATTTTAATATTTCTTACGCCTCTGATTTTTGTTTCAGGTTGGAGAGAAGAAGAGAAAAGGCTTGTCCTCTGGTAACCCTTCGTCGACTGACGAGGAGGGGAAGGCCAAGAAGGCGAAGGCTAGTGCTGACGCGGTTGCTTCCAAACCTCCTCCTTCGAAGTCGAGCACTCCGCAATCTTCTGATCCGAAGGCCCCTGCTGCCCCGGAGGTTTAGGGCTCTCTAGATGATCATTCGGCCCTTGGATGTTTTGTAATATTTTGTGATGTACTGCTGCAGGTCTCCGCTGAGGAGCCTGGTCCAAAACCTTTGTGCTATCAGAATGGTAGAATCCGAGTGACGAGCTCTTGTTATTCTCGGGTTACTGATTCACTTGGTGACAAGGCGCTTGGTCGTTTCTTGAGCTTTGTTTTTAACGAATATTTTCGTGCGCGCTCTGAAATTTCTACTTTGTTTCGTTCTACTCCGCGCCGCGCTCGGTAGACTCCATTGATTGTCCTGAAGGGTGAGCCCATGGAGGCGGAGGAGCTATATGACTTTCCTTGGGTTTACGATGTTAACTCCGGTGATGGCCTTCCTGGTTTATTCATTGAAATGTGACTTTCTATGACTTGCTTATGTAACAGACTCGATTGAAATGTGACTTTCTATGACTTGCTTACTAAACTTCTAGTAATGAAGTATTGTTTACTACTAACCATAAGAGTCATTTCTTCATCTGGCAACAATGATTCGTTAAGCTGCTCCTGGTTTATGTCGCTAGAGCTACTAACTCGGGACGTCTGTAATGATGCAAATTGTTTCCATGTGAGAAAATCAAATAATTGTGAGCAGAATTATGATACTGAGATCTTTCTACGAATTACTAGAGTTAGGTAAGACTCTTAATTTTGACCACATGATTTGCACCCTGTTTGTCCTTAGTCAAGGAAATAGCATGAAGATATGGACATACCTGTTGTGATTTGTTTTTCTTAAGTATGCTTTCTTCGAGGTTCCTATGACAAACAATATAGTGAGCACAACAATACAAAAGACAAAGATACAGTGCATGTCATACTAAACTTTGAGTAATGCCACTAAACTTCTTCATCTGGCAACAATGATCCGTTACTGTTCTCCTGGTTTCAATCGCTAGAGCTACTAACTTGTGATTGCTGTCACGGAGCACATTTTTCCATATAAGAAAAACAAATAATTGTTAGTACTGCACTTTCTATCAAGTACTAATGTTATCTAAGGTTGTAAATTTTGCCCACACAACTAAATATATAATAGTTCCTACTACGTAATTGATCTAAATTCCTCGAAATATTCTTCATTTACCTTGTAAACTCTGTTATCATTTGATACAGAGGGATCAGAACAACCCTTGTTGACAGCAGTACAATACACATCATGCATCTGCAGCATTAAAAGTACAACACACATCCTGCTGTATGATGATTTGACTAAATGTCTTGGCGGCATGGATTTCTTGTCCAAGAACCTTCTGATCCGCTGATATTTTTTTACCACAAATCATCAAAGAAGATGCCAACGGTAGCCCATAGGGCACATTTTACTCCATCTGAATTAATTATAACCTCTACGACTACTACACTGTATGGAGGTCTCGACCTCTCCTCAAATTTTGCGATTTTGATTAGAAACGAGAGATATCTCGGCTTTTATTGAAAGCCAATAACAAGTCTTACAAAGGTTCCAACGCACCCAAAACCAAAAGCAAACAACGAAATCAATCAACAGACAAAAAGAGAAGAAAACACTTGAAACTGCTAGCCCTATTACATTTCTCCAATATCAGAAACCAGAGAGACCGAAGGACTAAAATTGATCATCCAGTTCACCACATCCTTCGTCAACTTGTCCACAACAGGCCTCTTATCAACCTTCAGCAGGGGGATCCACTTCTTGAGGAAAGAGATAGCAACATGCATCACCTCCACAGGTTTCCTAGGGAAAACCTTTGTAATAGCCATCTTGTTCCTATTCTTCCAAAGCGCCCATGACAGCCCTGCAAACAGAAAGATACCAATTTTTTGAGAGACTCCAAATTTATGAGGCAACCATACCTCCCAAATGTCAGCAATCGAATTAGGGATCCTTTCCCACCCAAACACATCCCTTAAAATGCACCATGCAAATTTAGCAATATGACAATTAAAGAAGATGTGGTCTACAGTTTCTTTCTGTCCACATAAACAGCAGAGTTCACTTCCTTTCCATTTCCTCTTTTTTAGAGCTTCTCCCGTAAGCAATCTATTATGACGCATTTGCCAAGTAAAAATTTTTATTTTCAATGGAAGCTTGGCCTTCCAAATCATTAAATCATTTCTACTAGTAACTCCCCTTTTCAGAATGAATTTGTAAAGGGAACTAGTAGTAAACTCGCTGTTTTTATTCAGCTCCCAGAACACCTTGTCCTCATCCTGATTCATATCTACTTGTTCGAGCTCCTGTAAAAGTTCTTGTAGGTTTTGTTCCTCTTCCATATTAAGGGATCTTCTGAAATCAATATTCCAATTCCCAGAATCATAACAGTCCGATACTACCACCTTTGGGTCCAAACAATATCTGTACAAGACTGGATATTGGATCCTTAAAGGCATTGGCCCCAACCAAATATCATCCCAAAAGAAGACCTTTTTTCCATTATTAACTTGATAGCTGGCACCCCACTTGAAAAGATGCTTTACTTTATGCAAGCCTTTCCAGAACTGTGATGAACCCTTACAGCTAGAAGTAAAGAAATTTCCATTTCTCATATATTTTGCTGCAAGAAGTCTATGCCATAGTTCATTGCTTCCCGACATTATCTTCCAGATCCATTTAACCAAAAGACATTCATTCATAACAACAGTGTTAATCAGTCCTAACCCACCATCTTCTTTTGGTCTGCACACCGCATCCCAATTCAGCATATGATATTTATGTTGATCACTGGCTCCATCCCAGTAAAAATTACTTCTGACAGAATTCATTTTGTAATGAGATCCTTTCGGCAGAAGATAGAAACCCATAATATATGTCGGCTGACTACTAACACTGGAATTAGATAAAATCATCCTTCCCCCTGAAGAAATATGTTTCCCTTTCCAAGGGTGCGATTTTGATTGATACTGTAAATGTTCGGAGACATGTATACGTCATCTTACTACAGGCAGGCCTCAATGGTCGGCGGCCACGGCAGCTCGTGCGGGAACACTCGAGCGTTCTTGATTCCTCCCGACCAGCGCACCAGCCTCATGGTCTCGATGGAGAACATGAACATGTTTACCCAATAATCCCGCAAAAGCACGACACACGCAGGACCAGCAGCCGGGGCCGTGTCCACGAAATTACACGACAATCTTGTTTCCTTAATAGAGTGAGGAAACAAGATCGTAGTCACGTAGACCCTCTTATCCACCACACATGTCCCGCCATCACGTATAAGTGAGAGTACTGTGACACCCCGTGTCACTGAATTCGCATAAAACTCACCTTGAACTGAACAAAAGCCAAACAGAAGCCAAATTCAAAATTCGAAATTCAAATTTTGAACAATGGTCAAATCCAAGTTTCTGAAGGAACTCAAATTCGTGCATAACAACTTGAGCAACCAAAAATACCAGTGGATATCCCTTCTCAAACAAGAATTTTGGAGAATTTATGGTGATTTTAGAAATTCTTTTGGATGTCCAAATAAATCCTGGAAACTTAGAAAGTACCCTATTTTGACCAGCTGCAGTTTTAAATCTACCGGGAGACCAGATGTGCATGTTGGCCAGATTGAAGTCCAGTTCAAGAGCTTTCCAAAGAGGCCCAATTTGTGATTTTTGGAGCTCGTTTGCTAGGCCAATTTATGCTTCAAAATTTGGGGAAAATTCCAGTTTGAAAAATTCTGGGAAAAATGAAAGATGCCCGAGGGCCCACTTGTCAGCCACCGTCGTCTCACTGCGCGCGCGCGGAAGACGGCCGCCACATCGCCGATGACCGCCGGAGCCACGATGCTCGCTTCTCCGCCTTTCGTCGACGCGCCGCAGAGATCAAAGCGAGCTCCGCTCCTTTTTCACTGCCCTCTTTCTCTCATTTCCCCACTCCCCTGCGCTCCAAACCCTAGCCACCATTTCCGCCGCCGCGCAGGAGCTCCACCTCGTCACCGTCGCGCAGCCCAGGGCCGAGCTACTCCGTCATGAGCTACGCCGGGACTCCCTAAAGCTTCACCATGGCGCCCAACCCCACTCCGCCTCCGTAACCTCACGAATCGAGCCTTCTTCTCCGAGCCCGGTCACCGCGACCATTCCTCGCCGTTGCGCCGCCGTATCGGAGTCCCTTTCGGCCGATTCGTGTCGCCTCGTGTTGCTCAGCGTCGCCCTAGAGCTCCACCATGACTCCATTCGCCGCCTCTCCATCGAAAATCTCGTGAATCGGCCTTCGTCTCCAACCCCGGCCACCTCACCCTTTCCCGCGCCACCGTCAATTTCTTTCACCACGGTGAGCTGCTCCGCCATTCCATGCACCTAGAGCTTCTCCACTCGCAGGCGCACCCCTAGGACCTCACATTTCTCCTCCTTGCGCAGCCGAGTCGTCGAAATCCGGCTTTTCCCCGCCGCCAGTCGCCGTCGTCGCGCCAACTCCACATCGACGAGCACCCTCCAGTCCTCCTCCACGTCGACACGCCCTTCGACGAGGTTTACCATGACGTGAAGAAGCTTTCAAGCCTAGAGCTGCAGCTGGAGTACCCTTGCACCGAGCTCGCGTCGTCGCCGTCGTCCTGCGGATCGCCGCCGCTCGTCGCCGACCCGCTCCGGCCACCCCGCGCGCCCCCGATGCCCTAGGTGAGTTCGCCATCTCGCGTTGCCCCTCCCAGTCCTCACCGTTCTTCATATCTCCGCCGGGAAACCAAGTCCGGCGAGCGCGCCGCCGTCCTCCGGCGACGGTGCCGGCCGACGCACGCTGGACCACACGACTTGGATCGATAGTGGCTGTGCGGGATCTTGTGCGGTTGACCGTGTTGCCCATCGTGTGCCCTCAGATCTGAGTGGCTGGATCTGCTGCGGCCCGATGCGGATCCGGTGCGGCCCAGACTCTGCGGCCCAGTTTGTGGCCCAGATCTGATTGGCTGGCCCAATCTTTATTCTTTTCGGATTAGTTTAAATTTCAGAAAATGCACATAAATTTCAAAAAGGCATAGAAAATAAAATACACATCAGAAAAATGCAAATCCAAATTTGTTGGACTCCTGGTGATGTACTCTGTCCAGCCAAACTGAAAAATCACACATTGGAATTTCTGTAATTTCTGAAAAATCTAAAATATACAGAATTTGTTTAATTAATAATAAATTCTCTAGTGCTCCATAAATCTTGAATTTTGGTATACATGTTAATCTACTGTTAACACACTTACAGAACATTTTTCTACTGTCATCTCCTGTTTAAATATTTCTTATGATTTAAGTCATGCTCTGCATTGTATAAATTATTATAAATAATCCCTTCATCCATAAATCATCAAACTTCACCAAAAATCACTTCCAGTGGTGACTTTCACCAGAAAAATATCACTGGACATAAATTAATTTTCAAAATCAAATTATTTATTTAATCAACTCAAACCAATTAAATGATTAACTTAATTGAAAGTCAATGAAAGAAATACTCCAGACGAAAGTAATTAAACAATTTAATCATTTGCACTTACAGTGTAAATGACTGTCCTATAAATAAATATATTTTAATTGCATCATGTTATTGCATCTAACTTGCATTTCCTTGTCATGGCATATAGCTCTCGAGGTGATTCAGGAGCAGGTGGAGGACTAGGATGCTGAGCCGCTCAGGAGGAGCCACTGACTGATCATTGCTGACTGTGCTAGTGATAGCGTCGTTCCTGAGCCAGGCAAGTGTTGACGGTCGTTACGGATCAATTTCGACCGTCAACTAGCTCAATAAACAAGAAGGATTGGACACTCTTTACATGCACTTTATTTAAGAATAACCTAGTTCCACATGTACCTCTAGATTTTAGTGTGCATGTGGAATAAGGGAGAAATCCAGGTGAACTCATGCCCCAAGGCGACGAATCAACACTTCTACACAACAACGTTCGCCGCGGGAATACAATTCCAAGACAAAAGGCCAAATCTCGTCAAAGTCCAACACAACTAAGGCCAAATGCACCTGGACCAGAGAAGTGGACCCAGAGGGGGAGCCACCTGCCAAAGCCCAGCCCAGGAGGGGCCAGGCACAGGTCGGCCGACCCCCCCTGGCCAGGTCGGCCGACCTGGCAGGGTGGCCCCCTGGGCCCATCTTTCTATGGCGGTTTGTAACCGACCTCTGGAGGTCGGTTCCCCCTGCATTAAATGCCACCGACCTCGGGAACCGCCTCAAAGTTGCCGACCTTCAAGGACTATATAAGGAGGGGTACCCCCCCTCCTTCCAAGACACACAATACACAAGGATCATTCCCTCCTCCTCACACTAGAGTTAGAGGCAATTCTATGTAGTGCTAGGCTGAGTAGTGGGCTGCCCTATTGCTCCCAAAGTCTTGTGGAGAATTGGGTAGCGCTCTTGTATCCTTTCTCTCTCTTTGTAAGACTTGTTATTTAATCTATGGAATACAAGTATTCATATAGTTGTTATGAGCTTGCTAGTTCTATCATGATCTTGTATGATCGTTCGTTGTTCGTTCATGCTCGTTCATCGTTCGTTCTTCGTTCGTTCATACTCGATCATCGATTATTCTTGAACTCGCTTAATCGTTCATCGTTCGTCGCTCGTTCTTGAGCGACGAACGCTTAATGCATGACTTAGTGCTAGCTTTGATTCCTTTTATCTAGTTTATGCTAGTTAGGCCAGATGTTCTCATGTTTAGGCATCGGGCTCATTGTCCTGCAAAGGTGCTCTAGATTTATCACCCCGTCGATCCGAAGGGTTGGGGGTGCCTCGAGGGATCTAGAGTCGTGGTTAGTAACGCCGACATGGTGTCGGGGTAGTCTATCCACCCTTGGGTGTGTGCGTGTCCCACGGTTTGTAGAGGTAGGTGGCAGGAAGTGACAGCCCTGTCCATCCAAAGGAACCCTCCACGTTCGGGCACGGCATAGGAGTACGTAAATAGGCCGGAGTCGCGAGGCAGACCTTGCGTATGCCGGATCTCCCGATGTTGCCTAGGCATTAGACGCTTGCTTGTGCTTGCATGACGCTAGATGATAGGTAGAGGTTGTGCACGCTATATGAATGTTGTACCTTTGGAGTAGTAGCTCGCTAGTCTAACTTAGCATTGCTTAGGATTGTCTCTCGCCTTTTATTAGAGAGAGTGGAATGCCTTCGTGTGTGTCACACTATCCTCTTTATTATTAAACCTTACCCCTGCATTGGAATGTGGTTATATCACTTATCGTTTGTACACCATGAACATAAGTACTCTTGTCAACCATGTCTTCCTTTGGGAAAAATATAAATACGATACCCTGGAATACTCTCGGGTGAAATGCTACAACGGGTTATCCGTACGCTTGCGGATATTCTATTTAACATGACAAACCTTATAATTCATATCTAGTACTTGTTACTAGTTGTGGATTATTTGGTTAAATAGTGCAAGTGAACAATTCCATAACCCCCGGCGTCTCCCGCGGTCGCGTGTTTCCCGCGTGACCGTAAGAGACGCCAACAAGCATTTCTGGCGCCGTTGCCGGGGAAGACATTGGTTAACAAGAATACAATGATTGTTCATGATTACACTCGATGTGGTTTAACCATTGCCCATGCAGGCTAACCTTGATCTGTTTTCTCTTTGATGTGAAAACAGGATAGTGTATGCGTGGATTCGACTTGCCGAAAAACTTCGTTGATAATCCCGAGTCACTTGTGAGGAAGACTCGACACCGCGTCGTCGTCTCCCCTCAAGTACTCTCGACAAGCGAACCCGCATCTTCCACACCATCGACGTCAAACGTCATGGCTGAAAAGACCCTTCGTGAATACTCCGCGCCCACCGTCGCCAATGTGCCCATTGGACCCAACGTCGACGTTGGTGACGCCGGACTTAACATAAGGTCCAGCCTCATCACGATGGTGCAAGCCGTACCCTTCTGTGGGAAGGTTTCCGAGGACGCCAACTCTCATCTCCAACAGTTCCTAGAAATATGCAACACGTCAGGCACGGGAGAAGGCAATCAAGATGCCATCAAGCTCCGTTTGTTTCCGCTCTCCCTCCTTGGGAAAGCGAAACAATGGTTCTATGCAAACCGCGCCAATATTGACACTTGGGACAAATGCTCTACGGCGTTCCTCGCTAAGTTCTTCCCGATGGGCAAAACCAATGCCCTTCGTGGAAGAATTGCAAGCTTCCAGCAAGCAACAAATGAATCCATACCCGAGGCATGGGAAAGGCTCCAAGAATACACATCAGCCTGCCCACACCATGGGATGGAAGAATGGCTCATTCTTCAACACTTTTACAACGGGTTGACACCAACAGCCCGTGGACATATGGATGCCGCTGCTGGAGGAGCCTTCTTCTCCAAAACCGTTACTCAAGCAAAAGATCTTATAGAGAAGATGGTCTCCAATCAAGGGTGGAGCGATGATCGACTCCAATCACGCTCAAAAGGCATCCATCCTGTCAAAGAAGTGGACATGTTGTCCGCCAAACTTGACCTTCTCATGAAGCGTTTGGATGAACACACTTCAAGTGGTAGTGTTCGTGCATTGGATTCACACATGACGTGTGAGGAATGCGGGGATACGAGCCATATGGGGAAGAATTGCCCCCACACCCAAGAAGATGCGTTCTACATGAACAACAACAACGGGTATCGTCCAAACGGAGGTCAAGGATATAGTCAAAATCAAAATAGAGGTAACAATTTTCCTGGTTTTTACAATAATCAGCCCTCTTTGAAAGATTTGGTTCTTGGCCAAGCTAAAATTAATGAATCAATCAACAAAAAGCTTGCTGCCAACGATAAAGTTTTAGAAAATATAAATTCACAGCTAGAAGGTTTTTCTTCCGCTTTCAAAAATCAGCTGAGTTTTAACAAAATGATAGAAACTCAAATAGCTCAGCTTGCTGCTCTCGTTCCTTCTGCTAATTCCGAGCAGATTCCTGGGCAACCAGAATCTCTCATTGAAAAAGTTAACGTTATCATTACGAGAGGAGAAATGTTCTCTCGTAAGACTAACCATGCAGGGGAGAACAGGCAAATAGGAGAAGAACCTTCTACAATAAAAGCTGATCCAGGCTTTCCAGTAATCCCTTGTGCAATCAAGAGATTCCACTTCAACTACGCACTATGCGACCTTGGGGCCAGCGTGAGCATTATGCCCAAGGCGATCTTCGAGCAATTAAAGTACAAGTTCCTCACGCCAACAGCGATGCGGCTACAATTGGCCGACTCAACCTTTCGCTTTCCAATGGGGATTGCGGAAGATGTGCCGGTATCCATAAGAGGCCGCACCGTCCCGGTGAACTTTGTGGTGCTGGACATGGATATTGACAAGGAAACGCTCCTCATCTTGGGACGTCCCTTCCTTAGCACCACAAAGGCCCAAATTGATGTTGGAATGAGAGAAATCCGCCTCTACATCAATGGGAAGGAGGAAAAGTTCGAGTTTCAACCCCGAAAAGAACAATGCTCGATGATCAAGATCAAGTATGGGCCAAACCCCTCAAACATCAAAGAAGTTGAAGTGACCCCAAGAAAGACGGATAGTCTCATTGCTCTTTGGAAGCAAATTGACAAACGTGAGAACCCGTCATGGTACCAACCCAAGAAGCCCGCAACAACAAGGCCGGGGTTATGGGTCAAGAAATCGACCCCTCAAATTGAGAAGCCACCAACACAACCCAAGATCAAACAAATGTGGCAAGTAAAGAAGGTGCAGCCATCTTCATCCTCTTCTCCAAGGACGGGACCGGCACCTCAAGAATGAAACGCATGGAGAAGTCCTTGCTCGCCGGACTTAAAACGGCGAAGCCCTGGCCGACAGGATAATCGGCATTATCATTTCTTTTTGATTCCTTTTTGATTTTTTTTTCTTTTTCAACCCCACCACTTGCATTTAAAAACTTTTAAATCACCCTGCATATTTTACTTCACCACAAGAAATTCTTATTTCAATCGTTTAAATTTTTCCGCCAGCATATTTGAATTTTCATCTCGCCATGCATACAAAAATTAATCTCCAAAAATATTTGGTTCTTCAAAACTTTTTCACTCTTTTGTGCAAGGTTTTGGAGTACCTCTGTACCACTACAATAAATTTTTCACATGTTGGGATTTTTCCGACATTTTTCTCTTCTAGTTTCAATTTTTCCGAAAACCGTTTGAATTTCGAGGCATGATTTTATTTGGAAATCTTTCTGTGCAATATTTCCGAGGATTTACTGGGCATAGCAGCCAAGGTCATGAACCATATGACCGTTGGAGGCTGTGGGCCAAGAGGGGGAGCAAGTGGGCCCCACAGGGGGTCGGCCGACCCCCATTTTCCAGGTCGGCCGACCTGTGGCAGCCACTGCTGCCCCCCATCTTTTCCCCAACGGTCATATTCCCCCTCCAACGTTCAAAAACGGTTACATTTCAGGCTATAAGTTGGAGTGACCGGCCAGAGGCTCTCTCCCCCTCACACACACTCATTTCATTCCTCATTCACTTCACTCTCTTGCTCACAAGGTTCTCCTTTGCTCTCACTTTGTGCTTGCCTCAAAATTCTGCATAAAAAAACTCCTCCCCCTCTATTCTTTCAGTTTGTGCTTTGATTTGTTTTTGTTTGTTTTTGAGTTGCGATTTTCTTGCTCACAAGAACAACCGACGGTTTCGCCGATTTGATTTTTTTTTCCTAACATAACCCGTTCGGAGTTTTTGTTCTTGTGTTCTTGCTCTCCTCGCTGCAGCCATGTCGGGAGCAAAGCGGCTGTACGGATCGCTGAAGAAGTCCCTAAGCTCAAGCTCAAGTCCAAGCTCTTCACGCCGAAGCACGCGCGCGCGCCCCGTGGTTGAACCACCGCCAAGTCCACCACATGCAGCCGAAGAAAAGGGCAACAACGAGCATCATCTCCTCGCCGACACCGACCTCGACTTGGTGGGCGAGCAAGAGATGAACGCCTACGCACTTCTTCAAAACCGTATCTTTGCTCCTACGCGAGCATTTGACACGGAGCTGCTGCAACAAACAGGTATTCAAAGCTATAGGGTGGAAAGATTTTGCTAGTGTACATGAGCCGGGTTCCCGCTTGCTTACACTTCAGTTTTTATGCACCCTACGAGTAGTAGATGAAGGTATTACTTTTCGGTTTTTCCGGGAAGAATACCGTTTGAAATGGAAGGACCTTAGCATGATACTCGGCTTTTATACTCGCTGCAATGTTGATATTGATAATGCCCTTCCTGATTTTTCAAAGCTTGCATTTTGGGAAAGCATTACGGGTTTTTCAACTTGTGTGCAGCCTAGAACTAATCACATCCATCACCCTACTTTGCGCTTTTTGCACATGTGGATTGGCATCACTCTTTTTCCTAGGAGTGATATTAGAGTTGTGCGCGAGGATGAAATGAAAATTCTTTATGCTATGGTTGAGAAAATTAAGATTTCTCCTGTGCAATACATGATTCACCAATGGCTAGATAATTTTGGGATGATAGGACCTATCGAGTGCACTTCGTTGATTACACGTATCGCTGCAGGAGTAGGTGCTTTGCATGATGCTAATGTTGAATATATTGATACTCCTCGCATGCTCATAAACAAAGATTATCTTATTCGCGGTCATACACTTAAGCGTGGCCCAAATGATTCCCTCATATTTTATTTTGTCGGGTATACAAACGAGTTTCGGTTACCTAACCCGGATCTTCGCTTGTATACTTGCAAAAATCTAACCATTGAGCTCCAAGAAATAGAGAGTGCGCGCAGGAGTATTTCTTCTCGCAGGAGGACGCGCGGGTCGGATCAGCCATCAAGTTCCGAGGCACCCACACCGCAGCCCATGGCTCATGGCGGCCCGGGGTATGGTCACACCGGGTATTTTCCCGGTGTATACTCAGCCCTGCCACCACACATGGCCGGGGGCTCGGCGTGGCAAACCTTGGGACATGACCCAAGGATGTTCACTCCGCAACAACAATGGGAGGAACACTCCTCCGACTCTGGTGCGACTCAAGGTTTCCACCTTGAGCAAGCAATGAACAACCTCTCCGAGCAAATGGGAAGGCTCGAGACCACAGCGGAAGACACTCAATACGCGTTGAATCAACACATCCTACAAACCCATCAGTGGCAAGAACGCACCGACACCCAGCTCACCAACCTCACCAACATGACGGAGCGGGGACAAGCCGATCTTTCGGCTTACTTTCGCCACATGGGGTTCAATCCACCAAACCCATGAGCAAGAACAAGCTTGGGGGGGAGACACCATGCCCCCCCCCCCGCTAAGGTATAATGTATCGCAACTTGTATCCTTTTCCTTTCATTTTTGCTTGTTCTTGCTTCTCATATGAAAAACAAAATAAAAATAACAAAACTAAAAAGAACAAAAATAGTTAGTATAGTTTCTTTTTATGTGCTGTAAAAATGTTTCTTTTCCTTCTATGTTGAGATGATGAATAGTTGCTCTGCCGTATTTCTCTCTTGTGCCTAGTTTATAACTTAGTACTCTCCAAGTTTTGAGTTTATTGGCTGAAAAATACTTGCTTAGAACCTGAAACTTGTGGGTAGCATACGCTTGCACTGAACCTAAGTTGTTGTGAGAGATGATATGGTAAAAAGAGCTGATGCAATCTTGTTCCAAGTTAAGCTTGAAAAACTCCGGAGATTTTTGTTTTCGAAAATCATAAAAATTTATAAGTTCCTCAGTGATGATAAATTCCTACCAAAGCCATATGTGGTACTTAATGAAAACCTTACATATGCTGCTTGTCATTTCATTGAGCTTTATCAAAATTGTGTGACCCTAGTGAGATGCTTTCCATACTCTCATGATCAAGATCACGTACACATTCCACCTCATATGCTAAACTTCTACACCGGAAGTTAGCAACATGTCATACCATCCACCAAAATAAAGACACTCCTCACAATTTATCACCTCTCTTGAAATATCAAAATTAGGCATGGCTATGCAAAAGAAAGAAAGAAAATAAAGCTCACAGAAGATGAGCATGAAAAGAAAAAGAAAATTTATCTGCTCTCATTTTGAGCATGGAAAAAGAAAGAAGAAAAGATAGCCATGCCCCAAAATATAAAATAAAGAGAGGTGAACAAAAAGAGGAGTAGTCACTTACATCACCATCCACATATACACACTTGCACATCTTGATCTTTGATTGTATGGCTTGCTATCTCCGAGGATCCACTCTTTTGGTTGTGCAAAATATGAATGCAAGTATGCCTCTCTCCATATCCTACCTTGAGCTCCACAAAAAGCCTATTAGATGTAGGATGAGGCAACACACATGCCTTGGTAAGGGATAAAAACACCACTTGAGCGACTCGAGAAGTATCACTTGAGGAACTTGGTTTTGTTTTTGAAAATCTTTTTGAAAACCTTCGGAGAACAAAAGCAATACAAGGAATGAGAAAACAAATGCTCGTACACCGTTCTCTCTCTCAACCGCCCAAGGTGAAGTATAAAGCAAAAGCCCCATAAGGACTAAGGGAAAAGGGTGAGTTACCTTGGCCAACTTATTTAACTCAAGGATGAGTATCTTTGTTATACACTTGGTACCTTTGAGAAGTAGGCATTGTAGCAACTCCTGATCAAACAACCTAAAGTCCTACTTCTTGCTCGAGACGAGCAAGGGGTAAGCTTGGGGGAGTTGTTGACGGTCGTTACGGATCAATTTCGACCGTCAACTAGCTCAATAAACAAGAAGGATTGGACACTCTTTACATGCACTTTATTTAAGAATAACCTAGTTCCACATGTACCTCTAGATTTTAGTGTGCAGGTGGAATAAGGGAGAAATCCAGGTGAACTCATGCCCCAAGGCGATGAATCAACACTTCTACACAACAACGTTCGCCGCGGGAATACAATTCCAAGACAAAAGGCCAAATCTCGTCAAAGTCCAACACAACTAAGGCCAAATGCACCTGGACCAGAGAAGTGGACCCAGAGGGGGAGCCACCTGCCAAAGCCCAGCCCAGGAGGGGCCAGGCACAGGTCGGCCGACCCCCCCTGGCCAGGTCGGCCGACCTGGCAGGGTGGCCCCCTGGGCCCATCTTTCTATGGCGGTTTGTAACCGACCTCTGGAGGTCGGTTCCCCCTGCATTAAATGCCACCGACCTCAGGAACCGCCTCAAAGTTGCCGACCTTCAAGGACTATATAAGGAGGGGTACCCCCCCTCCTTCCAAGACACACAATACACAAGGATCATTCCCTCCTCCTCACACTAGAGTTAGAGGCAATTCTATGTAGTGCTAGGCTGAGTAGTGGGCTGCCCTATTGCTCCCAAAGTCTTGTGGAGAATTGGGTAGCGCTCTTGTATCCTTTCTCTCTCTTTGTAAGACTTGTTATTTAATCTATGGAATACAAGTATTCATATAGTTGTTATGAGCTTGCTAGTTCTATCATGATCTTGTATGATCGTTCGTTGTTCGTTCATGCTCGTTCATCGTTCGTTCTTCGTTCGTTCATACTCGATCATCGATTATTCTTGAACTCGCTTAATCGTTCATCGTTCGTCGCTCGTTCTTGAGCGACGAACGCTTAATGCATGACTTAGTGCTAGCTTTGATTCCTTTTATCTAGTTTATGCTAGTTAGGCCAGATGTTCTCATGTTTAGGCATCGGGCTCATTGTCCTGCAAAGGTGCTCTAGATTTATCACCCCGTCGATCCGAAGGGTTGGGGGTGCCTCGAGGGATCTAGAGTCGTGGTTAGTAACGCCGACATGGTGTCGGGGTAGTCTATCCACCCTTGGGTGTGTGCGTGTCCCACGGTTTGTAGAGGTAGGTGGCAGGAAGTGACAGCCCTGTCCATCCAAAGGAACCCTCCACGTTCGGGCACGGCATAGGAGTACGTAAATAGGCCGGAGTCGCGAGGCAGACCTTGCGTATGCCGGATCTCCCGATGTTGCCTAGGCATTAGACGCTTGCTTGTGCTTGCATGACGCTAGATGATAGGTAGAGGTTGTGCACGCTATATGAATGTTGTACCTTTGGAGTAGTAGCTCGCTAGTCTAACTTAGCATTGCTTAGGATTGTCTCTCGCCTTTTATTAGAGAGAGTGGAATGCCTTCGTGTGTGTCACACTATCCTCTTTATTATTAAACCTTACCCCTGCATTGGAATGTGGTTATATCACTTATCGTTTGTACACTATGAACATAAGTACTCTTGTCAACCATGTCTTCCTTTGGGAAAAATATAAATACGATACCCTGGAATACTCTCGGGTGAAATGCTACAACGGGTTATCCGTACGCTTGCGGATATTCTATTTAACATGACAAACCTTATAATTCATATCTAGTACTTGTTACTAGTTGTGGATTATTTGGTTAAATAGTGCAAGTGAACAATTCCATAACCCCCGGCGTCTCCCGCGGTCGCGTGTTTCCCGCGTGACCGTAAGAGACGCCAACAGCAAGCCCCGGTGCATGCCTCCCTAATTAGGATTTTATTTTCGCACTTGATTGGGGCTAGTAATTGATTGTGCATTAAGTTTATTAGGAGTTGATGTGAAACCTTAGAACTGCATTAGGACTATCCTTCTAGGTCCTACCTTGTGTCCTATTTTTATAGATGTGGTCTAGGTTACGTTAGAACTTGCTAGGCTTAGTGGCTAGCGGACGGTAGAAGTCGAGTGGTAGGTCCCACTCGCATGATAGGGACCCCTGGATTGTACTAGCAGGATTTAGGATTTGTTGAGACCGGACGGGGATTTGTTTGTGTTAGGATGGTGTGAGAAGGCTGGGCCTTCACGGTGGTAGCCCCGTCTGTGTCGGTTAAGGACCGTCCGTTGTTGGCCCTGTTGAGCAAGTTCGAACGTACTGATCAGATGCTAGTGTTTTTATAGGCCTAGTAAACTTAGTAGCTTAGGTTGCCCTGGTGTCTTGCGGATACTTGCACTTTCTATCATGGTATTCGGGAGAGAAGGGATGCTTCCCAATCGGGGCGTACGTCTGGGACTGGGACCGTGCGGGAAGGCCTTTCTCGGGAGGTGTGAGACCCAGCCAGCTCTAGGGGGACCTTCGCGAATAGTTGCCACATGCGACTCTACGCGTGTGTGGCGTATGGTCAGGTTTTTCTCCTGCAGGATGTACATCGATGCCGCCGCTCTCGGTCAAGAGCAACCTTGCTCACTGAGTCACCTCGTAGTGTGATATGATTGATGATGATGAAGCTAGTCTATTACATTACTGTTATTTACGTGTTTTGCTATACATACTGTCACCGTTGATGTATTGTTACTTATACCTGTTCTAGATATATGAACACTGCTTTATTGGTTAAGTACTTAATTGGAATTAAAACTTGAAAGTAAGGACCAAGTAATTAGTGCGCTTTTATGCAAGTGAGTCAGCCTAACCCTTCGTAGCCTTTGCATTCTAGGAGTCGGCTGTAGTTAGCCACGTTGACGGGTAAGTCTTGCTGAATAACTAGTACTCAGGGTTTGGCTCTTTATGTTTTTGTGCAGGTATAGATTTCGCTTCCGCTGTTGCTTGGTGGAGTTCCTCAGCAGGTCCACATCGCGGGCTTCGATGTGCGGCCATGTATCGTCGGGTGGTAGAATTGGTATAGTCGAGACTTCGGCTGTGCTACTCACGTGTTTTAAATCATTTACGACTTGTAATAACTTAAAGATGTAAATTTGTGCTTTTTATATGCTGTACTGTTGCGTCTATTCATCAGCGCTTTACCGACTCGATCCTATGAAAAGCGGAGACGCTTCAGCTGGTATCAGAGCCGTGTTGGGACAGTACATCATATAAACGGCCTATTTTCGAAAAGCTAACCACGTTGCGAGTGAGGAACGAAAAGCCCATTATAAGGATGTTAGAGTAATCAGGTGGTAATAGGAGTTGATTGTTATTTTTCTGTAACGACGCACCGACGCCCAGGTAAGAAGGTAAGTAACATGCATGGCTCAAGTGATACGAGTTTAACTCGTGTAGATTGTGGGGGGTGTTATAGGATGGAGGAGATGAAGGTGTTGAGATGTGATTGTGATATGGGGAGCCATGCATTACTTTTCTGTTATTGCTGTCCATCGGCGGATTTGGTGGACGTCACCTATGTAGGTTGCTTGAGGTGGCGATGTATGTTTTCTGCAGGTACACTAACTTGCGCGTAGATCGTGTAGCAAACGTGTTGAGTGCGACTTAGTTGCCACCAATGTCTACGGCCTGCTATATTTGGGCAAATTTTGTTTTGTGAGGACGTATAGGTCGTGCATGCATTGCATCTTCATGATTTAAAACACTTCCACGAATTTCAGATCACCCAAAAATTTCAGACTGACAAGCTAATTTTAAAAAATTCATAACTCCAAAACCGCTTGGCCAAATTCGATGAACCAAGACATGATGGGAAGCTTACAACATGAACTAAAACTTTGCTTCAGAGTTCACCTTTCGATTCTGTCAGTATCACCCCCAAATCTGTCGACCAAGTGAAGTCAAATTTCAGTTTTGACCAGTTTTTTTCTAGAATCTGTCTGCCATCTTCAGAATTTGATATCTCCAGTTCTGTTTGTCCGTTTGAGGCGTTTGAGCACTCGTTGGAAAGATTTTGAAGTTATCTACAAGTTTCGTGTTCTGACTTTTCATGTTTGACGTCTCCAGAAGTGCCAGTTTCCGTGTTTATTACTGCTGCTCACATTCAAGACAGATTTCAGTCAGTTGATTTGATGGAGTGTTGCTTGTTGTTTTTGCCCCAATGGTTGTGTGTAGCTGCTTGCTACGACCGTACAGAAGTTGGCTACCATGTGTCAAACTTTGTTTAGCATGGTTGTGCTGGTTGGAGTAGTTGAGATGCTTTTCATCTCACTCTCCACAAATGGACGTCGATAGCCTATCCTGCATCCACTCGTGGTGCCGTCACATGGAGGCCTGGCTGAATGATAGACAACCACAATACAACCCATACCTTGCTGTGCTTGTCTACTACTCAGCCACCCTCAATGAGAAGAAAGAACAAGCATGTACCTTGAAGCGATGAGACTTGGCAATGAGCAAGATGAAGTTCAGGGTGCTCTACATGACATGAGAGAAGCCCAGATTTTTGAGATGATGCTACAAGTGCAGAACCGAGGCAACCAGATCGCGGGACTTATTGAAGAACAAAATGCAGCCCAGCAGATGGTCGCACAGCTCATGGCAGCCCAAGTTAAACACGTTCCATCTGCAGAGCAAGTGCCAACAGACATCGTCAACCTGCAACACGAAGAGCAACTGGATAGTGAGGAAGACGCTTGAATCGTTGTAGCTGCTTTGATCAGATTCGCCGTGTAGCGTGTTGTTTCGATGTATCGTTGTTGTTCAATAGGAGCTAGTGTCGTAATACCATAGCTAGGCGACGCAACCTCTTTTATTTTGTTCTAATCGTATCGTTGCATTTTTTGGACCTACGCATTATCAAGTTATACGACCTGGACCTACTTTGATGTTGGGGCTATTATTCATGTTGAGCCATGATCTCTTTTTGTTTCATCGTGAATCCTTTGCATTCTTATCTCGCTTGTTTTCCGGAACCTACCATTTTGTCGATATCTTACCTTTGTTAGTGAGTTCTACACCAGAATTTGTTTTTCCCTGCAATCGATATCCTTGCTAGTTGCCCACTAAATGTGGAGAAGGTTATGCCAAACCTTGATAATCTTCTCCTTAGCCTTGCTTTTAGGATCCTTGTTCTTGCTCAAAAATTTAAAATTAGACAACATAAGGCATGAGCAATGCACCGTACCATATGCATTGCAACCTACCACTTGCATTGCACGAGCATTTGCAATCCATCATGTACATATTCATTTATGCATGTCATACCAGGTGCATCATACCATATGCACCATGAGCAATGCATCATGTCAATTGCACCATTATGCACCATAACATGTGCACCACATCATAAACATTCATATGCATCAAGTCATATGCATCATTTATGCACCATGCAATGAGCATCATGAGACATGACATAATGCACTTGCACCATTGCATGGACACCATCACATATGTGCATTGCATCATTTAAAGCACGCAATGCACCATGATTATGCATCTTACCATTCTAGCAGAGAATAAATTGATGCATTAATAATAATCACCTTAGGGAGCAAGAATGTAGAAATCGTTTACCTTGTTGCCTTTGAATCCCCACAACATTGTGTCTGCTGATCCTTGGAAACCCTACTCCCTAGGTACTAGTGTGCCTTCCTTGGATGTCACTAGTGCTCCTAATTGGTGGACGTTTGTCTGACCCTTGTGCTCTTGCCAGCCTTCATGTCCTTTCAGGTGTTGTTCGATTCATATCACTAGTTGCCAACCAAGTTTTGTCTTGCCTCTCTTTGTTGGCCGTGTTGAGACCTTTAGTGCGCTTAGACATTGGCTAGCGTTGTTACGATACCCGCAGTTCATGGCAATTCTGAGGTCCGTCCCATACCCTTGTCAAGTACGCATATCAGATTTAGATGCGTTGTTTCAAGATTCAAGAAGCACCACCCCAATTTTCAGAAAGGCAACACGAGATGTCAACCAACGAGCTAGAGGAGCATAAGGTTTAGATCGGTAAGTTGTGGGAATGCTTCGAATGACAAAGCCGTCAGAGCTTAGATGCCCAACAACCGCCATGAAAGAAGTTGATTTGCTTTCTAAGAAGACATTCGATCCGGCTCCAACGTAATAGTTGTCAGTGCAACAATCATCGCAAGGAATGCTGCCTGAACCCACCAGAAGAACAAGAGTCTTCACCTAGCTTCACTCAGTCAGAAACGTGTAAGCGTCAGAGACAATGGTTGAAGATGAACAAGAACGATGACCTGTCACATCAAGTCAATGGCTCGTTGCCACACAGAAGAAAAGGAGTTCCGAGCCTCGTTGTTTCACCGCTAACCGCCACTCAGAAGAAAGCAGTCTCATGTTCGCGCGTATCCTCCTGGTACCGCGGCCAACATGTCACTCGCCACAGCCTTATCTGGTGGTATTGTTGCCGCGCAGAAGAAGACACGTGGTTCGAGAAATATGATTATTCCGAAGAGCTTTGAGTTACGCCAGAAGGTTACCGATGAAGCACACTTGTCCAAGTACTCTATCCTCCTCGACAGCAACAAGATATACCTAGACTCGCAGCCAGAAGTGGGATGAGTACATAACGCCGTTAGAGTTCTCCTATGGTAGCAGACATTAGGAAAACATCAAGATGGCGTCGTTCGAGGCTTTGTATGGACGTCGATGTCGTACTCCACTGGATTGGGCCGAATCCGTGGAAAGAATCACCATTGGACCGGAATTGATAGCAGTTGCAGAAGAGACAATGCGCCCCATCCAGTTCAACTTAAGAGTTGCCAGCCTCAACAGATGAGCTATGCAGAAAAGAGACGATGACGGTTAGTGGTCGCAATTGATGATCACATGTACCTTTGTGTCCCTCCCCTATGAAGGGTGTACGTCAATTCAGTGTCAGAGGAAAGCTAGCCACGAGGAACATCGGACCCTTCCAGATAAGAGAGCAGTGTGGACTTGTTGCTTACCAATTGGAGCTGCTCCACAATCTTTCAGGAGTGTACTTCGCCTTTCACATGTCTCAGTTGTGGAAGTGCTTAAAAGCTCCGGCATATATGGTGATCAGTGATGTAGGACAACTTGAGCCAGATCTTGCTTATTCTGAGCAACCCTTCAAGATCACGGATGCGAAGGACATATTCACTGGGAAAAATGTTACCGCTTCTATATGGTGCAGTACAGCAGCTAGTTTGAGGAAGAGATCACCGGAGAACAAGAGGAAATTACCTACGCTACAGTTTTGGTTTACTTCGTTCCCGCACCGTTTGTTTTCCCTAGTCTCCTTAAATCTCGGGACGATATTTCTTTAAGGGGGGAGGGCTGTGACACCCCGTGTCACTGAATTCGCATAAAACTCAACTTGAACTGAACAAAAGCCAAACAGAAGCCAAATTCAAAATTCGAAATTCAAATTTTGAACAATGGTCAAATCCAAGTTTCTGAAGGAACTCAAATTCGTGCATAACAACTTGAGCAACCAAAAATACCAGTGGATATCCCTTCTCAAACAAGAATTTTGGAGAATTTATGGTGATTTTAGAAATTCTTTTGGATGTCCAAATAAATCCTGGAAACTTAGAAAGTACCCTATTTTGACCAGCTGCAGTTTTAAATCTACTGGGAGACCAGATGTGCATGTTGGCCAGATTGAAGTCCAGTTCAAGAGCTTTCCAAAGAGGCCCAATTTGTGATTTTTGGAGCTCGTTTGCTAGGCCAATTTATGCTTCAAAATTTGGGGAAAATTCCAGTTTGAAAAATTCTGGGAAAAATGAAAGATGCCCGAGGGCCCACTTGTCAGCCACCGTCGTCTCACTGCGCGCGCGCGGAAGACGGCCGCCACATCGCCGATGACCGCCGGAGCCACGATGCTCGCTTCTCTGCCTTTCGTCGACGCGCCGCAGAGATCAAAGCGAGCTCCGCTCCTTTTTCACTGCCCTCTTTCTCTCATTTCCCCACTCCCCTGCGCTCCAAACCCTAGCCACCATTTCCGCCGCCGCGCAGGAGCTCCACCTCGTCACCGTCGCGCAGCCCAGGGCCGAGCTACTCCGTCATGAGCTACGCCGGGACTCCCTAAAGCTTCACCATGGCGCCCAACCCCACTCCGCCTCCGTAACCTCACGAATCGAGCCTTCTTCTCCGAGCCCGGTCACCGCGACCATTCCTCGCCGTCGCGCCGCCGTATCGGAGTCCCTTTCGGCCGATTCGTGTCGCCTCGTGTTGCTCAGCGTCGCCCTAGAGCTCCACCATGACTCCATTCGCCGCCTCTCCATCGAAAATCTCGTGAATCGGCCTTCGTCTCCAACCCCGGCCACCTCACGCTTTCCCGCGCCACCGTCAATTTCTTTCACCACGGTGAGCTGCTCCGCCATTCCATGCACCTAGAGCTTCTCCACTCGCAGGCGCACCCCTAGGACCTCACATTTCTCCTCCTTGCGCAGCCGAGTCATCGGAATCCGGCTTTTCCCCGCCGCCAGTCGCCGTCGTCGCGCCAACTCCACATCGACGAGCACCCTCCAGTCCTCCTCCACGTCGACACGCCCTTCGACGAGGTTTACCATGACGTGAAGAAGCTTTCAAGCCTAGAGCTGCAGCTGGAGTACCCTTGCACCGAGCTCGCGTCGTCGCCATCGTCCTGCGGATCGCCGCCGCTCGTCGCCGACCCGCTCCGGCCACCCCGCGCGCCCCCAATGCCCTAGGTGAGTTCGCCATCTCGCGTTGCCCCTCCCAGTCCTCACCGTTCTTCATATCTCCGCCGGGAAACCAAGTCCGGCGAGCGCGCCGCCGTCCTCCGGCGACGGTGCCGGCCGACGCACGCTGGACCACACGACTTGGATCGATAGTGGCTGTGCGGGATCTTGTGCGGTTGACCGTGTTGCCCATCGTGTGCCCTCAGATCTGAGTGGCTGGATCTGCTGCGGCCCGATGCGGATCTGGTGCGGCCCAGACTCTGCGGCCCAGTTTGTGGCCCAGATCTGATTGGCTGGCCCAATCTTTATTCTTTTCGGATTAGTTTAAATTTCAGAAAATGCACATAAATTTCAAAAAGGCATAGAAAATAAAATACACATCAGAAAAATGCAAATCCAAATTTGTTGGACTCCTGGTGATGTACTCTGTCCAGCCAAACTGAAAAATCACACATTGGAATTTCTGTAATTTCTGAAAAATCTAAAATATACAGAATTTGTTTAATTAATAATAAATTCTCTAGTGCTCCATAAATCTTGAATTTTGGTATACATGTTAATCTACTGTTAACACACTTACAGAACATTTTTCTACTGTCATCTCCTGTTTAAATATTTCTTATGATTTAAGTCATGCTCTGCATTGTATAAATTATTATAAATAATCCCTTCATCCATAAATCATCAAACTTCACCAAAAATCACTTCCAGTGGTGACTTTCACCAGAAAAATGTCACTGGACATAAATTAATTTTCGAAATCAAATTATTTATTTAATCAACTCAAACCAATTAAATGATTAACTTAATTGAAAGTCAATGAAAGAAATACTCCAGACGAAAGTAATTAAACAATTTAATCATTTGCACTTACAGTGTAAATGACTGTCCTATAAATAAATATATTTTAATTGCATCATGTTATTGCATCTAACTTGCATTTCCTTGTCATGGCATATAGCTCTCGAGGTGATTCAGGAGCAGGTGGAGGACTAGGATGCTGAGCCGCTCAGGAGGAGCCACTGACTGATCATTGCTGACTGTGCTAGTGATAGCGTCGTTCCTGAGCCAGGCAAGCCCCGGTGCATGCCTCCCTAATTAGGATTTTATTTTCGCACTTGATTGGGGCTAGTAATTGATTGTGCATTAAGTTTATTAGGAGTTGATGTGAAACCTTAGAACTGCATTAGGACTATCCTTCTAGGTCCTACCTTGTGTCCTATTTTTATAGATGTGGTCTAAGTTACGTTAGAACTTGCTAGGCTTAGTGGCTAGCGGACGGTAGAAGTCGAGTGGTAGGTCCCACTCGCATGATAGGGACCCCTGGATTGTACTAGCTGGATTTAGGATTTGTTGAGACCGGACGGAGATTTGTTTGTGTTAGGATGGTGTGAGAAGGCTGAGCCTTCACGGTGGTAGCCCCGTCTGTGTCGGTTAAGGACCGTCCGTTGTTGGCCCTGTTGAGCAAGTTCGAACGTACTGATCATATGCTAGTGTTTTTATGGGCCTAGTAAACTTAGTAGCTTAGGTTGCCCTGGTGTCTTGCGGATACTTGCACTTTCTATCATGGTATTCGGGAGAGAAGGGATGCTTCCCAATCGGGGCGTACGTCTGGGACGGGGACCGTGCGGGAAGGCCTTTCTCGGGAGGTGTGAGACCCAGCCAGCTCTAGGGGGACCTTCGCGAATAGTTGCCACATGCGACTCTACGCGTGTGTGGCGTATGGTCAGGTTTTTCTCCTGCAGGATGTACATCGATGCCGCCGCTCTCGGTCAAGAGCAACCTTACTCACTGAGTCACCTCGTAGTGTGATATGATTGATGATGATGAAGCTAGTCTATTACATTACTGTTATTTACGTGTTTTGCTATATATACTGTCACCGTTGATGTATTGTTACTTATACCTGTTCTAGATATATGAACACTGCTTTATTGGTTAAGTACTTAATTGGAATTAAAACTTGAAAGTAAGGACCAAGTAATTAGTGCGCTTTTATGCAAGTGAGTCAGCCTAACCCTTCGTAGCCTTTGCATTCTAGGAGTCGGCTGTAGTTAGCCACGTTGACGGGTAAGTCTTGCTGAGTAACTAGTACTCAGGGTTTGGCTCTTTATGTTTTTGTGCAGGTATAGATTTCGCTTCCGCTGTTGCTTGGTGGAGTTCCTCTGCAGGTCCACATCGCGGGCTTCGATGTGCGGCCATGTATCGTCGAGTGGTAGAATTGGTATAGTCGAGACTTCCGCTGTGCTACTCACGTGTTTTAAATCATTTACGACTTGTAATAACTTAAAAATGTAAATTTGTGCTTTTTATATGCTGTACTGTTGCGTCTGTTCATCAGCGCTTTACCGACTCGATCCTGTGAAAAGCGGAGACGCTTCAAGTACCTCAAGGTAATTGCCTACGATGCGGACCAGGCGAACGGCGTGGGCATCCCCGCTGATGGATCGGAGGTTCCCTCTGTGGTACTGCATTCGCTGAGCTGGATCAGAACCCACCGGCTCTGGCAGCACCAGAAGCCCCAGAAGACAGAGCCCCCTGCGCGACCCAGGAAGTACATGTGGGCGGAGTCTGTCCTATCGTGGCCCACGTGCTTGAACAGTGCCATCAGAGCGGAAAGAATGTCGTTGGAAACCGTGGTGCTCAGCAAGAACCATCGGTCGTCCCTTGCGGAGAACACATACACCTGAGCACATTGCGTGTTGATGTGGTGCTGAACACGCACATAGAGCACCCTGAAACGCCACATGAGGGTGCTAGGGTCCATCTCATCATCGTCATCGTCGGTGGCGTCGAGCAGGAAGGCGCTGATGTAAGTACACCAGCTCATAATCTCATTGTCGTCCTCTGGCTCCGGTGGAAGACCGATATCCTCGTACTCACTTGTCAAGGGATTGCACACCATGACGCCCTTATATTTGTCAGTGAAGGCGAGAAGCCCCCCGCGGCAGTCAGCGAGCAGCAGCTTGTGCACAGGTACAGGGAGGAAATCGAGGGAGAAAGAGAACCAATGGTCGTCGTCGTCGTCGGAATCGGAGTCCGTCGTCCCATGCAGCTCGCCGGCGAGGTCCACGAAGAAGGTCGCGCCGCCGTGCTGTGAGGTGACGTAGTAGCCGAGCACGGGAGGCGGGTGGAGGTGCCGGACGCGACGTAGGAAGCCGGCGTCTGCGATCATGCGGCGCCACAGCCGACACGTGGCCGCGGCGCGGACGAGGCAGACGGGAGAGTTCAGGCGCAGGAGGACGAGCTCCAGGAGGTCGTCGGTGAGGGCGTCAATGCCTGTGACGTTGGACGCCGCCCAGCCGATCTTGCCCTAGTTCCCCATGGAGACTGCTTTGTTCCCATACCCTAGTTACCTTTTAAGCGTATATATGCTGCCTGATGTAGTCATATCCGTAGCGCTCACGGCCGTTATTGGTACCTTGACCGGTGCGGTAACATGCCATGCCACGTAAGATCACAAAGGAATGTGATTACTTGTGAGGTCGACGATGCCGTTAGGCCTGCTCTGCTGCATCTCGATCTTCATCAGGGCTGCGCCGGCTCGACTCTCTTCCATGAGATATATAAGATTTGTAACCCAAATTAGTAAGTAATGACGATGTAATGGAGAGGCCGGGATATATGTGCCCGTATATATAGAGCCGGGCATTTCATCCCTTACAAAAAAAATAAAAGAAACAGCAGGGTCGTGCCTATAAGACGCCCTGTGGGCCTGGACTTCCAAAAGTTCACACGACTCAAATGCTTTCTGAGAGTCAGAAAGCCTGATGCTGCTGCAGGCTTTAGTGCCATAGATATCTCATAAGCCGACCACCGTAGCTCTAGTCCCGTTTCCTTCAGCAATGAAATGATCATCATCACTGCAATTCGGCCCAAAACACTTTTATTAAAACGCAGTACGACCCAGACCATTTTTCAAAGTTAAAACTTTGTGCACAGAGATCAAGCTAATTATGCCAACGTGAAGGACCAAGTGCATACTTTATTAACAAGGAAATAAGTACTTCTATCAAGAACCAAAAGCATCTACACCACACCACAGTACGAATCAGCGACCCAGTCGGTACAGATAGACTATTTTTGGTAGACTGGTCGGTAAAAGTGGTGTGTATCGCAAATTCTATACATCATGAACTGTATGAATTATTTGGTTCTTGATAGAAGTACTTCCTACTTTTTATGCGCTTGAAAAAAAATTCATTCTTGTTCTCTACTAGCCTACTAGGAGACCTTAACCAGCGCCGATTTTCACAAGTACTTCTTTCTTGATGATGCGTGGTTTTGGTCAAGAATGTCGACACCATGTTGGATGCAAATATCAGGACTGGAATTAGATGCATACAGACCAATATGTTGAAAATTAAATCTTAAAAGTAACTTCATGCAAAAAAAGGACTATGTAGTGAAAAAGAGGGATACGATTAAATAGCTTTGCAAGCTACACAATGACATATAGCCTGTTTTGGTTTATTATGCAGAGATATAGCTTTAAATTTGGACAGATCCTTACACGCACGCCTTGATGGTCGGCGGCCATGCTAGCTCATACGGGAAGACACGATCGGCACGCCAGTTCCTCCTCGGCACGCACTCCAGCTCCATGGTCTCCATATCGAGGACGAACATCCACATGTACTCCTCGTGTGGCAACATCACGACTTGCCCGGAGGTCGCGCCGTGTCCAAGAAAAACCATGACCATTCTGGACTCGCCTGGACGTTGGCCAGCTGTGACAGCTTGTACCTGTTCTCTACCACGCACTTGGTGCAGCCGCGCGTCAATGTGAGCACCTCGAGGGCGTCACCAACAATACTGACAATGCGGCGTGTGCTGACGACACGAAGGTTCCGTCTGCCGTATCCATTGACATCAGCCGGCGGCAGAGTAAAAGCCGAGAACTCGCCGGTGCTCTCGTCAACGTGGAGCACATTGTTGTTGTCTTTGACCGACCAGCAGAGAGAGCCCCCGCCGCGCCCCACGAAGATGAAGCCCCGGTGCCTGACGAGCAGCTTCGTCATCAGATTGTCGCCGACGATAGCTGTGCTGCTCAACAAGCGCCAGCTTCTGTCTTTCGCCGAGTAGACCGATGCCCCAGCCGTTTTAATCTCCCCAGCTTCGAATCCATAGTCTTCGACGACATGGACACATAGAACCCTAAAGTTTCCTATGTGAGCCGGCTCATCATCATCAGCGTCGAGCAGGAAGGCGCCATATATGTGCGTGGACCGAGAAATAATACCGTTTACCCATGGGAACCAACAGTGGACCTCCCTTTGCTGCCGTGTCCACGGATCGCACACCACGATGTTGGAAAATTCGACAAAGGTCAGGAGGCCACCACGGCTGTCGGCGAGCCGACGTGATTGCGACCGGAGAAAGTGGAGAGAGGCGCGGCTGCGGACGTCGTCGATGGCGGGGACCTCCCCCGGCGGCACGGGGCAGGGGATGAAGAGGATCTTGTCGCCGACGTAGTAGTGGCCCAGCACGTGCCGACCGTGGAGGGAGCGGAATCGGCGGAGGAAGGCGGCGCCGGCGATCGCGCACCGCCAGAGCTTGCACGTGGCCGCCGCGCGGACGAGGCAGAACGGGGAACTGATGCGCAGGAGCACCAGATCCAGCAGGTCGTCGTTGAGATCTCCAATGGTGGTCGGCCTGGACGCCGTGCTCGTATCCCCTGCCCTGCTGTATTCCGGCCTAGCGGTCCGTCTCCGCTCCGGGCGCCGGCGCCGCCTGTTTTTCCCCATTGGGATTTGCGATTTTTGTTCTCGGTACAACTCTTTCGCTGTGAGATTTGGTTTTCTCAACGCAGTATCGTACTGCAAGTGTTTATAAACGTAAGCGACAGAGGCCGGAAAGGAAGTTGGATCGGACTCAATTTCAGGTTTACCACCGTCTATGGTAGGTGCTCTGTGCCTACTTTTTTTTTTTTTTTTTTTTTTTTTTTTTTTGAGAACTTGATCTTTGGCCTACTTTGGGCTATCATGTTTGTTGTTTCTAGGCCCAATTTGTTTTCCTATAATTTAAAGTGCATGTTTGATCCTTCGATTTTTTTATTTTTTTTATCTCAAAAAAAAAGAAAACTGGGTCCTGCAATCTCAAAGTACAGAATTAGTACTCTAATCTCAAAGGGGCAATTGCAAAACAACCATCGCTTTGCATCCCAATTGCGTTTTCACCATCCATTTTCAGATTTTGTGATTTCACCATCTTTTTTGAATCTGAACAACACTTTTACCATCGGTCTATTAGATGGCTCTAACGGTGTTAATTTGCTTGTACAAAGACAAAAATGCCCCTTTGCGTTTTTACCATCATTTTGATCTGTATTGTGTGAATCAACCACAAATTTGACATGAGACATGTGAATGCATTGTAATTTCGAATTCTGGACCAAATTTGATATGAATTCAATATTTTTGATCAAATTTCATCAAAATTTAAATTCTAGACAGAAATTCGAAATTTCAAAATTCAATAAAATTGGACACAATTTTGGCAGCATTTCGGCAGCATTTTTGCTGTTTTCCACACATTTTCAAACAGCAATAATCATATTCGACAAAAGGACATGAATAACATGGTCTCTACCACCGATACATGTCTAACATAAGAACAAACATATGTCCAACAAAATAACCGATATTTGTCCAACAAAACCAGCAATACATGTCCAACAAGAGCACATTCAACTGTCAATACCAAACCATGCAGCAAGCCGCCCTCCACTTCCCCTTCCTTGACGTCCTCTTCCTCTTGCTTGGTGCAGCATATTAGAAAAGAAAGCACAATCCTCAGAATCTGGTTCTAATCATAGACATAACTAAATAACCGACAAAGGTTCAAGAATGGTTCGACATAAGAAGCAATGAGCAAACTCTTCATTCTGACCTTTTCGTATGCAGTCACCGGACATAAATGATACAAGGTTCAGGAATATCGGTACTTCTAAAATATGCCCCTTTTATGCTCTAGAACCGTTGGTTACAACACATACGCACACGATATAATTCAGCTAAATCCAGAATGTCATCGCCCAACATCTAAAAATAGAGGTGAATACCAGTACTACTAATCTAGTGAAAATTAGGATTGAGAAATTTCCCATTCACTTTCCATCGCGTCAACAAGCCTAACAAATCGGCTCACATGTCAGTAGCTGGAGGATCCAAGAGAAGGGACCGAGACCGACGGACCTGAATGCGGAGACGGACGGGAAGTCGTTGGTGGCGGCCATGACGGCGAGCGCGGCGGCTGCGAAGAAGGCCTGCGCGAGGCAGAGGCCGAGGCCGGCGGGCGTCCCCGGCGCCCCCGGCGGATCCTTCATCCGCACCCCGCGAGGCTGCGTGACGACGTCCCCACCATTCGCCTGCTCCTGCCCCTCCGCCTGCGCCGGCGTCGGCGCCTCGACCGGATGCACCGCCGGCCGGCTCGGCCGCATCACCCCTGGCCCGGCTACTCGGCTTCCACGGGTCAGCTGCGTGCCGGCATGGGGATCTGGTGGAGGTCGGGATGGGAATCGGAGGAGGGGACGGGGTTTGGGAGGAGATTCGCTGGAGATGGAGGCTCGGGGATGAGGAAGACGAGAAGCAGGGCAGCGTGGTACGCGCAGCTCTGCACGCCCGCCTGCACACGCGGGCCTGCCTCTAACGCGCCCGCTGCCCGCTGCCTCCCATCGCGCGACCGCGCCCCGCCCGCCCAAACCCTTCAATCGCAGGCGCACAGGGCCCGCCTTCCCTTGCCGCCGCCGACGAACCCTAGGGTTAGGGTTGGCCGCCACTCGCCAGTTGCGCTCGAACGAGAGAGAGAATAGAGACAAAGGGAGTAGGTCGAGAGGGAAGAGAACGATGAGGGGTAGAAGAGTCCGGTGGGGATTTTCCCAATCGGTTTTTCTTTTTTTTTTATTCGTTAAATCGCCATTTCCTGACGCCGCTCGGTTTGGATGGCTAACGGAGCCTTCGATCGAAAAAACGATGGTGAAAACGCAAAATTTGAATAAGGATGGTGAAATCGCAATTAGACTTCAAAACGATGGTTGAAACGCCATTGTCCCAATCTCAAATTGCATCATTTTTGTGTGCCAACGTGGTATGCCAACTAGTACGTGGTAGTGCCGTGAACCAAGGTGCGGCAGCATCACCTCTACTCTGGTCAGCTGAGACATGTTGGCCCTCCTCTCCACCACGCATTCCCCGCTGCAGCTGCGCGCCAGTTTAAGGACCTCAATGTCGCCAGCGCCGAAGACACGGACAAGCTGCAGGGTGCCGTTGGTGTCCTTGCCGACGACTCTGAAGTCGTACTTTTCGACAAGTGCCTTGCTCTTGCGCGGTTCAGGCAGCGCGAATGTCGAGAACTCGCCGCCGCCAGCAGTCATGTCTAGGTGGAGCACTCTGCCGAATCCGCAGGATCACCAGCAGAGCGAATCCCTGCGCGGCCGACGAACTCGAAGCGGGTGTGGCGGTCACGAAACCAGCTCACGACCACCGCACCTTTCATGAGGTCGCCCATGGCCGCACCGGTCGACCAATTCCAGCGGCCGGAGAAGAAGACGGATGCCGTGGCTGTTAAGCTTCCGCACTTGTCCTCCTCCACATGCACGTGTAGCACCCTGAAATTCGACATGTGCAGGTTCGTGCCCATCTCATCGTCGGCGTCGTCTAGCAAGAAGACGCAGAGGAGGTGCCAGGTGTGTTCTGTCCATGTGTGCGCGAGACACACGTCTCTGTACTGCCTTGTCCATGGATCGCACACGACAAGGCGATAGATGTCGCCGGTGACGGCGAAGGCGAGAAGGCCGCCACGCGGCAGTCGGCGAGATTCAGATGAGATCCCTTGTAGTTTGGGGCGGAGGTGAGGAGAGATCGATGGCGGCCTTACTCTCCGGCGGCGGCACGACGGAGGGGACGAAGAAGGTCCTGCTGCCGCGCACGTGGTAGTGGCCGAGCAGAGGCGGCGCGTGGAGGGAGCGGAACCGCCGGAGGAAGGCGGCGCCGGCGATGACACGCCGCCACGGCTTGCACGTGGCCGCCGCGCGGAGGAGGCATGCAAGCGAACGGATGCGCAGGAAGACGAGATCCAGGCTATCCAGCAGGTCGTCTGTGAGGTAGCCGATTGTGGTTTGCGTGGTCTTCTCCATGGAGACTTTAGATTGGTTTTCATTGATACTGTATCTGGTATATATATACATGAATCCGTCGATAGATATGGAGAATGCAGGAAAGGCCGGAAAGCTAGGAACTTCTATCCGATCTTCGACTTAAATTTTGTATTCGTGTAAGTCAAAGACAAGATAGTAACAAAAAATTTGACTTAGAATTTGACTTACACGCATACAAAATCTAACGGCTACAAAATTACAAAAGTACAAACGGACACAAACACGCCGGCCGTCCGATCAAAATCTAACGGTTACAAAATTCGACTTACACGCATACAAAATCTAAGTCGACTTACATGGAGCAATTCCTTATTTTTAATGCTCTGTTTTGTTTTCCAAGGAATCACAGGTTGTTAACGAGTTTTGCTCGAGGAAGTTATGGAGGCCAGCCACGTCAACAGTACTAGAACTCAAATTTATTGATTCTTCGAATGGAAATTATGGTATCAAGGGTGGTTAGCCTCCATCTCAAGGCGATCAAAGAATTTTTTATATCAATGGTAAATTGTGGAATGAATTTTAAATCAAATGGCAAATATGTTGTTCTAATAGAGCAAGATAGGTTATATTTAGCTTTCCGGCCTGCATTTCTTTGCTCTTCTCTGTGAAATCACAGTTTTAGCACCTGAAAATGGAGATTTAGCCTTTGTATGATAATACAGTTCTAAAATCAAAGCTAAGATTAATACAATCAAGAGAAGTATCACCAAGCAATAATGGAAAAATAGGCAGATCTGAAGTTCCTGCAATAACAGTGAGACGGTTTACTTAATATTGCATCATTTATCCCCCCCAAAATTTATGGGTACGGTGAAAGAAAAATGAAAATTACAACAAAATACTATGCCCCTTTTGTCTTCTTGCTGAAAAGTTGTATAGAAATGTGCCGCGAGTGGAGGGAACGGAACCGACGGAGGAAAGTAGGAGTGGTAATCAAGCGACGCCAAAGCCTGCACGTAGCCGCGGCGTGGATGAGGTTAAGGGGGGAGCTGATGCGCAGGAGGACGAGCTCCAGGAGCTCATCGGCTAAATCGTGGATGATAGTTTGCCTTGGCCGCACAGGAGCGCCTGTTTCTTCTCCTGCAAGGCTGCAATTCATGCCTTTCTTTTTTCCTGATGAGGTTCAGGCAACAGCCCTGGTTCTTGTACTTGCTGGAGAGGACGAATACAACACTAATCGAATCGAGCACTAGGCAAATCTTCCACCGGTCAGTGCCTGAAAACAAATTGGATAGAAAAATCAAACCTGAAACAGAAAAGAAACCAAATCAAATTGAATTGTACATATGCTTTGAGTCAATTTTCAGAAGTTTCAATTCAATTTGAAGAAGCTTCAATTCTTGTTTCAAATGGTTTCAAGTATTTTAAAAGTTACAAGTAAATTCTAGATGGATTCAAGTCAATCAGGGGAACTTTAACTCTATTCCGAAAAAGTCAACTAAAATTCAAAACAGCTTCAAGTAAAAACAATAGCTAGGGTTGGGAAGAGTTTCAAACTCAGCATAAACGGGGCTCCACTGGGTGCCGCGTCAGGCTTTTCCTCACCTCCTGCTCTCCATGCGCGGTGGTGGTGACAACAAAAGCTTCGCCGCCTCTTGTGGCAGCTTTAGGGGCGTATGGCTGCCCTCATCGTCCTCAGATCTCGGCCAGCGGGCTCGTGGCGGAGGTGCACAGAGGTGGTGGAGAACGATAGTGATGGATCAGGAGCGGCGGTGTGTGGGTGCAGACCAAGGTGTCTCGTGAGTGGTGGCGCAGGAGGCGGCTAGCGGCGGCGGTGTCGTAGCGGAAGGTCGGGCAGTGCAAGCAGCAAGATATCTGCCCAATCTGGATCTGGTCAGGATGGGGGCAAGAGGGAGATAGTGAAGTTGTGTGGGCCCGGCCTATGTGGAATAGAAAAGGTAAGATGAAAAGAACTTCAAAGGTGATGTGTCTTGTTTGTTCTTTCGGCAATATTTCCATCTCAACATCTGTGTGGCATAGTTGCATTTCATATATGTACATGGTTTTTATAACAAAAAAAATGTAAAACACATGTTAGACATTGGCATTCACAAATGGAAAGTTATGAGCATAAAGAACGGCCTCACATATTTGAATGAAATCATGTTTTCCGCTTTGCTAAATGAAAATAATAATAATAATAATAATAATGCTTGAGGTTTTTTTTGACAATCAAGAGCTACTCTTCATTAATCATAGGGATTACAATCATATTGCAAACATTGCAACAAGAAAGGGGGGGGATTGTTCCATGAAAACAAAGCCCTATGACGCGATGCATGCTAAGCACATAAGTATGCAACCCAGTTTGCATTGCGCTTTACAAATTCTATTGAGAAGGCAGAGAAGTTAACATAAAGCTCTTGAATATCCACAAGGATAGTAACAAATTCCGAATAATAATACTTGAGTTCATCAGTTGATATTTACACCTCTCGATTGCACATGTGGAGGTGGCCCGAGCAATGAGGCATCTATATTTTTTTTTGATACATAAGAATAAAATGTTTGTTCCTTTTACTTTGTCTACATGTTTAGAATAATGTAGTGAGTTTTCATCGTAAGACCCGACTTATGTCACATCCCAAATTTTAACAAAGGATTAACAAAAATCACTCCTGGAAATTTCATAGAATTTTAGGAACACATTTAGAATTTTTGAAATAAAAGTTCACACTTGCTAAAGCTCAACATTAAAGAAAAGTGGGAATTTCTGAAAGGAATTAAAAGTGGAACTTGTAAACATGGTTGTTAGATCTGAGATTTGATTTTTACAAATTTTGCTCGAATTTATTTGAACTGATTTGGAGTACATTTGGTATTTATTCAAATTTTCCCGAGTTCTGGAAATGTTTAAATGATTTTTTCCCCTCCTGGCAAATGGACCACTTCTCCCCGGCCCATTTTCCTTTTTCCCTCCGCTGGGCCGCGCGTTTCTCTTTACCCTTTTTCCCTCCGGCCCGGCCGCATCCAGCCCAGCCCGGCACCGGCCCGCGCGGACGACGCCATCGTCTTCCCTGCGCAGCGCCGCGCCGCCGCAGCCTTTCTCCGCCACGTGTCGCCCGTCCTCTGCGTCGTGCCGCCACGAAACCGCGGAGCATCTGTAGCACCCTCAATTTTGTGCCCATTTAAAAACCCTTAAAATTTGACCCTTTTAAAAAATTTTCAACTAAAAACAATTTTCTAGATTAAGTTAGAGCCAAAAATAAAATTTTTGGATTTTAAATCATGCACAAAGCTCATCATATGCATTTTTGGAGTTTATTGCTTTTATTTTAAGTGTTTGTTTGAATCTTTCCTTTTGAATGAATTCAAAATTCATTCAAATTCAATTCCAACTAAAAGATCAAATCTTTTCGTCTAGTTGGGCTCCTTTTCTTTTTCTCCTCTGCCGGCCCAGCCTCCTTCTTCTTTTTCCTCCCCGCGTGGGCCGCAGCGCTTCGGCCCAGCTCCACCCAAGCCAGCCCACCTATCTCTCTCCCTCTCCAGTCGCTGACGCGTGGGACCCGCTGATCGTCGTCTTCCTCCAGCCGACCGGCGCAAAATGCGCCATCGCCCATACCTCCCTGCCGGACCTCGCCGCTCCGTCACCTCCGCGCCACAGGAGCCACACGAGGAGCACGTGACGCTGCGCATCGCCTCTCCGAGCCGTCCCGTCGCACAGGAGCACCCATCCCTCCCTTTTTCTCGAACCGCCCGGAGCTCCGGTGAGCTCCACTCCTCCAACGTCAGCCACAGCGCCTCCCCCTTCCGCTCCGTCTGGTCAGCGCCACTGCAGCCATCCCCGCAGCGCGTCACCGCCGTCCTCCGCGCCCAGCACCGTCGCGTCGACATTAATTCCGGCGGAAATATCTCGCCGGCGAGCGAGATATTTTTCCTCGCCGCGAACCGCCATTGGAGCACTATATAACGGCTCGAGCCCCCTCCTTCCCTCCTCTGTTCGCATTCTCCGTTTCCCCTCACTCCCGAGCTCTCTACTGCACCTTCCCCAAACCTCCGCTCAAAACCGACAAGAACTCCGGCGAGCTCCTTCCCCCTCCTCCGGTGAGCCCCTCTTCCCTTTTCTCGTCGAGGTCACGACTCCCTCTCGTGCTGGACCTCATCATGCTCATCAATCATGCAGCCGTGCCCCGTGCGGGGAGATCCTCGATCAACCCCTAGCCGCTGTGTTCGACCTCGCCGCCGACCAACTCCCCGTCATCTTTTCGCCCTTCCAGCAGCACGGTGAGCATCACCATCACTTTCTCTTTCTCCCGCACCTCTCACCTTCCTCTCTTTCTGTTTGCGCGGGCTACCTCCCCTAGCTCCGGCCATGGCCGCCGCAATGGATCTCGCCGCCGGCCGCCGTGGACCCTCCCCGGTCAGGCCGAGCTCGCCCTTAGCATCCCCGCACTCGCGCGCGCGTCTGCGGCCACTCAACCAAGCGCTCGCGCCCACGCAACCGTTTCCCCCTCTTTCTCCGGCGCGCCACCGCCCTCCGGCGAACCCGCGCCGCCGCCTTGACCCCTCTCCGCGTTGACGCGCAGCACCCCTAACTCCGCCGCGTCGAGTAGGTCTCACGAGTGTGCCTAATGCCGCACCTCGCCGCCTGTAGCCGTCGCCGGAGACTCCTCCGGCGATGCACCGCCGCGCCTCGCCTGTGCTGCACTGGCGCCCGATGTGGCCGCCACGTCGGCAGCATGGGCCCGTGCACCCCTCTCTCGTGCACCCGTGGTCCACCGCTCCATGGACCCGGCTCACCAAACAGTAGCGCACGGACCCCGCTGGGCCCTTTGGCCCACCGGTCAGTGAGGCAATCTCGCTGGAAACTGCTAAGCGCACCCAGATGTTGTACACAGAAAACATTTTCGACCACATTTCCAATAACAGAAAAATCCCAATAAATTCCCAAAAATCATATGTTCTTATCTAACCATTTTGCAACCTTTGAACACCTCTGGAAAATTAGGATGTTGATTATACTTAATTAAGTTGATCAAATCCTAATCAATTTCCTTTCTTTTTCATTCGAAAATTCATAACTATTTCATCCTAACTCCAAATCCAGAAATTCTTTCGCCTAAATTCCTCTAAAATTCTTCCCTAATTGTCTACGCCAAAGCCATCTCTATTCGCTGTTTAATTGGGATTTTATTTTATTTTATGATTGTTATTTGCTTGAGCGGTAGATTTATTCGCCTTTTATTTATTTTGATCGTTAGATAATCAAACGTTCGAAGAAGAGCACGAGGATCCCGACTACGAGGAAGGACTAGAGGAAGAAGACTTCGAAGGCAAGTCCTAACCCCCTTGATCATATTGCGCCTATATTCGCAAATAATCCTATTTAGAGCCTGATTTCAAATAAACATGCATAATATTTTATAAATGATTTAAATGCTTAGTATGTCCTAAATAATTGTTGATTGCCTCACCTTGATTTTGCTTATACCCTAATCTCCTTGTTAACCCTAGGTCCCAACATCATTAATATTTAATGATTTGTTGGATGAAAATTGCTGCTTAGGACTTTATTACACTGTGTATGTAATTAATCTTGCTACACATGTTTTTGTGCTAAAAATGTGTGAGTGCTTGGTGGTGTGCGTAAATGTGAACTTGGGTGGGAGTAGTGATGATATGCAACCCATAGTGGGGGTTTGTTTTGGCGGGACCAGGCGAGGTAGTCCTCAGTGGGGAGGCTATCTCTGGGACGCCTTCCTCGTGAGGAACGGCTATTGAAGATGCCTGGTTCGGTCGTATAAGGACCGGTTCATGTGCCGCCTTGCTTAGCACCCATCGTGCAACCACATGCCTTGTATGGGAAAGGTTTGGAACCACACCCTACTATAGTGTCACCCGGTACCCACCAAGAGGCGGGAGTCGCAGCGGAAGCCAGGAGAAGACCTAACGAGATTGGCGTTAGCGTCCGGCGGATGGTGATGGCCTGTGGCCCTTATTCCTATGGTGAATGGATGCCCCTGGTTGTGGATTTTCCGTGGTGGTGCCGTGGTGACACCAAGTAGGTACGGAACCATTAGTATGCCAGTCTAAACCATGACGATGGCAAAGGCTGGTATACCTTGTGGGTAAAGTGCACAACCTCTGCAGAGTGTCGAATCTATCTGGATAGCCGTGTTCCACGGCATTGGACAATTGCGAAAGCAATGGCCACACAATTGATTAGATTTTCCTGTGTGAGTGATCCTTGGCGTGTGTGTTTTTGGAAAACGCCGGTGTGGAGCCGTGTGCTGGTTGTCTGCCAGCGTTAAAACTTGGGAACTGGCGGGATGGATGCATCTCCCCCAGGGCCAACCAACCCCACTAAACTCAAAATCTTACTTGACTTAGTTTGCAAAGCAGTTTTGCTTTTCAAACCAACCCTCGCACAAAAATTGGCTTTTCGGCCGATATATCACACCCCAGCCCTTATCCTTGATCTCTCCCTTGCATGCTATTAACCCTTGTGTTAGGACTTGTTGAGTACCTTATGTACTCACTCTTGCTTCAATCATTCAGAAGAAGAACCAGAGTATGACTTCCAAGGTGATGGCGATGATGAGTAGGGTTCCGTCCGCGCGCAAGTCTGCCTGTAGAGTGGACCTCGCTTCAGTCTTCCGTTGCAATAGTTCTAGTGTTGTGTCACTGTCCTCAGTGACGCACAAGTGTGGTGGTTGTGCCGTGTTGTAATAAGGCTTTTAGCCATTGTACAAAGACCTTTTGTAATATAAAGGCTTGTAATGAGACTTGGTAATATTATTAATGGTATGACTCTGAGATGCCATTCTGTAAAAGTGTCGTATCAGCTACTGATCCAGGGACTGATACGGTAAGCACTAGTGCCTCAGAAATGGGGTACGACAGAGTGGTATCAGAGCCGTACTTGCCCGTAGGATGGACCCTAAGTTGGAACGAGTAGGCGAGAGAGTGATATTTTTGTAGAAAATATTTTACAAAAACTCTACTTACCTTACTTCTATTTATTAAACTATTTTATTCCGATACTTACCTATTTTCAAATTTCTGTGTAGCAGATGGAGGACCTTCGTGCAGAGTTAGCTCAACTGGAGGAGCGTCACGCTCAGACTGCCCGCGTTCTCGAGGACACCGCCCAGTGGTGGGACGAGGACGTCCGCAGGCTTCGAGAGACCCAGGGTCAGCTTGCAGAGGTTCAGGCACAGCTCGCTGCGTCCCAGGACGAGGTTGCACGTTTGACCTCCAGACTTGAGTTTGTGAGGAGACTTTGGGAGGAGGACGCCCTGTACCTGATCAGAGAGGTGGACCGCTGCTACGTGAGACTCAACGAGGTGGGAGCAGGACCCCGCCGCAGGATGACCCCGAGGATCGGAGGACCAGCGCGTCACCTTCACTACGCTTGCCCGACTGACTCGGACCCTGACACTGAGCCGACTGGAGACTCCTGGTCTTCTGGAGGTTCGGACCCGTCGGGGGACGACTCAGGGTTAGACTCCGACACTCAGAGGCACACTGACTCAGAGGACTCTCAGGACCTTATGGAGTGGGCCGCCGAGTTAGAGGCCGCACTCATGAGAGAGGAGTCCACCAAGGAGGACTGTTACGGAGTTGCCCCCACTGAGGAGTCAGTGGCGGAGAACTTCGTGGACCTTCCTGGAGACGACGACGAGGTTATGGGCGAGGAGCAGCCAGTGCCGTTCGTCGCCCCCGCAGAGCAGGAGCAGCCAGCGCCGTTCGTCGCCCCAGCAGAGCAGGAGCTGCCAGGACTTCCGACACCGACGCCCTACGACGAGGAGTACTACCGTCTGCTTAGCACCGACGAGCTGACTGCAGACCCGTTCGACCTTTACACCGAGTGGCTTCAGGACCGTGGCTTCGACGTCTGAGCAGCAGGAGTTGGCGTCGAGGAGTAGCTTTAGCTAGTAGTAGAGGCCGCTGTCGCCTTGAGTAGTGGAGTCTAGTAGTTGTCAGGTGTGTTAGTAGTGTGGTCTGGTGGTCGTAAGTTAGAGTCGCCATGTGGTTGAGTCTTGTGTCAAGTCGTGGATCGTCGAATCCTTGTATATAAATAAAAGGACTTGGGTATGTATGATCGAACCTTGTTATTGTGAATAAGTTGCTGTGATGTTGTAATGATGCTGGATCTTTCTGCTTGTGTGTGTGCAAGATTTCTGGAATTTCTTTTCCATTGATCTTGTTTTGTTATGCTTCGTAGTTCGTAGATCTTTCGAGTGTCCTATCTCACCTTTCTGCTAAACCCGTTAAACAGATGCCTCCCAAAAGATCTGTCAGACTCCAGCAACGCCGTGAGCGTGAAGAACACAATGATGAGGACAACGCCCAGGGTCATGGACGTGGACGTGGTAGAGGCAGGAGCACTGCCCCACGTGGTAGAGGTGGAGGTAGAATTGGACGTAACAATAACCAAGACCACCAAGAAGACGAGGAAAGTCAAAATCAGGAAGGACATGATGAAGTGGTAAATAATAATCAGAACAGAGGTGGAGGAAACCAAAACCGTGGTAGAGGTGGAAGAGGTGGTGGACGAGGTGGTAGCATCCCAGGACCGCCTGTCACCAATCTAGTGGAAGTAATGGACAATCAAACTCGTCTGATGGAATTGATCGCTCAAGGATTATTGGATCGTGCCCCAGGCCCTCAAACCAAGATGTTAGAATTTATGAGGCTCAGGCCACCAACTTTTGAAAGTGCTGAGGAAGATCCTTTAGCAGCAGATGATTGGTTGAGAAGTATCACCAAAAAGCTAGATGTCATCAATGCCAATGATAGAGAAAGAGTTCTTTTGGCATCTCACCAGCTTCTTGGAGCAGCAGGCGAATGGTGGGATAATTATCGTGAAGCTGCTGAGGATGCAGAAGCTATTACTTGGGATGAGTTCCAAGAGGAATTCAGAAGGTACCATATACCCGAGGGTATTATGGAGATGAAGGCTGATGAGTTCCGCTCCTTGAAGCAGGGAGCTATGACAATGAATCAATATATCCGGAAGTTCATGAAGTTGGCACGCTATGCACCAGAGGATGTTAACACTGACAAGAAGAAGCAGGATCACTTCAGAAAGGGACTTAACCCAAGTCTGAAGATGCAGTTGATCACGCACATTTACCCATATTTTAACACCCTCATGAACCGTGCCATACTTCTGGAAGATGCTCGTTCTCACATCGAGAACGACAGGAAGCGCAAGTTCAATGCACAGAAATTCAAGCAACAAGAGAGGAACCAGAGGCCAAGAGGCAACTTTCCTCAGAAGCCTAAATATCAGCCAGCCATGCAGTATAGGACCTCAGCGTCCAACCAGCAACATTCTGCACCTTCTTACCGCAATCAGAGCTCAGGCAGTCAGCAGAAGAGCAACTCCAGTGTTGCCCAGCCCAATAGCAATGAGAAGAGGACATGCTTTCACTGCCGCGAGCCAGGCCATATGATTGCTAGATGTCCTTATCTGAACCAGAATAACACTTCATCTCAGCAAGCAAGCAACACCAGGAATGTAGCATCTGGAGTTGGACGTGGTGGACAGCAATCCTCAGGACAGCAGCGAAGGAGCAATCAAACCTTCGGTCGAGGAAAAGTCAACCACATTAATGCTGATGAAGTCGAAGACACTCCAGACGTTGTACTTGGTGAGTACCTCGTCAACTCAACTCTTGCAACAGTTCTGTTTGATTCTGGAGCTTCGCATTCGTTTGTTTCATCAAAGTTTGTTGCTACAAATGGTTTGCCAACTGTCATGCTAAAGCAACCCCTAATAATCCGGACTCCCGGGGCCGAGATCAAAAGTTATTTGGGATGCCCACGGGTTAAGATCCTTTTAAGTGGGGTAGAGTTCCTAGCGAACTTAGTAGTCCTATAATCTCAGGGGATAGATGTTATCCTCGGAATGGACTGGTTAAGTAAGCACCGAGGCAATATAGCCTGTGACACTCGGAAAGTTACCCTGGTAAACCACAAAGGAATTAAAGTGGTATGTGAACCAAAAAGGTCAAAAGTTACACCAATGGTTCACAATATCGAAGCCATGGCATTGGAAGAAGTGCCAGTGGTTTGTGAATATCCAGATGTATTCCCCGATGAGCTACCAGGCATGCCGCCCGACAGAGATATAGAGTTCATCATCGATCTTATCCCCGGAACCGCTCCAATAGCAAAGAGACCGTATAGAATGGCAGCTAATGAACTAGCAGAGTTAAAGGTACAAATAGCAGAGTTGCAGAAGAAAGGTTTTATTAGGCCAAGTTCATCACCGTGGGGATCACCAGTTCTCTTTGTCAAAAAGAAAGACGGCAGTCTTAGATTGTGCATAGACTACCGATCTCTTAATGAAGTCACCATCAAGAATAAGTATCCATTGCCCAGGATCGATGACTTATTTGATCAATTGAAAGGAGCCAAGTATTTCTCCAAAATTGATCTAAGATCTGGGTACTATCAGCTAAAGATTAGAGAAGGAGACATTCTTAAGACAGCCTTTGTCACTAGATATGGACAGTATGAGTTCACCGTGATGCCATTTGGACTTACCAATGCACCAGCATACTTCATGAACCTAATGAACAAAGTATTTATGGAGGAGTTGGATCGGTTTGTCGTAGTCTTTATCGACGACATTCTCATCTACTCCAAGAGTGCCGAAGAGCACGAGCAACATTTGAGGATTGTATTGGAAAAATTGAGAGCCCACGAGCTGTATGCCAAATTCAGCAAATGTGAATTTTGGCTGAACAAAGTGGCTTTTCTTAGTCACATCCTGACAGAGGAAGGAGTATCTGTGGACCCAGCCAAAGTTGAGGCCGTCCTCAATTGGAAGCAACCAACCACAGTGACAGAAGTCAGGAGTTTTCTTGGTCTAGCTGGTTACTATCGAAGATTCATCGAAGGATTTTCTAAAATAGCAAGGCCAATGACAGCGTTGACACAAAAAGGAAAAGAGTTCAAATGGACAGAAGCTTGTGAAAGGAGCTTTCAGGAACTAAAGAAAAGGTTAACCACCGCCCCAGTGTTGACCTTGCCAGATATACATCGAGATTTCGTCGTATACTGCGACGCGTCTCGACAAGGTTTGGGATGTGTTCTCATGCAAGATGACAGAGTAGTGGCTTATGCATCGAGACAATTGAAGACGCATGAGCAAAACTACCCAACTCATGATCTAGAGCTGGCAGCAGTAGTGCATGCACTCAAGATTTGGAGGCACTACCTAATAGGAAATAAGTGTGAAATCTACACGGATCATAAGAGCTTGAAGTATATCTTCACTCAACCTGATTTGAATCTCCGGCAAAGAAGATGGTTGGAATTGATCAAGGATTATGACTTGGAAATTCACTACCATCCTGGAAAGGCAAATGTAGTGGCAGATGCACTAAGTCGCAAGACTCGTCACAATCGTATCAAGATGCATAAACGGAGACCCGAGCTTGTGGCAGAGTTTAAACATTTGAATCTTCATATTGCCGAACAAGGACAATTGAATGCCTTACGTGTAGAGCCTACCCTAGAAAGTCAGATTCGAGCAGCCCAGGAGAAAGATGATGAGATACAAGAAATAAAGAAGAAAACGGGATTAGATAAAGCCCCAGGATTCCGAGTGGATAATCAGGGAACCCTATGGTACAAGGATCGGATATGCGTACCAAAAACTGGTGAGTATCAAAAGCTCATCATGGATGAAGCCCATAACTCTGCGTACTCCATCCATCCAGGATCCACCAAAATGTACTTGGATTTGAAACAGAAGTACTGGTGGTCAGGGATGAAAAGAGATATAGCGGAGTTTGTTGCTCGATGTGATGTCTGCTGTAGAGTCAAGGCAGAGCATCAGAGGCCTGCAGGATTATTGCAACCCTTACATGTCCCCGTATGGAAATGGGATGAAATCAGTATGGATTTTATCGTGGGTTTACCCCGTACTCAGAAAGGAAATGATTCGATATGGGTTATAGTGGACCGTTTGACAAAAGTCGCACACTTCATCCCTGTGAAGACGGTCTACAGAGGAGACAAATATGCTCAACTGTACGTGGATCATATACTTAAGCTGCATGGAGTTCCGAGCAGAATAGTGTCAGATCGTGGAACCCAATTTACTTCGACATTCTGGAAAAGCCTCCACAAGTTGTTGAAGACTAAGTTGGATTACAGTTCTGCATATCACCCTCAAACAGATGGACAAACCGAAAGAGTTAATCAAATCCTCGAAGATATGCTTAGAGCATGTGTACTGGCATATGGAAAGGATTGGGAGAAAAGTTTATCTTTCGCAGAATTCTCCTATAATAATAGTTACCAGGCCAGCATACAGATGTCACCATTCGAAGCTCTGTATGGCAGAAAGTGCAGAACCCCTCTGATGTGGTCGGAAGTCGGAGAACGATCTTTCTTCGGCCCAGCCATCATCAGAGACGCAGAAGAGAAGATAGCTCTAGTAAGAGAGAATCTAAAGGCCGCCCAGAGCAGGCAGAAAAGCTACGCCGATACACGACGTAGAGATTTAAGCTTCGAGGAAGGAGACTATGTGTACCTCAAAGTATCCCCGATACGAGGTACTCGGAGATTCCGAATTAAAGGAAAGTTGGCACCGAGATACATTGGACCTTTTAAGGTGCTTAAGAAAATAGGAGCCGTGGCATATCGCCTCGAGCTTCCAGAAGAAATGTCAGATGTGCATAATGTTTTCCACGTGTCACAATTAAAGAAGTGTCTGAGAGTTCCAGAGGAAGTAGTACCTCCGGAAGTAATGGATCTCCAACCAGATCTTCGATATCAGGAAAGGCCTATCAAAATTTTGGATGTTGCAACTCGGCTAACAAGAAGGAATGCCATACGGTTTTGCCGAGTGCAATGGAGTAATCATACGGAGGCAGAGGCCACGTGGGAACGAGAAGATGATCTAAAGAAAGAGTTCCCCTACCTTTTCGAAAGCGAGTCGGAATCTCGAGGACGAGATTCTGTTTAAGTGGGGTAGGACTGTAGCACCCTCAATTTTGTGCCCATTTAAAAACCCTTAAAATTTGACCCTTTTAAAAAAATTTCAACTAAAAACAATTTTCTAGATTAAGTTAGAGCCAAAAATAAAATTTTTGGATTTTAAATCATGCACAAAGCTCATCATATGCATTTTTGGAGTTTATTGCTTTTATTTTAAGTGTTTGTTTGAATCTTTCCGTTTGAATGAATTCAAAATTCATTCAAATTCAATTCCAACTAAAAGATCAAATCTTTTCGTCTAGTTGGGCTCCTTTTCTTTTTCTCCTCTGCCGGCCCAGCCTCCTTCTTCTTTTTCCTCCCCGCGTGGGCCGCGGCGCTTCGGCCCAGCTCCACCCAAGCCAGCCCACCTATCTCTCTCCCTCTCCAGTCGCTGACGCGTGGGACCCGCTGATCGTCGTCTTCCTCCAGCCGACCGGCGCAAAATGCGCCATCGCCCATACCTCCCTGCCGGACCTCGCCGCTCCGTCACCTCCGCGCCACAGGAGCCACACGAGGATCACGTGACGCTGCGCATCGCCTCTCCGAGCCGTCCCGTCGCACAGGAGCACCCATCCCTCCCTTTTTCTCAAACCGCCCGGAGCTCCGGTGAGCTCCACTCCTCCAACGTCAGCCACAGCGCCTCCCCCTTCCGCTCCGTCTGGTCAGCGCCACTGCAGCCATCCCCGCAGCGCGTCACCGCCGTCCTCCGCGCCCAGCACCGTCGCGTCGACATTAATTCCGGCGGAAATATCTCGCCGGCGAGCGAGATATTTTTCCTCGCCGCGAACCGCCATTGGAGCACTATATAACGGCTCGAGCCCCCTCCTTCCCTCCTCTGTTCGCATTCTCCGTTTCCCCTCACTCCCGAGCTCTCTACTGCACCTTCCCCAAACCTCCGCTCAAAACCGACAAGAACTCCGGCGAGCTCCTTCCCCCTCCTCCGGTGAGCCCCTCTTCCCTTTTCTCGTCGAGGTCACGACTCCCTCTCGTGCTGGACCTCATCATGCTCATCAATCATGCAGCCGTGCCCCGTGTGGGGAGATCCTCGATCAACCCCTAGCCGCTGTGTTCGACCTCGCCGCCGACCAACTCCCCGTCGTCTTTTCGCCCTTCCAGCAGCACGGTGAGCATCACCATCACTTTCTCTTTCTCCCGCACCTCTCACCTTCCTCTCTTTCTGTTTGCGCGGGCTACCTCCCCTAGCTCCGGCCATGGCCGCCGCAATGGATCTCGCCGCCGGCCGCCGTGGACCCTCCCCGGTCAGGCCGAGCTCGCCCTTAGCATCCCCGCACTCGCGCGCGCGTCTGCGGCCACTCAACCAAGCGCTCGCGCCCACGCAACCGTTTCCCCCTCTTTCTCCGGCGCGCCACCGCCCTCCGGCGAACCCGCGCCGCCGCCTTGACCCCTCTCCGCGTTGACGCGCAGCACCCCTAACTCCGCCGCGTCGAGTAGGTCTCACGAGTGTGCCTAATGCCGCACCTCGCCGCCTGTAGCCGTCGCCGGAGACTCCTCCGGCGATGCACCGCCGCGCCTCGCCTGTGCTGCACTGGCGCCCGACGTGGCCGCCACGTCGGCAGCATGGGCCCGTGCACCCCTCTCTCGTGCACCCGTGGTCCACCGCTCCATGGACCCGGCTCACCAAACAGTAGCGCACGGACCCCGCTGGGCCCTTTGGCCCACCGGTCAGTGAGGCAATCTCGCTGGAAACTGCTAAGCGCACCCAGATGTTGTACACAGAAAACATTTTCGACCACATTTCCAATAACAGAAAAATCCCAATAAATTCCCAAAAATCATATGTTCTTATCTAACCATTTTGCAACCTTTGAACACCTCTGTAAAATTAGGATGTTGATTATACTTAATTAAGTTGATCAAATCCTAATCAATTTCCTTTCTTTTTCATTCGAAAATTCATAACTATTTCATCCTAACTCCAAATCCAGAAATTCTTTCGCCTAAATTCCTCTAAAATTCTTCCCTAATTGTCTATGCCAAAGCCATCTCTAGTCGCTGTTTAATTGGGATTTTATTTTATTTTATGATTGTTATTTGCTTGAGCGGTAGATTTATTCGCCTTTTATTTATTTTGATCGTTAGATAATCAAACGTTCGAAGAAGAGCACGAGGATCCCGACTATGAGGAAGGACTAGAGGAAGAAGACTTCGAAGGCAAGTCCTAACCCCCTTGATCATATTGCGCCTATATTCGCAAATAATCCTATTTGGAGCCTGATTTCAAATAAACATGCATAATATTTTATAAATGATTTAAATGCTTAGTATGTCCTAAATAATTGTTGATTGCCTCACCTTGATTTTGCTTATACCCTAATCTCCATGTTAACCCTAGGTCCCAACATCATTAATATTTAATGATTTGTTGGATGAAAATTGCTGCTTAGGACTTTATTACACTGTGTATGTAATTAATCTTGCTACACATGTTTTTTGCGCTAAAAATGTGTGAGTGCTTGGTGGTGTGCGTAAATGTGAACTTGGGTGGGAGTAGTGATGATATGCAACCCATAGTGGGGGTTTGTTTTGGCGGGACCAGGCGAGGTAGTCCTCAGTGGGGAGGCTATCTCTGGGACGCCTTCCTCGTGAGGAACGGCTATTGAAGATGCCTGGTTCGGTCGTATAAGGACCGGTTCATGTGCCGCCTTGCTTAGCACCCATCGTGCAACCACATGCCTTGTATGGGAAAGGTTTGGAACCACACCCTACTATAGTGTCACCCGGTACCCACCAGGAGGCGGGAGTCGCAGCGGAAGCCAGGAGAAGACCTAACGAGATTGGCGTTAGCGTCCGGCGGATGGTGATGGCCTGTGGCCCTTATTCCTATGGTGAATGGATGCCCCTGGTTGTGGATTTTCCGTGGTGGTGCCGTGGTGACACCAAGTAGGTACGGAACCATTAGTATGCCAGTCTAAACCATGACGATGGCAAAGGCTGGTATACCTTGTGGGTAAAGTGCACAACCTCTGCAGAGTGTCGAATCTATCCGGATAGCCGTGTTCCACGGCATTGGACAATTGCGAAAGCAATGGCCACACAATTGATTAGATTTTCCTGTGTGAGTGATCCTTGGCGTGTGTGTTTTTGGAAAACGCCGGTGTGGAGCCGTGTGCTGGTTGTCTGCCAGCGTTAAAACTTGGGAACTGGCGGGATGGATGCATCTCCCCCAGGGCCAACCAACCCCACTAAACTCAAAATCTTACTTGACTTAGTTTGCAAAGCAGTTTTGCTTTTCAAACCAACCCTCGCACAAAAATTGGCTTTTCGGCCGATATATCACACCCCAGCCCTTATCCTTGATCTCTCCCTTGCATGCTATTAACCCTTGTGTTAGGACTTGTTGAGTACCTTATGTACTCACTCTTGCTTCAATCATTCAGAAGAAGAACCAGAGTAGACTTCCAAGGTGATGGCGATGATGAGTAGGGTTCCGTCCGCGCGCAAGTCTGCCTGTAGAGTGGACCTCGCTTCAGTCTTCCGTTGCAATAGTTCTAGTGTTGTGTCACTGTCCTCAGTGACGCACAAGTGTGGTGGTTGTGCCGTGTTGTAATAAGGCTTTTAGCCATTGTACAAAGACCTTTTGTAATATAAAGACTTGTAATGAGACTTGGTAATATTATTAATGGTATGACTCTGAGATGCCATTCTGTAAAAGTGTCGTATCAGCTACTGATCCAGGGACTGATACGGTAAGCACTAGTGCCTCAGAAATGGGGTACGACAGCATCTCGCCCCGCACTCCACGCTGCGCGCCCTCACCGACAAAGCTCGCGAGTGCGCCTGCAAAGCAGCTCGCCCATGCGCGCATGTCGCCGCCTTGGCAGCCACGAAACCTCGCCGTCTCACTGACATACGACCACCGAGAGCTTCCCGTCCAAACCGAGGTTCGCCGTTGCTTCCTTCGCTGAGGCAAACCTCAAATCCCGACGCCATGGCCCATGCCGAGCCATCGAGCACGCGTGCAAGCGCATGCCCTCGCCGCCATCCCGGCCGTCCCGCCGCTCCGGCCAGCCCCGCACCTATATAAACCCCCACAGAGCTTCGCCACACTTCACCGCTCTCCAGAAACCACTCCACGGTGAGCCTTCACCTCCATCGCCGCCCAATCGCCCATTTTCCCCTTTCTTCCCCAACTCCGGCCTTCCATCACATTATTTTCCGAAAGACATATCTGTGAGTTGAGACCTTTTAGCTCCAGGAATAGTTTCCTCGAAGAATTTGTGAAATCTATTGATTCCAAAGGACTATGGTTTACTTCCGTTTCAAAAAGAATAATTCTGGTTTTGGTCCCCTAACTCTTCACTGGGTTTAAGTTTGGTCCCCCAACTTCAAAACCAGACATAAATGGTCCCTCAACCGTTAAAACCGGATTACATTAGGTCATCGCGATGTTTTGAGAGTGTTTTTCATTTAGATGGCACTGGTCAGTCACACCATTGCCACCTAGATCTTCTTTCTCCTCCTCGCAAGAGAAACACTCCTATGCGATCGATTAGTGCTTTGTTGCTTGCCTCGCTTTGCAGGCACTAGAGCGAGGCAAGCAACAACTCCACCACCTAATAGCTTGATGAGAGATAGAGACGAATCACACCTAGACCATCGACAACATTGCCAACGTAGTGAGGACCTTTCAACGCAGGCTTCACCCACATGCATGCTTGTGAGCCTAAATAACCATATCCTTGTCTCGGGAGATGATGAGAAGGGAGAAAAAGAAATGAACAGGGAGCAGACCAGTTGCGAATGGCAAATCTTCACGTAGAGTAATTGCCTCGTGTGCTTGAGCTTCTCTGGATTCAAAACTTCACGATATTGCCTGTAAATTTGCTCCTTGGCATCATTTGACGAGCTGCAACTGCAAGGTGCCAGCAGTGTGTTGGATTGGAGTATTAGCAGTGTGTTGCAAGGCCAATGATATGTTCAAATAATTCCAGATAAGTTAACAGAGTGACCTCATTATTGGCTCTTGCGCATCAATATGCAGTAACACAAATTTGCTTAACCTTGCATTGATAATGTTTTCAGGTTCGGAAATGCTTCACACACCCATTTGTGCAACCGATGCGTGCAACTTGTAGAACCACTGGATTTTGCTCGTCTTTTGAGATCATAACTAATCCTGGTGGTTGATTGCTGCTGCGTGATGGTCGTACGACCCGGCCGTACGTATAGGATATTGTAAACAGCCGAGTATATGGCACGTATTTTTAAATATTTGAACCTTCAGGATCGTGCGTCTTTTTGGTAACAGACATATTTAAACCTTCATGCCAGGGGTACTAAGCCCTGTGGCGAGGGTCGCTTGTTTCTTCTTCTCTCTCAATGAAATACATGCAAAGCACGTTCTAGAAAAATCCTTAAAAACACTCTCTTCATAGTACAGTTCACTGCCGCCCACAACCAAACCATGCTTCACTCAAATCAAGATTTCTATGATACTCACCTCCTCTTCTTTGTGAAATCACAGCGAAAGAAAACCAAACCATAGTCAATAAATTCATGAGAACTTGGTTCAGTCCCAAGCAAGAATAAGGAAATAGGCCAATAAGAAACCTTTCTAAAGAAAAGACCTTAAATGAGCATGTCATGGTTTTCTTAAATGAGCACTGCTATAGAGTACACCCGTTTGGTAGACTTTTGTACGACCAAGAAATCCAATAGTTAAAATCACTTGGGTGGTGGTTCACATATCAATCTAATGGCTTAAAACACTTGGTCGGACAAAAGTCGGATAAATAGGTGTACTCTAAAGCATTTTCCTTGTTAAATTGCACTATATCACAACATTTATGGTATTATGAAAAAAACAAAAGAAGAGTTATATAGAAACTGTAGTTACTATATTCAGCGTAAATAGTAAATATTTCCAATTAACGTGTCAGTTAAACGTCACTTGGACTCAAAAGCAGTACCATGACCAATTGCATTTACCCTTATGCCTTAGATATTAAAATATTTTAGTTACTAGTTTGTGTTAATTCTACAATGACATCCAGTTTGAGGAATGTGTGCACTGCCGCACCTTCATGTAAAGAAAAGTTACATCAATCTCGGCCAAAAGGATCAGATTAAAGGATTTATACGACAGGCACATGGAGGATGAGGAGTAAAGTAATACCAGTGACATTGATGTCGTCCTCTGTTTTCCGTGACGTCCTCTTACAGACATGCCTTAATTGTCGGAGGCCATGTTAGTTCATATGGGAACAATGGTCGGGCATGGCAGTTCCTCTTCTCCACACGCTCCACTTGCATGCTCTCGACATCTATTGAGAACATCCATGTGTGCTTCTTGTTGGGTGTTAGCATGACATAACCTGGGGCCACCGACTCACTCAAATCCAGGAAATGCCATGATAGATCCGGCCCTGCCTCGACATTGCACAGCAGGGACAAATTGAATCTCTTCTCCTCTTCACACACCTCTTGACCGTGCATGAGCCGGAACACCTCAAGGTTTTCTTCACCTACAATACAGAGAACACGCGCTTCTCGAGCGGCATTGCCGACGACCCGAAGCTTCCGCCTATCATATGTGTCCCAGTAGAAGCCAGATTGTCCAGGGGGAAACGGAATGAGGAAGGACGAGAACGCGCCGGTGCTCTCGTTAACGTGGACGACATATCATCCCCTGAAGGACCAGAAGAGTGAGCCCCCGGCCCGTTCCACGCAGACCTTGCTTATGTTAGGTCCTGACAACAGAGCTGCCACACAAACGCCATTGTCGTCGACGATGGGACTGGTCAACAGGACCCAGCGGTCTTCCTTTGCCGAAAACATGGATACCTGAGCATATATCCTCATGTTTTGTGTGTCGCGGACAAGGTAAGCACGTAGCAACCTGAAGTTTGACATGTCTGGCACGGTGCCTGCCTCGTCGGCGTCGAGCAGGAAGGTGCCGAGGCAGACCAAAGCTTGTCCCGGCGTTGGCGAAGGCACTACCCTGTGTTGCCGTGTCCAGGGATCGCACACGACGACTCTGGGATACCTCGTCCATCGACTGGACACGATGTCTTTGGGATCCCAACGGACGAAGGCGAGAAGTCCGCCACGGCTGTCGGTGAGAAACAGATCGCTCGTGGTGGCGAAGTTGCGGCAAACGAAGCTGAGAGACACATGGCTGCTAACGTCACCGGCGGTGGCATCCTCCGCCGGTTTCGTGGGCGCGGGGACGAACGCCGTGTCTGTAACACCCTGTGTTTGCCCATATTTAAAAATCACTAAAAATTTGAACTTTTTCAAATTTGAACAAATTCAATCAAAGTAGAAGTCAAATCCATGCCAAATTCAAAATTTCGAGTTCTAAATGTGCATCAAACCCCACCATCTGCATATTTGGAATTTCCTGATTTTATTTATGTGTTCATTTGGTTTTGATCCTTTTTCAAATTTGAATTTCATTCAAATTTGAATCCTAGAAAATCTTTGAATTTATTCAAACCTTTCTTCCTACCGGGCCGCCTTTCCCTCCCCGGCCCACTCCCCCCTTCGCTTTTTTTTTCCTTTCCCGCGCGCCAGCCCGCGGCCCAGCTCCTCTCTCTCTAGCCCAGCAGCGGCCCAGCCCGCTCTCTCGCGCCGTCTCGCTGACAGGCGGACCCCACCTGTCAGCGTCGTCTCCCTCCTCTGGCAGCGGCGCAGAGTGCCCATGCCGGCCGTTCCGCCTCGTCGCATCGCGCTACAGCTCCGCCGCGTCACGCTCACGCGTGCCCCGCCTCGTCCCGTCGCTCCGTCTTGTCCGCCAACCCCCGCAGTAGCGCGCACATGCTCCCCGCACGGAACGGCGACCTCGGCCCGAAGACCGGCGAGCAGCCATGCCACGACGTCAGCCCAGCTCGGCCGCCGTCCCGTCCGCCGCACTGTGGCCGTCCCGCGCACCCGTCACCACGCACGTGGGCATCGTCCTCCTCCTGGCACGACGTCGCGTCGCAATTGCTCGGGCGCGGACCAAGCCGACGACCGCCACCGCGAGCCGACGCCCAGCGGCTCCTCCTCGGCCGCCTATAAAAGGCCGCCGAGCTCCGCGCAGCGCCTCTCCTCCCAGTCGCCACTCCGCGAGCTCACCATTGCCACTCCAGCGCCTCAATTTCCATTTTCCCCTACCTTCCTTCTCCAAGTCCGGCGACCCTCCGATGAGCCAACGGTGGAGCTCCGCCTCCCTTCTCTCTCCTATGGCGTCGCTGCTCCGTGCCTAACCCAGTCCCGCCTCTCTTTTCCGCAGCCGAAGCTCGGAGCATGAGGTTCGCGGGAAGCTAGGGTTCCGGCCACCGCACGACGACGGCGAGCTGCCTCCGCCCCCTCTCTGTCTTCAACAAGCCCACCGTGAGCACCGTGGCCCTCTCCTCTTTCTCTTGCGCACTTCAATTCCTAGCTGGAAGCTAGCGCTTTAGCTCCGCACCGCGCGCAGCCACCTGCCACCGCGCGAACTCATCGCCGGCAAGCTCCCGGCCGCGCCTGGCCACGCTGAGGCGCGCGCCGCACTCCACGCACACACGCGCACTCGCACGGCCACACAAACGCGTGCGAACCTGCGCGCATGCGCCTCTCCCCTCGCGCGCGGCCGCGCACCGCCATCTCCGGCGAGCCCGCGCCGTCTCTCCGGTGCCCCGTGACATCACCACCAAGCGGCATCGCGTCCGCCTTCGCGCGTAGGTCCCGAGCGTGCTCACCGCGTCGCTTTTGGTACCCTGTAGCCGCCGCCGGTGAGCTTCCCGGCGACGCGCCGCCGCGCGCGCCCCGCTCCGACGCGCTCTGACCGCGTCACGCCGCCGTCCTGTGTGGCGAGCCACGCCAACACACGGGCCCGCGACGACCCGGTCGTCTTGCCCCGTCAGCGCCCCGTCAACGCGCGTCCACGCGCCCGGTCCACCGTGGACCGCACTCACAAGTGCCCCGGTCCACAGCACACGTGGACCGAGTCCACAGCACAGTCACGCACAGTGGACCTGACCCCAGTGGCCCACCTGTCAGCCACCACACAGCCTCTGGAATTTTGCTAAGTCCACACAGTTAGTGTACACAGCTTGTCTTTTCGAGCACTTTCTTTTATCAGAAAAATTCCATAAAATTCCTAAAAATACTAGATTAATTCCTAATCATTTTGCAACACTTGTTTACTCCATAATAATTAGGATTATGTCTATGGTTAATTACTTATCTTAATCCTAATTATTTCCTATGTTGCAAACTTGTAAAATCTATATCTCTTTCATCTTAGCTCCGATTCAGGTGATTCTTTCACCAAAATTCATCTAAAATCATGAGCTACTTATTGTTACCAAAACCCTCTGTTGTTGATCTCTTTTGGTCTTCGTTTGATTTACTTGCTTGTTAGTTCAATTGTTTGATCGATAGACTTATTCGATCGTTGTTTACTTTTAATCAATAGAGGAGCAAGTCCTTGAGGAAGGAGCTGAGGACCCGGATTACGAGGACTTAGAGGAAGAAGACTTTGGTGAAGGCAAGTTCTAACCCCTTTGATCATGTTGTCCCTATATTTGCAAATATCCAACTTAGAGCCCCGTTTAGAAATAAAATGTGCATGATGTTTAAATGTGATTTAAATGCTTAGTATGATCCTAAGTACTGCTGATTGCCATGCCTTGTCATTGCTTATCCTGATTCCTTTGTTAAACCTAGGATTCACTATCATTAATTCTTTAATGATATGTTGAAATGATATGCTGCTTAGGACTTATTACCATGTGTACTTAATTAATCTTGCTGTACATACTTTTTGGTGTGAAAGGGTGTGTGTTTGGTGAAGTGTGTGTGTGAATATGAAATGTGGGATGGTAATATACTAGTAATAATTGTGCAATCCATAGTGGGAATATTCCTGGCGGGAGCAGGCGAGGTAGTCCTCAATGGGGAGGCCTATCTCCGGGATGCGATTCCTCCTTTGAGGATAGCTATTGAAGATGCTTGCTTCGGTCGTATAAGGACCGGTTCATGTGCCGCCTTGCCTAGCACCTTTCGTACAACCACATGCCTTGAATGGGAAAGGTTTGGAACCACACCCTACTATAGTGTTCACCCGGTACCCACCTGGAGGGCAGGAGTTGCGGCGGAAGCCAGGAGAAGCCTCGACATAGCAGGTGTCGGGATCCGGCATATGGTGTTTATTCAGGCCTTTCTACATGATAATGATGATATTGTGAAGCCCCTGGTTGCAGTGTTTCCGTGGTGATGCCGTGGTGACACCAAGTAGGTACGGGACCATTAGTGTGCATGTCCAATCCATGACGATGGGAAGGGCTGGCATGCCTTGTGGGGAATTGTGTACAACCTCTGCAGAGTTAAAAACCTATCATGATAGCCGTGTTCCACGGTAATGGGCAACGCGAAAGCTTATGCCACACAATGATTAGTATAACGGTGTGAGTTATTTTCTTGGTGTGTTTTTGGAATACTCCGGTGTGGAACCGTGTGCTGGTTTCCTGCCAGCATTAAAACTTGGGAACTGGCGGGATGGACTGCATCTCCCCCAGGGCCACAACCCCACTAAATACCACTGATAATCTTGATAGTAGTTTGTGAACTGTTTTGTTGTTCAAACAACCGTTGCATAAAAACTGGCTTTCCGCCCAGATGATAAACCCTCAGCCTATCCCTTGGTTTCACCCTTGCATTAAAGTATCCCTCATTGTTAGGACTTGCTGAGTACCTTATGTACTCACCCTTGCTTTAATCATTCAGATGAAGAGCCAGAGTACATGGAGGATGGTGATGAAGAGTAGGGTCCTATCTGCACTCAAGATGCCTGTGCTTTTACTGTTTCCGTCTTCCGCTGTAGTAGTATTTAAGTGGTTCTGCTGTTGCAGCCCACCAGCTTGATGCTTGTTGTAATAATGTGGCCCTTGGCCGGTTGTTCTAAGACCTTTTATGTATGAAGGCTTGTATCAGACTTGGTAATATTTATGTAAGTGATGACTCTGTGATATCAGTCTGTATAAAGTGTTCGTATCAGCGTCTGATCCAGGGACTGGTACGGTAGGCACTAGTGCTCCAGAAATGGGGTACGACAGAGTGGTATCAGAGATATGCTTGACCGTAGGATGGACCCTAGGCTGGAAACGATTGTAAGAGAGTGATATTTTATATATATAAACTACATTACAAAATTTACTCTCAGTTCTGTACTTTGCAAATTGTTTTGTTACTTTGTACTTACCCATCTTCAACTTTTGTTTAAACAGATGGAGGACCAGCAGCTAGACGACGGGTGGACCCGTAGCTACCAGATCGGTGTTTCAGGCTTCCCCACTATCCTGTGGGAAGCGTTGCAGAGGTTCGGCTACACCGACCGTCCAGAGTACCGCTCTCTGAGCTTCGTCCAGGACGGCACCCAGTACTGCGAGGTGCAGGTGACAGTTCTCCAGCCACGTGCACGCCCAGACTTGGAGCCAATGACAGTGACAGCTTTTGGCACCCAGTTCGGAGACGCCCACCAGATTGCAGCTCGCAAGACCCTGCTACTCTTCTGTCAGCGCCACGAGGAGGAGGTACGTGACACCCCGTGTCGCTACTTCCCGCTGTACGAGCACACCGAGGCACAGTGGCAGTACAGGTTGAGTGCTCTACAGGGACCAGACCAGCGTGAGGAGGACCCCACTGTGGTAGCGTCCGCTTGGTACATAATGGCCATGGACAGTCTGTTCGAGTCACGCCAGAGAGGGTTCGAGAGCAGCATCACCAGAGCTGAGGCAGCAGAGACTAGAGAGAGAGATCTCCAGGAGCAGCTTCAGCAGACCCAGACTCAGCTTGCAGAGGTCCAGGCACAGTCCACACAGACAGCGCACGTCCTCGAGTCGACTGCACAGATGTGGGATGAGGACACGCGGAAGCTCACAGAGGTTCAGGCCCAGCTTGCAGCAGCCCAGGCACAGCTTGCATAGCTCCAGACCCAGCTCACCGAGTCCCAGACAGAGCAGGCACAGATTCAGTCCACCCTCGAGGCAGCTATGGGCCTCTGGGAGGAGGACGCCCTGTACCTTATCAGAGAGGTTGACCGCTGCTACGTGAGACTTCACCAGGTTGGAGCAGGACCCCGTCGCAGGTTCACCCCAAGGATCGGAGGTCCCAGACGCCACCTGCACTACACTTGCCCGACTCAGGAGGTGCAGGACCGTCAGGAGGAGCACAGCAGACAGCCCCAGCTTCCCCAGAGGTTGCACCAGCTCCAGTTCTCACAGAGGTTACACCAGCTCCAGTTCTTACAGAGGTTGCACCAGCACCAGCCCCTACAGAGGAGGCACCAGTTCCAGCTCCAGCTCCAGCACCAGCTTACGGTTTCCTGTCAGAGTCTGACGAGGAGCCCTCAGAGGAGGAGGATGCCCAGATGGCAGAGGACGACCCTGAGCTAGAGTTACTAGAGGACCCTCTGCAGGGTGAGGAGGACACTGAGACCGAGCACGAGATGGATTATCCGACAGATAATGACACTGACTACTCAGGCTCGATGGACGAGGACGACTTCCCAGAGATCGACCTATCTCCACCACACTACGACCTAGTGATGGAGGAGGTAGGCAACGTCGTCAACTTCTGGGTCAACGTCGACGACCAGCCAGTGGTGATTGACCCACCACCTCAGCAGGAGCCAGCACCAGTTGCACCCCCAGCTCAACAGCAGCCAGCACCAGTTGCACCCCCAGCTCAGCAGCAGCCAGCACCTGTTGCACCCCCAACGCAGCAGGAGCCAGCACCCGTTGCACCCGCAGCACAGCAGCAGCCAGTACTCCTTGTACCACCAGCTCACCACCAGCTAGCTCTTGTGGCACCTCCAGCAGCTCAGCACCCGCTAGCACTTGTTGCACTTGGACCGCTGTTCCCGTACCAGCCAGTTCTTGCACCACCCACAGCTCAGCACTACCCAGCAGCTCCACAGCAGGCCCCGCAGATGCTCGGAGACGCAGACCTCTTCGAGTACTACCAGCTTCTCCGTGCCCACGAGGAGTGGAGTGACCCCTACGACCTGTACCGTGCGTGGCGCAGGGACCACGGTTACGACCAGTACTGAGGAGCAGCTACCCCAGTTGGAGTCTGTTACCAGCAGCACTTGTGGCAACAGTGCTTGTATCCGTAGTTAGTGGCTAGCAGTTTGTAATCAGTCCAGCAGATGTGTGTCGTTGTATCCTAGAGTACCATGTTGTCGAGTCCTGTTGTTTAGTTGTAGCCGTCAAGTCCTCCTGTGTAAGGGCTTGGGTATGTATGATCGAACTCTGTTATGATGCTTATGTATGCTGTGATGTTGTAATGATGCTGGATTTTATTGTTTGTGTGTTAGCAAATCTTATGCTCCTGTCTTGTTGCCTAGTCTCGGCTTGTTTCAACCTCGACTTGTTCTCACCTTTCGCAATCCTCTGTCAACTTCACAGATGCCTCCCGCAAGGCAGTCCGCCCGAATACGGCAGCGTCGTGAACGTCAAGTTGCACACGACGAGGATGCCCCAGGACAGGGCGGTGCACGTGGACGTGGAAGAGGCAGAGTCAACCACCAGCGTGGCAGAGGTGGAGGCAGAATTGGAGGCCATGACCAAAAAGATGAGGCAAGCCAGAACAACCAGAACAATCAGAACAATCAGGACAACCAGAATGACCAGGAAGGCCAGGGTGAAGGTGAAGGTCATCAACAAAACCAGAACCGAGGTGGAGGAAACCAGAACCGTGGCAGAGGTGGGCGAGGTGGACGACATGGATCCTTGCCCAACCCGCCTGTCACCAACCTTGTCACTGTGATGGACAACCAGACTCGTCTGATGGAAATCATTGCTCAAGGACTCCTTGACCGTGCACCAGGTCCCCAGACCAAGATGTCAGAATTCATGAGACTCAGGCCACCGACCTTTGAGAATGCCGAAGAAGACCCTCTGGCAGCAGATGATTGGCTGAGAGGCACCACCAAGAAGCTTCAGGTTGTGAATGCCAATGACAGAGAGAAAGTCCTTCTGGCATCGCACCAACTCATGGGAGCAGCCAGTGAGTGGTGGGACAACTACCATGAAGCTACAGAAGATCCCGAGGCTATCACTTGGGATGAATTCCAGGAAGAATTCAGGAGATACCACATCCCTGAGGGTATCATGGACATGAAGGCAGATGAGTTTCGCTCACTAAAGTAAGGAGCCATGACTGTGAACCAGTATATCAGAAAGTTTATGAAGCTTGCACGTTATGCACCAGAGGATGTGAACACTGACAAGAAGAAGCAGGACCACTTCAAGAAGGGACTGAGTCCTAGTTTGAAGATGCAGTTGGTCACTCACATCTATCCAGACTTCAACACTCTGATGAACCGTGCCATTCTTCTGGAAGACGCACGTTCTCACATCGAGAGTGACAGGAAGCGCAAGTTCAACGCACAGAAGTTCAGACAGCAGGAAAGGAACCAGAGGTCAAGAAGCAACTTCTCTCAGAAGCCTAGGTACCAGCCAACCATGCAGTACAGGGCCTCATCATCAAACCAGCAGAATGCAGCACCCTCTTACCGCAACCAGAATCCCAGCAGCCAGCAGAGGAGCAGTCCCAGTGTTGCCCACCCAGCTCAGAGTGACAAGAGAACATGCTTTAACTGCCGTGAACCAGGTCACATGATTGCCAAGTGCCCTTATATGAACCAGAATCAAGCTCCAGCTCAGTCTCATCAGCAAAGCAATACCAGAACTGCAGTGTCAGGAGTCGGACGTGGTGGACAGCAACCCTCAGGACAGCAGCGAAGGAACAATCAGACCTTCGGTCGAGGCAGAGTCAATCACATTGACACCCAAGAAGCTGAAGAGGCACCAGATGTTGTTCTCGGTGAGTACCTTGTCAACTCCACCCTTGCAACAGTTTTGTTTGATTCTGGAGCTTCGCATTCGTTCATATCTTCAAGGTTTGTTGCTGCACATGGTTTTCCAACTGTTTTGCTCAAACAACCACTGATAACACGCTCTCCTGGAGCGGAAATCAAGTGTTTGTTGGGATGTCCCCGGGTTAAGATTCTTTTAAGTGGGGTAGTATTCCTAGCAAACTTAATAGTTCTCCAGTCAGCCGGAATAGATGTGATCCTTGGAATGGACTGGTTGAGCAAACATCAGGGCAATATAGCATGTGATACCAGGAAAGTCTCCTTAGTAAGCCATCAAGATATTAAGGTTGAGTGTGAGCCAAGAAGAGTGAAGGCCCCACCGATGGTATGCAGTCTGGAAGCCACACCACTGGAGGAAGTACCAGTCGTCTGTGAGTACCCAGATGTCTTCCCAGATGAGTTGCCTGGAATGCCACCGGACCGAGACATAGAGTTCATCATTGATCTCGTTCCCAGAACTTCTCCAATAGCTAAGAGACCCTACCGGATGGCAGCTAATGAGTTAGCAGAATTAAAAGAGCAGATAGCAGAATTACAAGAGGAAGGTTTCATAAGACCAAGCTCTTCACCATGGAGATCAACAGTTCTGTTTGTCAAAAAGAAAGATGGCAATCTCAGAATGTGCATTGACTACCGTTCACTCAATGAGGTCACTATCAAGAACAAGTACCCACTGCCCAGGATCGATGACTTGTTTGACCAGTTGAAGGGAGCCAAGTTTTTCTCCAAGATTGACCTGAGATCAGGGTATTACCAGCTGAAGATTCGAGAAGGAGACATACTCAAGACAGCCTTTGTCACCCGCTATGGTCAGTATGAGTTTACAGTGATGCCCTTTGGACTCACCAATGCACCAGCATACTTCATGAATCTGATGAACAAGGTCTTCATGGAAGAGTTAGATCGGTTTGTCGTTATCTTCATTGACGATATTTTAATCTACTCTAAGAGCGCAAAGGAACATGAGCAACACCTGAGAGTCGTACTTGAGAAGCTAAGAGCACATGAGATTTATGCCAAGCTCAGCAAGTGTGAGTTTTGGTTAAAAGAAGTCGCTTTCCTTGGTCATATCTTGACTAAAGAAGGCATTGCAGTAGACCCAGCTAAAGTTGAGGCAGTTACCAACTGGAAGCAACCCACAAATGTGACAGAAGTCAGAAGTTTTCTTGGACTGGCAGGTTACTACCGCAGATTCATAGAAGGATTCTCCAAGATTGCGAGACCAATGACTGCCCTGACCCAGAAAGAAAAAGAATTCAAGTGGACAGAAGCTTGTGAAAAGAGTTTTCAAGAGCTGAAGAAAAGGCTGACAACAGCCCCAGTGCTAACCCTACCGGATATATACCGAGATTTTGTCGTATACTGCGACGCATCTCGACAAGGTTTGGGTTGTGTGCTAATGCAAGATGGGCGAGTAGTGGCTTATGCATCAAGGCAGCTGAAAGTCCATGAGCAGAACTATCCAACACATGATCTGGAGTTAGCAGCAGTTGTTCATGCTTTGAAGATATGGAGGCACTATGTTATCGGAAATAAGTGTGAAATCTTCACGGACCATAAGAGTCTGAAGTACATTTTCACGCAGTCAGACTTAAATCTCAGGCAGAGAAGGTGGTTAGAGTTGATCAAAGACTACAATCTGGAAATACAGTATCACCCTGGAAAGGCTAATGTAGTTGCAGATGCACTGAGTCGCAAGGCTCACTGCAACAACATTAAGTTACATAGGAGAAGACCTGAGTTACCAGCAGAGTTCAAGCAGCTAAATCTTCATTTCACTCCGTAAAGTCAGATAAACAACCTGTGTGTGGAACCAACTCTAGGAAGCCTAATCCGAAAAGCTCAGATGGATGATGAAGAAATACATGATCTCAAAGCTAAAATCGGAGTGGATAAGGCACCAGGATTCAGAGTAGATGATCAAGGTACCTTATGGTACAAAGATCGAATTTGCGTACCCAAGAATGGTGGGTATCAGCAGCTTATTATGGATGAAGCTCACAACTCCGCTTACTCCATCCACCCAGGAAGCACCAAGATGTACCTGGATCTGAAAACGAAGTATTGGTGGTCAGGAATGAAGAAGGATATAGCAGAATTTGTTGCCCGATGTGATATCTGCAGCAGAGTCAAAGCAGAACATCAGAGACCTGCAGGATTGTTGCAACCCCTGTATGTTCCCGTGTGGAAATGGGACGAGATCAGCGTGGACTTCATTGTGGGTTTACCCCGCACCCAAAAGGGGAATGATTCAATATGGGTCATAGTGGACCGTCTGACAAAGGTCGCACACTTCATACCTGTCAAGACAGTCTATAGAGGAGATAAGTATGCTCAGTTGTATGTGGATCACATACTCAAGCTGCATGGAGTACCGAGCAGAATAATCTCGGATAGAGGGACCCAATTCACCTCAAAGTTCTGGAAAAGTTTGCACGAGTTATTGAAAACCAAGCTGGATTACAGCTCTGCATATCACCCGCAGACAGATGGACAGACTGAAAGAGTCAATCAAATCCTGAAAGATATGTTGAGAGCATGTGTACTAGCTTATGGAAAGGATTGGGAGAAAAGTCTTTCCTTTGCAGAGTTCTCCTACAATAACAGTTATCAGGCCAGCCTATAGATGGCACCCTTTGAAGCTCTTTATGGCAGAAAGTGCAGAACACCTCTGATGTGGTCAGAAGTGGAAGAGCGGTCTTTCTTTGGACCGGCAATCATTAGAGATGCCGAAGAGAAAGTAGCTCTAATCAGGGAGAATCTGAAAGCAGCCCAGAGTAGGCAGAAAAGCTATGCAGATACCCGTAGCAGAGATCTGAGCTTTGAAACAGGAGACTATGTATACCTTAAGGTATCACCAATACGAGGTACCAGAAGGTTCAGAGTCCGAGGAAAGTTGGCACCCAGATATATTGGACCTTTCAAGGTACTCAAGAAGATTGGAGCAGTAGCTTACCGCCTCGAGCTCCCCGAAGAGATGTCAGACATCCATAATGTCTTCCATGTCTCACAGTTAAAGAAATGCTTGAGAGTTCCAGAAGAGATAGTACCACCGGAAGTATTGGATCTTCAACCGGATCTCCGTTACCAAGAGAGGCCTATCAAGATTTTGGATGTTGCTACTCGGTTAACAAGGAGGAATGCCATAAGGTTTTGCCGAGTGCAATGGAGTAATCATACAGAAGCAGAAGCTACATGGGAACGTGAAGACAATCTCAAGAAAGAGTTTCCCTACCTGTTCGAGGAAGAGCCTGAATCTCGAGGACGAGATTCCGTTTAAGTGGGGTAGGTTTGTAACACCCTGTGTTTGCCCATATTTAAAAATCACTAAAAATTTGAACTTTTTCAAATTTGAACAAATTCAATCAAAGTAGAAGTCAAATCCATGCCAAATTCAAAATTTCGAGTTCTAAATGTGCATCAAACCCCACCATCTGCATATTTGGAATTTCCTGATTTTATTTATGTGTTCATTTGGTTTTGATCCTTTTGCCAATTTGAATTTCATTCAAATTTGAATCCTAGAAAATCTCTGAATTTATTCAAACCTTTCTTCCTACCGGGCCGCCTTTCCCTCCCCGGCCCACTCCCCCCTTCACTTTTTTTTTCCTTTCCCGCGCGCCAGCCCGCGGCCCAGCTCCTCTCCCTCTAGCCCAGCAGCGGCCCAGCCCGCTCTCTCGCGCCGTCTCGCTGACAGGCGGACCCCACCTGTCAGCGTCGTCTCCCTCCTCTGGCAGCGGCGCAGAGCGCCCATGCCGGCCGTTCCGCCTCGTCGCATCGCGCTACAGCTCCGCCGCGTCACGCTCACGCGTGCCCCGCCTAGTCCCGTCGCTCCGTCTTGTCCGCCAACCCCCGCAGCAGCGCGCACATGCTCCCCGCGCGGAACGGCGACCTCGGCCCGAAGAACGGCGACCTCAGCCCAGCTCGGCCGCCATCCCGTCCGCCGCACTGTGGCCGTCCCGCGCACCCGTCACCACGCACGTGGGCATCGTCCTCCCCCTGGCACGACGTCGCGTCGCAATTGCTCCGGCGCGGACCAAGCCGACGACCGCCACCGCGAGCCGACGCCCAGCGGCTCCTCCTCGGCCGCCTATAAAAGGCCGCCGAGCTCCGCGCAGCGCCTCTCCTCCCAGTCGCCACTCCGCGAGCTCACCATTGCCACTCCAGCGCCTCAATTTCCATTTTCCCCTACCTTCCTTCTCCAAGTCCGGTGACCCTCCGACGAGCCAACGGTGGAGCTCCGTCTCCCTTCTCTCTCCTATGGCGTCGCTGCTCCGTGCCTAACCCAGTCCCGCCTCTCTTTTCCGCAGCCGAAGCTCGGAGCATGAGGTTCACGGGAAGCTAGGGTTCCGGCCACCGCACGACGACGGCGTGCTGCCTCCGCCCCCTCTCCGTCTTCAACAAGCCCACCGTGAGCACCATGGCCCTCTCCTCTTTCTCTTGCGCACTTCAATTCCCAGCTGGAAGCTAGCGCTTTAGCTCCGCACCGCGCGCAGCCACGCGCCGCCGCGTGAACTCGTCGCCGGCAAGCTCCCCGGCCGCGCCTGGCCACGCTGAGGCGCGCGCTGCACTCCACGCACACACGCGCACTCACACGGCCACACAAACGCGTGCGAACCTGCGCGCATGCGCCTCTCCCTTCGCGCGCGGCCACGCACCGCCATCTCCGGCGAGCCCGCGCCATCTCTCCGGTGCCCCGCGACATCACCACCAAGCGGCATCGCGTCCACCTTCGCGCATAGGTCCCGAGCGTGCTCACCGCGTCGCTTTTGGTACCCTGTAGCCGCCGCCGGTGACCTTCCCGGCGACGCGCCACCGCGCGCGCCCCGCTCCGACGCGCTCTGACCGCGTCACGCCGCCGTCCTGCGTGGCGAGCCACGCCAGCACACGGGCCCGCGACGACCCGGTCGTCTTGCCCCGTCAGCGCCCCGTCAGCGCGCGTCCACGCGCCCGGTCCACCGTGGACCGCACTCACAAGTGCCCCGGTCCACAGCACACGTGGACCGAGTCCACAGCACAGTCGCGCACAGTGGACCTGACCCCAGTGGCCCACCTGTCAGCCACACAGCCTCTGGAATTTTGCTAAGTCCACACAGTTAGTGTACACAGCTTGTCTTTTCGAGCACTTTCTTTTATCAGAAAAATTCCATACAATTCCTAAAAATACTAGATTAATTCCTAATCATTTTGCAACACTTGTTTACTCCATAATAATTAGGATTATGTCTATGGTTAATTACTTAGCTTAATCCTAATTATTTCCTATGTTGCAAACTTGTAAAATCTATATCTCTTTCATCTTAGCTCCGATTCGGGTGATTCTTTCACCAAAATTCATCTAAAATCATGAGCTACTTATTGTTACCAAAACCCTCTGTTGTTGATCTCTTTTGGTCTTCGTTTGATTTACTTGCTTGTTAGTTCAATTGTTTGATCGATAGACTTATTCGATCGTTGTTTACTTTTAATCAATAGAGGAGCAAGTCCTTGAGGAAGGAGCTGAGGACCCGGATTACGAGGACTTAGAGGAAGAAGACTTTGGTGAAGGCAAGTTCTAACCCCTTTGATCATGTTGTCCCTATATTTGCAAATATCCAATTTAGAGCCCCGTTTAGAAAATAAAATGTGCATGATGTTTAAATGTGATTTAAATGCTTAATATGATCCTAAGTACTGCTGATTGCCATGCCTTGTCATTGCTTATCCTGATTCCTTTGTTAGACCTAGGATTCACTATCATTAATTCTTTAATGATATGTTGAAATGATATGCTGCTTAGGACTTATTACCATGTGTACTTAATTAATCTTGCTGTACATACTTTTTGGTGTGAAAGGGTGTGTGTTTGGTGGAGTGTGTGTGTGAATATGAAATGTGAGATGGTAATATACTAGTGATAATTGTGCAATCCATAGTGGGAATATTCCTGGCGGGAGCAGGCGAGGTAGTCCTCAATGGGGAGGCCTATCTCCGGGATGCGATTCCTCCTTTGAGGATAGCTATTGAAGATGCTTACTTTGGTCGTATAAGGACCGGTTCATGTGCCGCCTTGCCTAGCACCTTTCGTACAACCACATGCCTTGAATGGGAAAAGTTTGGAACCACACCCTACTATAGTGTTCACCCGGTACCCACCTGGAGGGCAGGAGTTGCGGCGGAAGCCAGGAGAAAACTCGACATAGCAGGTGTCGGGATCCGGCATATGGTATTTATTCAGGCCTTTCTACATTATAATAATGATATTGTGAAGCCCCTGGTTGCAGTGTTTCCGTGGTGGTGCCGTGGTGACACCAAGTAGGTACGGGACCATTAGTGTGCATGTCCAATCCATGACGATGGGAAGGGCTGGCATGCCTTGTGGGGAATTGTGTACAACCTCTGCAGAGTTAAAAACCTATCATGATAGCCGTGTTCCAAGGTAATGGGCTACGTGAAAGCTTGTGCCACACAATGATTAGTATAACGGTGTGAGTTATTTTCTTGGTGTGTTTTTGGAATACTCCGGTGTGGAACCGTGTGCTGGTTTCCTGCCAGCATTAAAACTTGGGAACTGGCGGGATGGACTGCATCTCCCCCAGGGCCACAACCCTACTAAATACCACTGATAATCTTGATAGTAGTTTGTGAACTGTTTTGTTGTTCAAACAACCGTTGCATAAAAACTGGCTTTCCGCCCAGATGATAAACCCTCAGCCTATCCCTTGGTTTCACCCTTGCATTAAAGTATCCCTCATTGTTAGGACTTGCTGAGTACCTTATGTACTCACCCTTGCTTTAATCATTCAGATGAAGAGCCAGAGTACATGGAGGATGGTGATGAAGAGTAGGGTCCTATCTGCACTCAAGATGCCTGTGCTTTTGCCGTTTCCGTCTTCCGCTGTAGTAGTATTTAAGTGGTTCTGCTGTTGCAGCCCACCAGCTTGATGCTTGTTGTAATAAAGTGGCCCTTGGCCGGTTGTTGTAAGACCTTTTATGTATGAAGGCTTGTATGAGACTTGGTAATATTTATGTAAGTGATGACTCTGTGATATCAGTCTGTATAAAGTGTTCGTATCAGCGTCTGATCCAGAGACTGGTACGGTAGGCACTAGTGCTCCAGAAATGGTGTACGACAGTGTCGGCGCCAGCGTAGAAGTGGCCGACCACGAGCGGGCCGTGGAGGGAGCGGAAGCGGCGGAGGAAGCCATCAGCGGCGATCACGCGGCGCCATGACTTGCACGCGGCGGCAGCGCGAACAAGGGAGAGAGGTGAGCTCACGCGCAGGAGGACGAGCTCCAGGAGCTCGTCGGCAAGGTCGTCGATGTTGGTGTCCCCGGTGGGCACGGACGCGCGTGTGGCCCCTCCCTGGATGCACTTCCTCCCGGCGGCGATCTGGCGGAGACGGCGGCGGCGGCTCTCGTTCTCCATGGGGAAACGGGGCTCGCCCTAAACGGTGCAGCACAGGATTGATTTTCTCTGCAGCCAATCTGTACATGGACGGACAGATTAATCTTGTACTTCTGTATAGGAAAAAGTAGATGCAAGAACGAAAAAAAAGCTGGAACGGACTCGACTCAGTTCCAATATGCCTGCGCATGCAGGTCTACCTGCTTAATGACCAAATTGAAAGAGATGAACAAATACAATAGCCACTCGTGCATTTTACTCGATAATAGATAGGCCAGACCAGATGCCTTTGTAAAAAAGTTCCTTAAATGAACATGACACGGTTTACTTTGCACTATATGACCAGAATATTTTTGATTCACAGATTTTTCAGAAGAAATAGACCCAATTTTCATGTCGGTTAACTCAAACTCACTTGGCTCAAAGGAGTACCACGATCCCTTAGCGATAAATATTTTATTAATATTTAATGTTAATTTTACTCGGATTTAGTTTCAGGAATGTGCACCACGCCTATGTAAAGAAAGTTACAGCATCCAAATGGTGTGTTTTTATAGATTAAAGGCACACATAAGAACCACAAAACACTAGTGACCTCGATGGCCTCCTCCTCCGCGTGTCTTACAGGCACGCCTTGATGGTTGGCATCCATGGTATTTCATATGGAAACAGTGGTCGGTCGTGGCAGTTCCTCCTCTTCACACGCTCTACTTCGATGCTCTCAACATTTACATAGAACATCCACGTGCACTTCTTGCCAGGTGATAGCACGACACAACCTGGAGCCACATTATCACTCAATTCCAGGAAATGCCATGACCGATCCGGCCTTTCCTCTATGTTGCATAGCTTAGACAGGTTGACTCTCTTCTCCTCCACACACATCCCGCCACCATCTACAAACTGAAGCACCTGGAGTTCTTCGTGAATAACACGGACAACGCGCGCTGTTCGAGCGTCCTTGCCGACGACACGAAGCTTCAGCCTTTCACACCAAAGATGTTTCCAGTCGACTTTGGCTGGCCCAGGCGGCATGCAGAAAATTGAGATCGTGCCGGTGCTCTCATTAACTTGGAATACATAGAATCCTCTGACGGACCAGAAGATAGAGCACCCAACACGCCCCACGAAGACTTTGCTCAAATTCCATCGTCCCGATACACCTAGACTAAGAGCTGCCATAAGAAAACGTTTCTCGACGAAGACCGTGTCCAACAAGAGCCAGTGGTCGTCCTTTCCGGAGAACACGGATAACTGAGCTTGCAACATGCGATTTTGTTCGTCGAGGTAGTAGCCAAAACACACACATAGCACCCTCGCAGTGCCAACTTCGTCGGCGTTGAGAAGGAAGGCGCCGTGGAAGAACCGTCTTCCCGGCGTCGTTGGGGGCACGAGCACCCTGTATTGCCTTGCCCAGGGATCGCACACGACGACGCTGGAATCCGACCGGATGAAGGCGAGAAGCCCGCCACGGCAGTCGGAGAGGAACAGATCGTCCATGCCGCCGTAATTGCGGACAAGGGACGGAGCGGAAGCGGCGAAGGAATCCGTCGTCGGCGATCACGCGGCGCCATGGCCGGCACGAGGCCGCGGCGTGGACGAGACAGCGATGTGAGCTCACGCGCAGGAGGATCAGCTCCAGGAGCTCGTCAGCAAGGTTGTGGATGGTGGTCGCTCCGACGGGTACGGACGCGCGTGCGGCTCCTCCCCGGCTGTGATCCGCACCGGCGGCGGTCAGACGGCGCCTCTCGTTCTCCATGTGGAGAGAGGGCTTGACGTAATAATGTGGCCCAGGATGATTTTCTCAGCAGCGGATAGATATGTAGGTGAACCAATAGATTTGTAAGATGCGTCCGTATCTGATAGAACTAAAAAGATTCTGCAACCGGCACGATTCAGTTCCACGTGTTTTGTGTGTTCGGTCATCAATATTTTTTATGTGTCCTAATCTAAGGTGTCTCCTGATCTAAATGTTTGGTGTATTCTTTAATCAAATAGTTTTGAGTAATTTTCACAAAAATACAAGTAATTATTTTTTAAAAGAAAATTAAATTATTTGTGTATTAGAAAATTGTAACTTTTGAATATTGATACTAGTATGGTGTCGCAGAGCGAGCATAGCTCAGCTAGTTAGGTTCTTTGTGGTGGAACCACAACTAACCCGGGTTCTAGGCATAGCTGTTGCACATTTACAGCTATTTATTCTTTCAATGAGAGGCGACGTCCCCGTTCATAGCGGGGTCGCGGGGCTCGTGATGTCACTTTGTGAATCTCAAAATTGTGCGTGTTTGTGAGTGTCTATATATGTTTGTACTGTGTTTCAGAAAAAAACCGCCCTTCCCCTCGACCAAAGGTTATTGTCGTGTCCCTTATTGTGTTGCTCGGCATCTTCCGTCAACCCACCACAACACACACACAAGGGTCGCCGTGGCAATGAATTGCCTCTCATTATCCCCAAGTCACTTATTCGTCGTGCTGCTCGCCTGGTAGTCATCACATCTCATTATCCGTCCCCACTAATCGTACCCCCCACCCACCCACACAACACAATGTTCAGCATAACTAAGCCTAATTTTTCCTGTCGGTTAACTCAAAGTCACTTGGCTCAAAAGGAATATCATGATCCTATTAGCAATTAAATATTTAATTATTATTTAATATTATTAATTTTAACCACATCTAGTTTCAGGAATATGTGCACCGCACCTCTATATATGTAAAGAAAGTTACAGCAATCTCAGGCCAAACGGTGTAAAAGCAGTGAAAAGTGACAGTGATGTCCTCCTTCTCTTACAGACACGCCTTGATGGTCGGCGTCCATGGTAGTTCATATGGGAACAGTGGTTGGTAGTGGCAGTTCCTCCTCTTCACACGCTCCACTTCCAAGCTCTCGACGTCCACATAGAACATCCACGTGCACTTCTCATCAGGTGACAACACAACGCAGCCTGGGGCCACCACCTCGCTCAATTCCAGAAAATGCCATGACTGATCCGACCACCAGCTCGGACAAGTTGACTCTCTTCTCCTCCACACACATCCCGCCACCCTCCACAAGCTGAAGCACCTGGAGTTCTTCCTCAACAGTACAGACAACGCGTGCTGCTCGATCGTCCTTGCCGACGACCCGGAGCTTCCGCCTTTCACAACCATGATTATTCCAGTCGTTTTTTGTCAGCCCAGGTGGCATGCAGAAGGATGAGAACGCGCCCGTCCTCTGGTTAAGTTCGAAGACATAGAATCCTTTGATGGACCAGAAGATAGAGCCCCCAACTTTACTCATATTCCGTCCTGATGCGCCTAGAGATAGAGTAAGAGCTGCCATAAAAAACGGATTATCTACGATAACCGTGCTGGCCAACAAGAGCCACTGGTCATCAATCGCCGAGAACACGGATACCTGAGCAGTGATCCTGCGATTTTGTTCGTCGTAGTTGTAGCGACCACACACACATTGCACCCTCGCAGTGCCAATCTCGTCGGCGTCGAGAAGGAACGCACCGTGGAAGAACCAACTTCCCGGCAGCATCGATGGGGGCACTAGCACCCTGTATTGCTTCTTCCAGGGATCGCACAAGACGACGCTGGAATCCGAGCGGATGAAGGCGAGAAGCCCGCCACGGCAATCGGAGAGGAAAAGATCGTCGATACCGTCGTAATTGCAGAGAAGGAAGTCGAGACACACGCGGTTGCCAACGCCGCCGTCGGCAACGGCCTTCCCCAGCGGTGTGGGCGCGGGGACAAAGGAGGTGCTCGCGCCGGCGTAGAAGTGGCCGAGCACGAGCGGCGCGTGGAGGCGGAAGCGGCGGAGGAAGCCATCGTCGGCGATGAGACGGCGCCATGGCCTGCACGTGGCCGCGGCGCGGACGAGGCAACGATGTGAGCGCACGCGCAGGAGGACGAGCTCCAGGAGCTCGTTGGCGAGGTGGTGGATGGTGGTCGCTCCGGCGGTCACGGTCGCGCGTGTAGCTCCTTCCCGGCTACACTCCGCGCCGGCAGTGGTCAGGCGGCGACGGCGGCTCTCGTTCTCCATGGGGCGATTTGTACAATGCGCCAGCCCAGGATGATTTTGTCAGCAGCGGATCTGTACGTGCACAGATTGATTTGTACAATGCGTGTCCGTATCTGATAGAACGAAAAAGAAGCTGGAACTCTTGACGATTCAGTTCCACGTGTTGTGTGTTCTGTGTATTCTTGAATTAAATAGTCTTTGAATAAACCTTACAAAACTATAACTATTTATGTCAATTTCAGAAGACTACAACAATTTTGACTTGGGGCAAGCATCATGTGCTCCTAGTAGCTAGGCTGCTCCTAGAACCTCAGGGACAAAAATGTACTTGACATAAGAAGAGTATGAACATATATCTTGTGTTTGCATCCATCAAGGAGCTAGCAATCATTTAGTAGAAAAACGATTGTCTAATTAATGACATAAAGATACAGAATAAAAAAAAATCGTATGTGCTTCGACATAGTAGAAACTTGGTTAGAGTTTGTCTTTAGTCCTACTCGTATATCAAGCTGACTCTTGTGCGGCTTGTGCCTCTCCCTCCATTGTTTTATATAAAACCAAAAAGGGAAGTAATCAGTCCACGGACAGATTGGTTGCTGAGAAAATCAAGCCCGGGCTGCAAAGTTAGGACGAGCCCAATCTCCCCAATGCCCATGGAGAACGAGAGCCAAAGGGAGTGCAGTGCAGGAGCCGCGCAGAAGGGACACGCTTATCCGTGCCCACCGGAGACCAACATCCACGACCTCGCCGACGATCTCCTGGAGCTCTTCCTCCTGCGCCTGAGCTCACCCATCTCCATCGTCCGCGCCGCCGCAACGTGCAAGCTGTGGCGCCGCGTGATCGCCGCCGACGGCTTCCTCCTCCGCTTCCGTTCCCTCCATGGGCCGCTCGTGCTCGGCCACTACGACGCTGGAGCCGTCATGGTCTTCGCCCCCGCGCCTCCATCGACGGCCATTGAAGTTCGGAACCGCATGAATCTCGACTTCCTTGCCGGCAAGGCCAGCCATTACGAGTACATGAGCGATCTGTGTCTCACCGACTGCCGTGATGGACTTCTAGCCTTTGACCGCTTGGATTCCAGGGTTGTAGTGTGCAATCCCTGGACAAAGCAATACAAGGTCCTGCCTTGTTCCAAGCCGAAACGACTGTACTGCCTTGGCGCTTTCCTGATGGACGCCGACAAGACAGACACCGTGCTAAACATGTCAAACTTCAGGGTGATACGAGTGGGATTTCTGAAGGCAAGCGGCAGGGTGGCTGCTGATGTATCCGTGATCTCGGCAACAGACAAGCGCTGGCTCTCATTGACCAGAACGATCCTCGACGATGACATAAGACCGAATATCAGGAGCGTCTGCGTGGGACGCGTCGGGGGCTCTATCTTCTTATCCTTACAGTGTTTGTATATCATCCAAGTTAACGAGAGAACCGGCGTGCTCTCATCCTTCTCCATACCTGAGCCGGATAAAATCAACTGGAACGAGCGCAGTTACGTTAGGCGGAAGCTCCGTATCGTCAGCCGGGACGCCCAAACATTGCGCCTTGTTCGCATTGTAGGCAAAGAACTTCGAGTTCTCCAGCTCAGGCACGGTGGCAAGTGTGTAGAGGAGAAGAGAGTTGACTTGTCCCAGATGTGCAGCATTCAGGCAGCACCAGATCAGTCGGTATGGCGCTTCCCGGAATTAGATGAGGCGGTAGCCCCAGGTTGCGTCGTTCTATCACCCAACGAGAATTGCACGCAGATGTTCTCCATTGATGTTGAGAGCATGGAAGCGGTCCGCGTGGAGAAGAGGTTCCACGCCTGGCGAGTGTTCCCGTATGAACTACCATGGCCACCGACCATCAAGGCGGGTCTGTAAGATGACGTCGCAAAGGAGGAGGCACACATCGATATCATCGGTGTTTTGTGACTCCCTTGTTGCCTAAAATTACTAATCTGAGTATTTCTTGATCGAGATTATGGTAAATTTCTTTCCATAAAGGTGCAAGCATTTCGGACCTAACGTCCATGGCGCCCAAAGACGCGGGGAGGGGACGAAGGTTGTCCTGTCGCCGTGGCATATCTGTATGAAATTGTGCTTCCTCTTGCAAAAATAAAATAAAATATTCATTCAACATAGCTACAGAATCATGTTCCTGACAGCATGGAAGTTGTTCAAACGATGAAAAGACGGTGGTTTCTCTTCGATTGGCGGGAGCAGCAATCTACGATGCATGCAACCTTGTGTGGCATGGTTTTGATTGTATTTCTTGTAATAGGGAGGCAAACAAAGTAGCACCTGAAATTGGCTAGGGTAGCATTTCATGAAAAATAATTGTTCTTGGGTCGAAGAACCCCCTAGCTAGCTTCATCCTGCAACACCTAATGAATGATGTAACTAATTTTTTCTAATCAATACAGTGCACCAGGTGGCCCCTAAAAATTGTTCTCGATGTCGTCGTCCTCCGCATCTTACAGACACGTCTTGATGGTCGGCGTCCATGGTTGTTCATATGGGAACAGTGGTCGGTAGTGCCAGTTCCTCCTCTTCACACGCTCCACTTCAATGCTCTCGACATCCACATAGAACATCCACGTGCACTTATCATCAGATTCAGCATAAATAGGTCAAATTATCATGTCGGTTAACTCAACTAACTTGGCTCAAAAGCAGCACCATGATCCCATAGAAATTATAATGTTTAATTACTATTTAATGTTTGTTTCATGAATGTGTGCACTTCACCTTTATGAAAGAAAGTTACAGCAATCTCAGGCCAAATATATGGTTTAGATTGAAGGCACACATACATATCAGAAAACACACCAATGAGCTCGATGTCGTCGTCCTCCGCATCTTACAGACACGTCTTGATGGTCGGCGTCCATGGTTGTTCATATGGGAACAGTGGTCAGTCGTGCCAGTTCCTCCTCATCACACGCACCACTTCCATGCTCTCAACATCGACACAGAACATCCACATGAACTTCTCGCTAGGTGATACCACGATGCAACCTGGAGCCACATTCTCGCTCAATTCCAGGAAATGCCATGACCAATCCTGCCTGTTCTCCATGTTGCATAGCTCGGACAAGTCCACTCTCTTCTCCTCCACACACATCCCGCCACCATCTACGAGTTGAAGCACCTGGAGTTCTTTGCCAACAATGCGGACAACGCGCGCTGCTCGAGCGTCCCTGCCGACGACCCGAAGCTTCCGCCTTTCACAACAAGGATTGTTCCGGTCGACTATGGATGGCCCAGACGGCATGTAGAAAATTGAGAACATGCCGGTGCTCTCGTTAACTTGGAACACATAGAATCCTCTGACGGACCAGAAGATAGAGCCCCCAACACGCCCCACGAAGAACTTGCTCAAATTCCATCCCGATAAACGTAGAGTAAGAGCCGCCACAAAAAACAGATTCTCGACAATGGCAGTGCTGTCCAACAAGAGCCAGCAGTGGTCGTCCGTTCCGGAGAGCACGGATACATGAGCTTTCACCCAGTGATTTTGTTCGTCGTAGTCGAAGCCAATGCACACAAATAGCACCCTCGCAGTGCCAATCTCGTCGGCGTCGAGAAGGAAGGCGTCGTAGAATAACCGTCGTCCCGGCGTCGATGGGGGCACTAGCACTCTATTTTGTTTCGTCCAGGGATCGCACACGACGACGCTGGAATCCGATTGGATGAAGGCGAGAAGTCCGCCACGGCAGTCGGAGAGGATCTGGTTGCTGATGTCGCCGTAATTGCGGACAAGAAAGTCGAGAGACACAATGCTGCTAACGCCGCCGCCGCCGGCGACGGACTTCCCCGGCTGTGTGTGCGCGGGGACGAAGGCGGTGCTCGCGCCGGCGTAGAAGTGCCCGAGCACGAGCGGCGCGTGGACGGAGCGGAATCGGCGGAGGAAACCGTCGTCGGCAATCACGCGGCGCCATGGCCGGCACGCGGCCGCGGCGCGGACGAGGCAGCGATGTGAGCGCACGCGCAAGAGGACGAGCTCCAGGAGCTCGTCGGCGAGGTCGTCGATGGTGGTCGCTCCGGTGGGCACGGACGCGCGTGTGGCTCCTTCCTGGCTGCACTCCACGCCGGCGGCGGTCAGGCGGCAGCGGCGGCTCTCGTTCTCCATGGGGAGAGGAGGCTTGACCAAACAATATGGCCCAGGATGATGGTTTTCTCAGGAGCGGATCTGTACGTGCACAGAATTATTTGTACGATGCATCCGTATCTGAAAGGACGAAAAAGAAGCTGGAACCGTGACTATTCCAGTTCCACCTGTTCTGTGTCTTAATATCATCAATAATTTTCATGTGTTGTTTTTTCTATTCTTTAAACAAATAGTTTTTGAGTAAACCTTACAAAACTACAACTATTTGTGTTAATTTTTTAAAACTGCAACAATTTTGTCAGGGGCAAGCACAATGTGCTCGTAGACGATCGCTTTATCGTGCCGAAGCCCATCCAGATATCCATATTATTAAGAAAACAATTCAACTATAACAATCTCATGGAAAAAATGTAGTTGATATAAGAAGAGTATCGACATCTTTTTTGAACTCTTCTTATAAGATATATGTTATATCATATTATAAGGGTTTCTCTACTAAATGATTGCTAGCTCTTTGATCGATGCAAACACAAGATCGATGTATTCAATATTGATTTCTTCCAGTATGGCAAAGGTAAGAAAAAACGCGACAATTTAATTAGTATATCTCTACAACTAATATTTTAATAATGTCATTAGAACAACTCTCAGAAAAATAAATTCATTAGAACATTGTTTTAGCACTAATTAATTCCTATAAATTCTTATCAATAACTCAAATAATATAGACTAATCTAGACAAAGTATTTATTATCTTATTCAGTCCATCCTAGCGTTTCTAGCTAGCCTGACTTTTGGATCAGACATAAAGTATTTGGGTGCTATTTTTCAATTTGGCTGAAAACAATGGTTTCTTTCAGTCAACGATGTCAGCCAATCTTGCAAACGCCCTATAGACTTTGCTTCTCTCTTCCTCCTTGCCCCCGCCGATACTCACCGGAGACCGTGAGATAGCATCAACTGAAACCAATGCTGATTTCAGTAGACTGATATAAAGCAAATACGTTCAAAAAAAATTGTAGTGTTATTTCCTAATACAACAACACATATAGTTGTAATTTTCTGAATTTTGACTAAAAACATTTACTGAATTTATCAATAACTTTTCATATACGTGGAAGTGAATTTTCTTCGTTGAGGTGTATGTCGACTGTATTCATGTATAAATAGATGTGTATTTACTTTTATAAGGGGGCCGCTTCGTATCAATCGTCTGATATTTCGGAAACTCTTCAAAAACCTCCAGCCAAATTGGGATCATCCTCCTCTCACTACCGCACGCTCCCCCGCCTGCCTTTCGTCACCGGCGGCGTTTCCTGCCGCTGCGTCTGCCACCACACTCAAGGCCCTGTTAACTAGTTGGTGACAAGCTCCCCCGCCCTTGCCTGGCCCAACCGCCCTCTCTCGCTGCCCACAAGGCAGCGCCGTCTCCGCTATCTTGTCCACACCCTCCCCCACGGCCTCCTCTAAATCCGGCAGCCATGGAAGGTTCCTCCCAAACCCCGAAATCCGAAAGCTTTTTGGATTGAACATCGAATGAGAGGTCCCATCTTTTCAGTCGATCGCAATAAAGTAAATCCGTTTCTATAAAAGTAATAAAGAATAACCCAAAAATCATATATACTCAGGACATATGAAAAAATTGGTTATAGATTGTCTTTAGTCCTGCACGTATATCAAGCTGACTCTTGTTCGGCTTGTGCTTATCCCTCCGTTGTTTTATAAAACGAAGTTAATCTGTCCACGGCCAGATTCTTTGCTGAGAAAATTAATACGCCCGGACTGCATAGTTAGGACGAGCCCAATCTCCCCAATCCCCATGGAGAACGAGAGCCGAAGCTTATCCGTGCCCACCGGAGCAGCAACAAACATCCACGACCTTGCCGACGATCTCCTGGGGCTCGTCATGCTGCGCCTGAGCTCACACATCTCCCTCGTCCGTGCCGCGGCCACGTGCAAGCTGTGGCGCCGCCTGATCGCCGCCGGCGGCTTCCTCCGCCGCTTCCGTTCCCTCCACGGGCCGCTCGTGATCGGCCACTACGACGCTGGAGGCGTCACGGTCTTCGCCCCCGCGCCGCCACCGCCGGGGGAGGCCGCCGCCGCCGCCGTCGTCGTTCGCGACGGCATGTCTCTCGACTTCCTTGCCGGCAAGGCCAGCATCTACGAGTACATGAGCGATCTGTTTGTCACCGACTGCCGTGATGGACTTCTAGCTTTTGTCCGCTGTGATTCCAGAGTCGTCGTGTGCAATCCCTGGACAAAGCAATACAAGGTCCTGCCTTGCTCCAAACCGAAACGACTCCGCTGCTTTGGCGCTTTCCTGGTCGACGCCGACGAGACAACAGACACCATGTTAAACATGTCAAACTTCAGGGTGATACGAGTGGGGTTTCTGAACGCAAGCGGCAGGGTGGCTGCTGATGTATCCGTGATCTCGGCAACTGACAAGCGCTGGCTGCCATTGACCACAACGATCCTCGACGATGGCATTGGTTTCGAAGCTATGTGCATAGGACCCAGTATGAGCGGGGTCTGCGTGGGACGGGCCGGGGGCTCTATCTTCTTATCCTTAAAGTCTTTGTATCTCATCCAAGTTAACGAGAGAACCGGCGTGCTCTCATGCTTCTACATACCTGACCCGGTTGAGATCGACAGGAACAAGTGTAGTTACGATAGGCAGAAGCTCCGTGTCATTGGCAGGGACACCCATACATCGCGCCTTGTTCGCATTCTAGAAAAAGACCTTCAGGTGCTCCAGCTCATGCACGGCAGCAGGTGTGTAGAGGAGAAGAGAGTCAACTTGTCACAGCTGTGCAATATTGAGGCGGGACAAGGATGGTTGTCATGGCGCTTCCCAGAATTGGGTGAGGAGGTAGCCCCAGGCTGCATCGTGCTATCACCGGACGAGAATTGCGTGCGGATGTTCTCCATTGATGTGGAGAGCATGGAAGTGGTCTGCGTGGAGAGGAGGTTCCACGCCTGGCGAGTGTTCTCGTATGAACTACCATGGCCACCGACCATCAAGGCATGTCTGTAAGATCAAGTAAAAAAGAAAAAAAAAGGTGTCTGACATCGCGAAGGAGGAGGTCCACAGCAATGTCAGTGGTGTTTTATGACTGCCGAATTTCCACAAAAGTACTAATATTTGCATTTCTTGATCGAGATTATGGTTAATTTCTTTCCGTATAGGTGCAAGCATTTCTCTTCTTTTAAATATAGACATTGGTGTTTAAGTGGTATACACATTACTATCTATAAATTTTGGGGCATTTGCATGGTTACCCCTATTTTGAGTGTTAACTATGAGTTTGTCCTCATTTTTTCAACTTTGCACCATTGCCTTTGTTTTCATCCAAGTTGTTGCATGGTTGCCCCCATTTTGATGCAAAAAAAATTACAATTTTGCCATCTAAGTAGGGGTAATGGTGCAACAAACTTGGTCAAACCAGGGGCAATGGTGCAAAGTTGAAAAAACGAGAGTAAATTCATAACTGAGGTACAAAGTAGGAGCACTCATACAATTATCTCATAAATTTTATTCATCCTCTCCAACACGTAGGATTCAACTACGAAACTGCTACTTAATAAGTACACATCTCCGTTGGGAATATCAATCAAATAGTCCATCTCATGATTCTCATCCACCAAGAACGAGAACCGTCGTTGTTGCCTGCGTCTGAGCAGGAACATAACCGGCATGGAATGCAGCCATGAAGGAGTAGAAACGAGCTTATATATGCTCCTGGAGTATGTCAAACTGTTTCTATAAGCCATGTCGGATATTAATATCTGGGGTCTTTCGTCCACCTTACATGATGGTTGGCCGCCGAATGAAATTTTGTTTCCTCTTTGCAAAATGAAAAGTATCCATTCAAAAAAACTAAAATAAATACATTCCCTGTTGCTATTATTAGTTAGGCCTTGTTTGGAAGGCACAACTATCAAAATATGGTAACAGGATAAACACAGGATTAGTGTACATGTAGAATGGAAACACCAAAAAATCAGAAACAATGATATGTTTAGATGGAGCATAGAAAAAAAAAGTAAGATTAGAAGAAAATATTCCGTACAAATTTCATAGGAATTTCACAAGATCATCCTCCTAGGGGAAATTAGTTAAGAATTGGATCGAATTAGGCCCTATTTGTTTCCCACCCAGATTATATAATCTGGCTCATATAATCTATAAGCTGAAACAAACAGGTCTCAGATTATTGCCAGATTATAGCAATTCACAGGCCAGATTATCATAATCCAATAAGCTGCTCTCCCCCAGCTTATAGATTATATAAGTTGGATTATATAATCTGGTGGGAAACAAACAGGGCCTTAACTGATTCTAAAAATTCTCCTATCCGACAATTCAAAGGGCAGTAGACACTTGCCTGTGACTAGATGATAACTGAGACTGACGAATGGTTTGCAGGGGGGCAAATTAACGTACTTTCGTCAACATTGTAACTTCCCGAAGAGGATGCAGCGGAGGTCACCACTGTCGTTTGTGTCGGTCTCACCCGGCGGCGCAAGGTGGTAGACGTACACCGTCCAGATGCAGTCGCAGCGGTAGTGCTTGAGTACGCACGGCGCGTGGAGAGATCGGAAGCGGCGGAGGAATCCCTCGCCGCCGATCACGCGGCGCCACCGCTTGCACGTGGCCGTGGCGCGGATGAGGCCGACGTGTGAACGGAGGTGCGCGAGGATGAGCTCTATGAGGTCGTGGGGAAGGTCGTGGATGCCCGTCGCCGATTCGTTTCGGCGAGCGAGGATGCGATCCGGGTTGGCCGTCATCCTGGCTTCAGTCCTTCACGTATGGGCGAAATTTTGGCCTAAATGATCATTTAGGGTTTCCCTAGATGGATATACATGTCAGTATGTTTGTTTGGAAAATAACCTGTACCCATTCGATTTCAATGGGAAATAAATATTTCCCAAATCTGGGTATCCAGAATTACTAAACCATTTCAGTGCATGGAGGCTGGGATTTCGTTTTCACTCTTGACGGTAAATGTTTTAAACCAAAATTCAAAACATTGGATGGAGATCCCTATAGAGCATTCTAGAGATGTACAGTTTTCACGGTTGGGATAAAGAGGGGAGGAGGATGAGGTGGACAGATGGACGGTTGTCGTACCCCATTTCTGGAGTACTAGTGCTTACCGTATCAGTCCCTGGATCAGTAGCTGATACGATACTTTTACAGAATGGCATCTCAGAGTCATACCAATGAATATATTACCAAGTCTCATCACAAGCCTTTATATTACAAAAGGTCTTTTCACAATGGCCAAAAGCCTTATTACAACACGGCACAAACACCACACTTGAGCGTCACTGAGGACAGTGACACTACACTAGAACTACTGCAACGGAAGGCTGAAGCGGGGTCCACACTACAGGCAGACTTGCGCGCGGACGGAGACCCTATTCATCATAGCCATCACCTTGGAAGTCGTACTCTGGTTCTTCCTCTGAATGATTGAAGAAAGAGTGAGTACATAAGGTACTCAACAAGTCCTAACACTAGGGTTAAAAGCATGCAAGGGAGAGATCAAGGATAAAGGCCGGGATGTAATATATCGGCCGAAAAGCCAATTTTTGTGCAAGGGCTTGTTTGAAAAGCAAAACTGCTTTGCAAACTAAGTCGAGTAAGATTTTGAGTTTAGTGGGGTTGGTTGGCCCTGGGGGAGATGCATCCATCCCGCCAGTTCCCAAGTTTTAACGCTGGCCGACAACCAGCACACGGCTCCAAACCGGTGTATTCCAAAACACACACGCCAAGGATAACTCACACAGGAAAATCTAATCATTTGTGTGGCCATTGCTTTCGCAATTGTCCAATGCCGTGGAACACGGCTATCCGGATAGATTCAACACTCTGCAGAGGTTGTGCACTTTACCCACAAGGTATACCAGCCTTTGCCATCGTCATGGTTTGGACTGGCATACTAATGGTTCCGTACCTACTTGGTGTCACCACGGCACCACCACGGAAAATCCACAACCAGGGGCATCCATTCATCATAGGAATAAGGGCCATAGGCCATCACCAACCGCCGGACGCTAACGCCAATCTCGTTAGGTCTTCTCCTGGCTTCCGCTGCGACTCCCGCCTCCTGGTGGGTACCGGGTGACACTATAGCAGGGTGTGGTTCCAAACCTTTCCCATACAAGGCATGTGGTTGCACGATGAGTGCTAAGCAAGGCGGCACATGAACCGGTCCTTATACGACCGAACCAGGCATCTTCAATAGCCATTCCTCACGAGGAAGGCGTCCCAGAGATAGCCTCCCCACTGAGGACTACCTCGCCTGGTCCCGCCAAAACATACCCCACTATGGGTTGCATATCATCACTAATCCCACCCAAGTTCACATTTACGCACACCACCAAGCACGCACACATTTTAACACAAAAATATGTGTAGCAAGATTAATTATATACACAGTGTAATAAAGTCCTAAGCAGCATTTTCATCCAACAAATCATTAAAGGTTAATGATGTTGGGACCTAGGGTTAACAAGGAGATCAGGGTATAATCAATGTCAAGGTGAGGCAAACAACAATTACTTAGGACATACTAAGCATTTAAATCATTTATAAATATTATGCATGTTTATTTGAAAACAGGCTCTAAATAGGGTTATTTGCAAACATAGGCGCAATATGATCAAGGAGGTTAGGACTTGCCTTCAAGGTCTTCTTCCTCTAATCCTTCCTCGTAGTCGGGGTCCTCGTGCTCTTCCTCGAACGCTTGATTATCTAACGATCAAAAGTAAATAACGGGCGAATAAATCTACCGCTCAAGCAAATAATAATCATTAAATAAAATAAAATCCAAATAAACAGCAAATAGAGATGGCTTTGGCGTAGACGAGTAGAGAAGGATTTTAGAAGAAATTAGGCGAAAGAATTTCTGGATTCGGAGTTAAGATGAAATAGTTATGAATTTTTGAATGTAAAAGAAAGGAAATTGATTAGGATTTGATTAACTTAATTAAGTATAATCAACATCCTAATTTTCCAGAGGTGTTCAAAGGTTGCAAAATGGTTAGAAAGGAATATATGATTTTTGGGAATTTATTGGGATTTTTCTGCTATTGGAAAAGTGCTCGAAATTGTTTTCTGTGTACAATCTCGGGTGCACTTAGCAATTTGTTTCGCATATGAGAGGCTGACATGCGGGTCCAGAGGGGCCGGGTCACTGTGCGGTACTGTGCGGTGGGCTGGGTCTATGGGGTCTGTGGACCGGGGTGTGAGAGGAAGAAGTCCACGGTGCACCGAGCGCACCACGTGGCGGTGCGACTCGGTCGCCGTGGGCCCGTGGCGCCGACGTGGCAGCCACGTCGGACGGCCACACGGCGCGGTCAGGCGCGGCGGCGGGACGCGCGCGCGGCGGCGCGGCGCCGGAGTCCTCGCCGGCGGCGGCTGTGGAGATCGGAGGGCGACGCGGAGTGGTCACGGAGCTTCAGCTCGGCGCGGCGAAGCTTGGAGGCTAACGTGTTGACGTGCGGAAGGGCTAGGGCGACGACGCGGGCTCACCGGAGGCGGGCGGCGCTCGGGTGCGCGCGGGGAAGATGGCTTGCGCGTGCGCAGGGGTTGAATCGAGTGCGCGCGGACGTGCGCGTGAGTATGCGCGGACAGTGCGCGGCCTTGACGAGGCCGGGGAGGGCTCTGCGGCGGCCGGAGAGGAAGAAGGGGGCGGCGGAGCGGCCGCGCTCGATGCGGGCTATCCTCGGGCGCACGGGGAGGGAGAAGAGAGGGTGCCAGAGAAGGAGAGAGGGGTGGTGGAGCTCACCTTGAGCTTGGGTGGAGCGGGGAAGGGCGGACCGGCGCGGGGAAGCTCACCGGAGCTTACCGGAGTTGAAGGGGAAAAAGAGGGGATGAGCTCGGGTGTGTGCGCGGGGAGCGAGGGTGAGGGTGGAATGGCGGAGAAGAGAGAGAGAGGGAGAGCTCAGCGCCTCTTATAGCCGCGCAGAGGCGGTGCGCGCGCGGAAAAGATCTCCAGCTCCGGCGAGATATTTCTCGCCGGACTGGACGTCGACGCGACGGAAGCTGGGGTGCAGGGCTCGGTGACGCGGCGCGGGAGTGGCTCCAGTAGCTCGGACGCGATGAGGTGAGGCTGTGGCTGACGGAGGAGGGCGGCAGAGCATGGGCGTCGTCGGGAAGCTCGCCGGATTAGGTTTTGACGCGATGGGAGCTGAGCTGGGCGACGAGACGGGTCGGAGAAACGGCGGTGTGGCTCACGTGAGCGCGAGGACGACTCCTGTGCTTCGATTCGACGCGGCGACGCGCTCCGGCAGCGCGGTATGGGCGGCGGCGCGATTTGCGCCGGCGACGCCCGGAGGAAGACGACGCAGTGGGGCCCGCGCGTCAGCGACATAGAGGGGAGATGGGCCGGGGAAGAGTTGGGCCGGGAAGTGATGGGCTGCGACGGGCCAGGCGTGGGAGAGGAAAAAGAAAAGGAAAAAGAAAAAGGGAGATGGGCTGGCTGAGATTTGGCCCAACACGATTTGGAGTTGATTTTGATTCAAACAAATCTGGAATTTGAATTTGAAGGCAATTCAAATTCGGACAAAAACAAAAACCAAACAAACACTTAAAATAAAGACAATAAACTCCAAAAATGCATATGGTGATCCTCGTGCATGATTTAAAATTCAAAAATTTTATTTTTGGCTCTAAACTTAATCTAGGAAAATTGCTTTTAGTTGAAATTTTTTTAAAAGGGTCAAATTTTAAGGGTTTTTAAATGGGCACAAAATTGAGGGTGCTACAACGGTGGGTCGTGTTGGAGCCATTGGTGACTGGGTGGTAGGTGGGGTTGATGATGGGGGAGTGTGAAACCGACTCGTTAGTATGTGACGCGTGATGCCGCTAGAGATAGTTTGCAAGAGGAGGGGGGAGGGGGCGGGAAACATCGCACTCGCATACGCGAGTGGACGACTACTCTCGCACACCCTGGCGAGACGACTCCCGCTGCCATCGCGCGCGTCACAGGCGGATGAGGTGGCCGCTGGTGGTAACTGTGTTCCTACTACGGGATTTGTTATTTTTTTGCGCCCGCTGCCACGTAGAGTTCTTTTGTAGTTACGATTTTTTTCCGTGATTCTCACGTATTAGTTGAATGATGCATTACTTTGGCTTCCATTTTTTCTCCTTTCGATTCTTTTTATTTTCTTATGTTTTAAAGGCAAAAAATACATTTGTTTGATAGAATTTAACTCTTTGTTCCACATGAGAAAATTAGGTTTTTAAATAAACATGGATTTGTTTCAATATGAAAAAATAGTTGTCCTAATAGATAGTGTTCCAGATGGGAACTATTTGTTCACGTATTCATTTCGGTTTCACATAGTTAATCCATGCGTTTCACATGAGAAATTTATTTGTTCCAGTAGGCGTATGAATTTGTTCCACCTACTTGGTCCATATATTCACCACGAGAACTATTTGTTCCAATATTCATATCGATTTGTTCCACGTAGTTACTCCATGTGTTCCATATGAGAAATTTATTTTTTCAGTAGGCATATGAATTTGTTCCACCTAGTTGGTTCATATGTTGCACACGAGAACTATTTGGTCCAGTATTCATATCGTTTTCTTCCACATAGTTAATCCATGTGTTCCATATGAGAAATTTATCTGTTCCATTAGCCATATGAATTTGTTCCACCCAGTTGGTCCATATGTTCCACACGAGAACTATTTGTTCCAGCATTCGTATTAATTTGTTCCATGTAATTAATCCATGTGTTCTACATGAAAAATTTATTTGTTCCAGTGGGCATATGAATTTGTTCCACCTAGTTGGTCCATATAATCCCCACGAGAACTAATTGTTCCAGCATTCATATCGATTTGTTCCACATAGTTAATCCACGTGTTTCACATGAGAAATTTATTTGTTCCAGTAGACATATGAATTTGTTCCACCTAATTGGTCTATATGTTCCACACGAGACTATTGTTTGTTCCACACTTCTCAAACAATTTGTTCCATACAAATGAGTTATTTGTTCCAGCTTTTCAAACAATTTCTTTCAAGCATGTAGCAGATTTATTTTATGTTATAAAATCTATTCCATCTTAGTGCAATTCATGTTTCATATCACTAATGATTTGTTTCAAGAAGTGTGGAGGGATGTTTCGTACTATTTCTATAGTGTCATAAGTAATTTTTATTTATTCCCTTTATATGTTGCAAAACAGTTGCAGTCTTGTTTTAGATGCATAGATCAAAATTTGTACAGTATATAATTATAATCTCTTGGTTTAGCTGAAAAATAGTTAATCTTTAATTTTATCCAGTTACAAATGCACGCACCTGTAGCCAAGGAGAAAAAATGGTCGGAAAAAAAAAGCGACGAAACAATGAAAAAATATTGCGCGCCCGCAACCCAAATAAAAACTCAGTCCGCGTGAGAGCGCGCATGCAGCCGAGCAAGCGAAACTGCAAAAGTCGCAACACGACGTGGGGCCGCCGACACACGTGACGCGCCCGCGCCGGAGTGCGCGAGAGCTGGTTGTCCGCTCGCGCAGGCGAGTGGGATCGCCCCCCGGGAGGGGGGGGGGGGGGGGGGTTGCATCCGATAGTAATCAAAGGGCACTCATTCCTCTACTAAACAAAGTCAATATTAGTCGAGTGAATATTAGTATGCCCCTTCACTCCCATTCAGTCGACTAAAATTGTCGATGTTTTCTCACCAAAGATTAGGTGAGGGGGTTTTTAGTGGTGATTTTTTGGAGTCTTTTGTGATTCCTTTAACTAGAGAGATGCCTAAGGAGGCGGTGGGATTGGCAATTGGTAGGGGCGCAGTGAGGCACCGACTGTGGCGTCGGAGCTGTGGGCGACAACCAAGCGTTGGGCAGCAATGGGCAAGGGAACTCAACCGAGAGAGAGAGAAAGAGAGAGAGAGAGAGAGAGAGAGAGGAAACGTCCGGAGGCGATCAACCGCTCGCTCGGGATCCAACGGCTGGGAGACATCAACCGAAGCTTCTTTAAAGCTCAGCCACAGGATTACCAAGGCTCAAAGAATAAACCCCCGCTCCTAACTAATAAATACATCTCAATTTCAGTACATTGACAAGGAATAAATTTATAAAATAATAAAAATATATATAAATGATGTTTTCATGCTAATGTTACAATTCTCAATTTGACACGCCTTACTCTAGAATCTATTGCAGCCTGCAGTAGCGAGCAGATTGCTATCTTCCGCGCGCCAATCCTTTCCACAGTTGTAAGTTCACCGCCGAATTCTGATGGCCCAGCTAATTAACTGGGGCCCAAACTCCCCAAAAGGAACTCGCGGAGGACACGTTCACTGACGTCCATGGCGACCGTTCCCGGCGGCGCCGGGGAGGGGATGAAGAGCGTCCTGCGGCGGTACCAGAGCAAGCACGGGGCCCGAAGGGAGCGGAATCGGCGGAGGAAGCCGTCGCTGCCGATCAGGCGGCGCCACCGCTTGCACGTGGCCGCGGCGTGGACGAGGCCGACGTGCGGACAGATGCGCGCGAGGATGATCTCCAGGAGGTCGTCGTTGAGGTCCTCGATGCCGGTCATCACCGTGTCCTTCCGGCGAGCCACGCTCTTCCGGCGGGTAACGCGCTTCCGGCTGCCCGTCATGCTCCAACGCCGGCGTTTTGTGCCCTTCTCGGATGTGCAATTGATGACCTAACGAGGTAATATTAATAATTCGAGGTCTCCTCATGGATGTACATGTTAATATGTAGGGGTATGTGTTTGGAAAATAAGTATATGGGGATCAGGCCCGACTCGATTTTAATGGAAACTGAATTTGATTTCCACATCTTGGTATCCAGTTTTGAACAAATCATCTCGGCATCCAATTGGATTTGAACAGTTTTATGCAATTCGTTCCGCAAATCTTGATGTCGTACGAGTCATTGGGCCTCTAGATTAATGAATCCCGGCACTGGTAGACTTTGTCTTCTGAATTGCATCATCTCAACTGCATGTCCCGGCCCACTAACTTAGCTAGAATGAGCCTGAAGGATCCCTACAAGTTAGGCCCCAAACTATGTGTTGTGTAGCATGTTGGGCCGACTTGTTCCATTTTGGCCCATCAAGAAGCCTGCTAGATCTCCTCTCAATCAAATCCACGTCTTGATCTCAAAAAATAAAAAAAAATAAAAATATCAAATCCCCGTCAAAATCATGGCTGCTTGTGTAACCTAATAATGGTGAGTTGCAAGGACAAGAAGCTGATGAGGAATCTCACGTCAAATAATTGCTTTCCCAATAATATGAAGCACCAGTATCATCAAGCTTGTGCTTTGATAAGTCCGATCAATAAATCTGATCAACCAAGATTTGAAACTTGATCTCCCAAAGCCGCAAATCTTGAAAATTGTTGTCATAGTGGCCAACAGTGGTTCCATTTGGAAAGACGGAAAGACATGCACTAGCGTAGCAGCTTATGATGCTATTATTCCGTTTTGCTGTCATTTTCTGAGATATCAGATCATGGCCTCAACTATGAACTATGCTAGCTACCTGCTGATGCCATGGCATTGTTTTCTTTCTTGCCTGGATGCAATCATCTGCCGGAGGTTTAGCGTACCATAAGATGTTTCATGCGTGATGCGTGGTTGCCCCCTTGTTGATTACGAGTACTTGATTTGGCTATAGGTACAAGCAAACATGTTAGTCATCCTCAGTGGCTCCTCAAATTGACTCTTGCAATGATTCATGGTTATTTGGGTTTACTGTACTCACACGTTTGGTGGAAGATAAGGATGAATCGGCACCTTTTTATGTCGCTGATTATTGCAGCTGCAAGGTTTACTTAGGATTCCTTCAATTAGTAATGTTGCACTTGCACCTTTCTGCTTCTTACATTTTCTTTTCTGAATTTGGAGTGACTCAGTCCTAATGTACCATTATGTAAGCATCATGGAGATTTTATTCTTTCTTGCATTTTTTTGTAGTTATTTTTATTATTGGTATTCAAATGGATGTGCCACCTCCACAGTTTCATAATATTTTGTTGGTTTTGATACACTGGTAACTTCACATCCAAATTCCCTCTTGTATATGATTTCTTTTGCAGACCATAATTGTTTCTTTTATGTGTCACGCATAACTGTAATTCCTATGCTTTTGCTAACCTGAAAAGTTCAATCACAACATCAATCATCTGAAAGAATTATGATCCACGCTAGAGACCTGAATTCCAAGCTAACTTGGAGACCCCACATCTATTGGCTTTGAACTGTAACTTTTGACTGTAAAATAACTCCCCTTTTCCCTATCTACAAGAGTACTCACTTTTTTAATGTACACATGCTTTCTAGTTTCTAGTAAATTTTCTGCACTTTGCTCCTCTGCTTCGTTCTGTTTCGCTGTCGGTTTGATACTAACTTTTACTGCAACGGCTTCTCAAATCTCAACCTTTCCATGCATGTATTGATTTGCCACAATGCATTTGCACACACAAGGGAAGAAAAAAAACACTGTCCAGTAAAAGGTCTAGAACTTAAAAGTCAAATTATTAGCCATCAATTAGCAACTGAGCACCCATCAATAGCAATAGTCCCAGTCTCTCAGATCAGTCTGAACATTAATCAATCAGGATGCACTCATTAGTTTTGATCAATCAACAGTTAGGGATTCTGGATTAGCACTTAATCCGTTCCCAAATTCCATTTGCCACCTAGGAGGCTAGGACAACAAAGAAAATAAAAAGGAGCAAAGAAAAATAAGAAACCAGTAGCTACTGCTCTTCTTCTACAACACAACACACAAGCTGGTACAAATCGATGGATGGACAGCGAGCTGCAGGCTCGATCATGTCATCCTGAGGCTCAGGTACTGGGGCTGCATCAGCCACGGCGCCTGCTGCCTCATCATCATCCCTTCACCGAGGTCGAAGGCCATCGCCCTCTGGCACGGAGGCGGCGGCGGCGGCGCGTGGACCACCGCCGGCGCGTCGTCGGAGTAGTACTCGGCCGACGACGGCGACGACGACAGGAGGCTCGCGCCGGAGCAGTCTGAACCAAACGGCGAGCCACCGCCGCCACCGGGGTTGCGTTCTTGCCTATTGCTCCGGCGAGCGGTGTTTGAACGCCCACCGACACCGAGGGCCAGTGTCAGCTCCAGCCCGGATTCGTTGTCTTCCTCGTCGGTGCTGACGATGTACTCGTCGGCCGGAAGCTGCAGGTTCAGCGAGCGCCGCGGCTGCTTGCTGCGCCGGCGAGTGCTCACACGCTGTTCCCTGCTGCCCAGGTCACTCATCAGCTGCCTCTGGATGCGGTACAGCCGATGCAGCTCGTGAACCTGATAGAAACGTCAAAAAAACATTGATCATTAGAAGCTTGTACATCACAGGATGGGCAGAAGAATTTGCGATAGTGAAGAAGAAGAATATGAAAACGAATGATTATGTATGTTGTTTAATTTACCTGCTGCCTGAAGGTCTCTTCGTGCTTGAGCATGGCCATCTTCATCACCTCCATGTCACATTGCCTCACGGCGAGCTGCTTGTCCATCATCATCATCATCTTCTCTTTTACTACTGTATTGTCTCCTTTCGCCTTCCTTCCTCGTCTTCTTCGACCAGTTTTCACACGCTCAACTACTTGCACGGGACAGGAAAGCTACAGGAAGAAGGAGAAGGTGCGTTGTTGTGGTTGTTGTGGTGCTGAAACTGGGAGTGGCAGGGTGTGGGGATTTATAAACACTGCCTCCAATGCCCATGGTGGTGGTGCCTGTCACTAGACACTAGGAAAGAAAGGCTCCTTTTTGGCATGCCAAGCAAGAGAGAGGAAGAGAGTAAGGCCCAGCTGCACCCTGGCCAATGGCACATATACATTGTCATAGTACTACTGAGTTGCATGAGGGAAGGGCCAAAGCATGCATGGCATGCAGTGCTCCTCCCAGAGCAGACAGCCCTGCAGCAGTCTAGTATAATCTTCTTCTTCCTCTTCACCCCATGCATGAGTGGGCCCCACCAGCAAGGAACCAAAAGCAACTCTCTGCATCGAGGAGTAGTTCAGGAGTGCGTTTCAAACAATGCATATGCCTCTACTTTGTGTGTGATGGAATGTAGTACATGCGTGCCGTGATCATTGCACAAATGCACACAAGACATGTACATGAACGCAGCAACCATAGAGTACCATCGCTTCAGTTCCGTTGCTCTGTGCACATTGTTTACAGTTATCTTTCCGTTGGTTGTTCCGAGACTCTTCCTCTACCTAGTAAGATGGAGCTGTCAGGTGTCACTGAAAACAAGCAAAGGGCCAGCAGCACATGAGCTGATGATGATGAGAGGTTCATGTCATTCTGTGCAACAAGCTCTTCTTTGTTGCTGCCACACGACAGGCACTGCCTACAAGTTTGCAATGCGTCGATAATTGGGTGTATCTATCCAACGAGATGAATCCAACAATGTCCATATCTTGGGGAGAGGATAAGGGGCCAATGGCAGTTGTTGTCTCACGGCTGAGGACTGTCTTCTGAAAAAAGAAAGAAAACTCTGAAGTCTCTGTGCATTGTAGGAGGACCAAGCAGTAAGCTGCGAAGGCAGCAAAGGCTGGTGACGTCGCTTTGACAGGAAGAAGCGTCAGGCGCGCATGTCTGCACAATTAACGTACGCTGAATTGCTTCATCATCAGTAATAAATTGATATGTACCAGGTTACTTGAGAATGTTAGAAGATGCAGTGGAAGAACTGCGATCTGCAGATGACTGCTTACAACGGCGAGTAGTGTAGTAGGGGGGCGGGGCTGTGTTGTGGTGATAAGGTAATTAAAAAGCCTAAGCAAGGGAGTAGAGAGAGATGGTCGGAGGGACAAGACAGCGGTGCACGCTTTGCCGGCGGAGGGAGGCGCAGCCGTACGCTGTTGTGGGCCCACTGAGAGAGAGAGAGAGAGAGAGAGAGAGAGAGAGAGAGACTCCTGCTTTCTCGGCTTTCTTCTTCGTAGTGCAAAGTCCTTTTATGGATAAAAGATAAGATAAAAACACTGTCCATTTCACAGTTTCATGTCTCTCACTAGCAGTACGTTTTGATTTTATTTTACAGGAGCCTAGGGAAACAGATAAACCCACTATATATCACTATCCGGAAAAGAGACCTCCCTCTGTTTTTTCTTTTTGGAGGCTAAAGTCTATTCCTGTAAACATTGTGCCGATAATTGTTTTGCTACTACTTTACATTTAACTAATGTAGTACGTAGCTCAAATGCTCAATGCATCCTAAGATAAGATACTTATAAAATTGTTCATGGCCAAGAACCCAAAAGGAACATGTGAGGGTGAAACAGTAGAGGAAGCTTTGTAGATAGGGGAGAAAGGCGCGTCTCATCTCGCTTTGCATACTTCTAAAGCTAAAAGACCCTTTTGTCAGGAGGTTTTTAACTAGGCTCTTTTCACGAATTACTCCATGATTTTCAGGACAGGAAAGAGGGCCGGCGAGCTCATCGATTGTTTCCTGAAGAAAAGCAATCGGTCGATGCACGATGCAGCAGTGTGAGGTACAATCTCGAAAGCAGATGCAGCTAGTGGTTACTAGTACAACATAGCGTTTCTACTGAAGAAGAACAGAGGAAAGGTGAGCAAGAAAGGCCTCAATGGAACAGCATGCCTCTCAGACGTTTGACGTTTGAGGCTGTAACTCAGTTTAACTAACAGTTGTTACATTGCTTTCACTGTTGTTAGCCTGACGAAACATTTCGTCGTTTCCTGCCCTGCTATTCTAAAGTGTAGGCCGCTTTGGCCTGAATGACTCGACGCATCACCATGCAGTAAGCACTGCAAGTAACTTCAGTTTATACTAGTACTTAACTGGTGTTTATCTCATTACTACTGTTGGCAAACGGTTGTTGCAGTGTAACAGACGCTTGCCTGACAAACCGTCAGTTTCCTGTCCTCTTATTCTGAAGTTCAGGCCATACTGATGCCACAGCTCGCTGGACTAGAAAAAAGAAAAATCGTAGCCACTGTGATTAAACTAAATTACCAACCCAATACTTAACCTGGTACTAGAAGCCAATGATAAAGTAATCAGGGAGCATGCTGGCTGCGCTCTCACTCGCAACGCACGGGCGTGAGGTGAGAGCGTTGGCTAGAATTCAGTGCTGAACTTTTCAGAGGGGAAAGCAGGCACTGCATGGGTGGCTGTGAAAAAATTCAGGCTGCAGCCTCCATTCTGTCTCCCCCTTCGCGCAGCCGCCGCCTCAAAGTCGCAGCCTTCTCATCATTCCGGTTTCCTGGGAGCTCGTGCCGTCTAACAGCTAACAGCAGATTAGGATTAAGAAACTGATGAAAGGCACCAATTTGAAAGAAGAGGTTAAAGCTTGGCACCATAATCGCCATCATCATTGCGTCAGGATGAGCGTGGGCGTGAGTCTACCTCTTTGTTCGTCAACACCTAAAAAAGGTTGATCAAAGCCGTTGCTATGGGCCACAAGTGACCCATTTGGGAGATGTAAATGATGTGTTTTTTAATTGACGTACTGAAACTAAACTGCTGTTAATAGAAACCGCTTCTTGCAACCCTGTTCTCCGCTATCTGAAGAAATTATCTGTTCTGTAGAAACCAAGCCTTGCTACTCCTTCCTGCAACTACATTCAGCTTCGTGCTTTCTACAGTTGGGTGTCTGTAGAGCTTTTGCACGAAGTAGCTCTGTTTCGACCTTTTCAGATAGACCAAAGAATCGTTGCACAACCAGCTGTTATTACTATATTTAGGCTTTTTCTTCTGGAAACTGTTGCTCTGTTAGCCATAACTCGAACATGTGCTCTGCTAAGTTTGGTTCAATGCTGAAGCCAGAGGCACATTGGACTACAAACCAAAAGTGCTTGGCCAACGGATACCTAAAATATCTCTATACTTACCCGAAAAACAACTTGAGTTGTTGGTGACGATGGCTCTACCGTCAACACCACTCTAATCCTGCATTTTTCCTTTTATTTATCCACCATCAACATCGAGGGAGGTTGGCATAGTTAATACCACGTTCTTAACTATAGTGTTTGCAACAGGAAAAAAGAAGATGATTATAGGTCCCAAATGTCATATATTTTAGAACGAAGGGTGTATATAATCAGTCATTAGTGAAACAAATTAATTGGACGTCCCTCACTGTCAAAGGCTCAATGCAGTAGGAGCCGACAGGTTCGTCCGGCACGCACGCTCGCCACCTGAGCCGCTGAGCACCGAAAGAAGAAACATGAGTGGTGAGAAAGGGTGCAGCCAGGCGCAGAAAAGAGGTGACAGGGAGGGCCTGAAAAGACGAGACTGCTGATGACCTCACACTAACATTTGTAGCCCTAAAGCGAGCACATTCTCTAGGCCTCTTGCTCCCACTCTCTTTCACTCTCTCTTTCCGGTTTTGTTATCCATGGTGTTTCGAGTTTCTCGAGACTCAAACCTCTTCTCCTTTTCCCCTGGTTTTCTTGAGTCGTATGAATGTTAGTGACAAACATGAACAGTTTGTGTGGGAGACAGGGCATGGACGGTTCTTTGCAGATGTAATATGAACGTGCGCATGATAAAAGCACTTTTTCTTAGTATTATTACAGTTACGAGTACCACTTCTGTGCAGCTTTGATTTCCCCCTCTCTTTTTTTACCAAAGCATATTTTTGTCATGTCTTTCTATAAAATTGAGTAAAGCACTTTTTACTGAAGAATATACTGTTACTCACCGCAATGCGTTTGGACATGGTGCCCCCAACCAGCAGTCGAGCCACGCGTTCCTGCTGCTATCACCTTGGCACGGCAGAATCAGAACGTATGGGTGTTTCTGCTGTGGCACATACTACTTCAGATTAAGATTTCAACGTCGATTTGATATTGTTCGACTTGCATTCCAATAATTGGGATGAAGTGACTGACCGATCGAAGATCCACATATTCCTCGACGCTCATCAGAGATGGATGATGCGTTTCCTGATGGCCTCCAAATATTCCTCTAGATGGAAAATCATCACGGACAACTTCAGAGGTATCAGATCCCGCAACTTCGTGGATCACCCTGCAACTTGTTCCTCCAGACCAGAGTAGTCTGAGCTTGACGCAAAATTAGTTTATCAACATTTGAAGCCTTTCTACACAGGGTTACTATCAATATGAAACTTTAGGTGCACGGAGAGTAAGAATATGACAAAACTGATAGCTCCTGCTGCAAATCAGACAGGGAGGATAAAACAGGTGAAGTGCCAATTGAGGAAGCAGAACAGTGCAATTAAGGCACGATCCAGAAATCAAATCACCTTGTAAGTCTGCGTCAAAATGCATTTACAGTTTTTTAGGTGTGTATATGCTGGTTGGCACCCAAGCCGTAAAGAGTACAAGACAGCAAAAAGAAGAAACCAAAAAATTTCGACACCACTCAGAACAGTAAGGAAAACTGCTTGCATGATCAGCAACAGCAACCAAGCATCAGAAATGCCTCTGCTCATGGTTTTCACAAACACTGCCAGATTACCTATCTAAAAGAAAACATACCACAATAAAGAATCTAGCCACAGACAAGAAAAGCTCTCCTCAGCTGAGGAAAGACAACAAATCCAAATTATCCATTAACAAATGAATTCTGGAGGTAATCAGATTCTCTCTACACGAATAAGGAACACACTAATATTGGTATGCAAGGTGCAGAAGGTAGCCAAGACACAATGTCAGAAACTTTTTCTTTATTAAATTTTCCGGATAATCACAAGTAAATGAAGCTCACTATCATGTACTGGATCCTAAGAAGTATCAGCCTGACCATCCACGGGGACACTACCCAGCCCCACACTCAAACTCCACTTTGCCTCATCCTAACTAACTGTAGTTTCTACGGCAGTCAATGGCACTGCAAGATATAGCCTAAACTTGTCCAACACAAGGTTTGCTAACATCAGCGGAAAACTAGCTTCCCTTCTTTATCTGTTGAGGAGATGAGAAACAATCTTCTCACGTTGCCGAGGGCATCCAAATAACCGAGAATTGGATTGCACTGCTGTCCACAGATCAAGCAAAGAAGCTTGGTAAGAACAGCCTGCTTCCACTGGAAAGCCTTGATTCTGCCCACTATTTACAGCACCAGCAGTAACCCCATTTGGTAGGCGCATCCTCGCTTTGTTTCCCCTTGCTTTGGCAACACCTAAACAAGCCTTCAGCATTTGTCCTATGTATAGATTCAACCCAGAGTTCAAGGCATCAGCACACTCTCTGGGTACAGTGAGTCCTTGACTCTTCAACTTATCCTCCAGCAGCTTCGATAGCAACTGAGAATCTGGCAATTCACCAGTGTTGTAGCACACATCCAAAGAGCAAGACGTTGAAGGCTGAGAATTCTGGACCATTGCAATGCCCAGCGGAGCCCGAATCGGGCTTCGGCTCTGCACGCATACCGGGCTACCCCGGGCCTGGTCAACCTCCTCGCCATCCTCCACTGAGATCACCTCCTGCGGAGCCTTACTGCCAGTCCCCGGATGACCAAGCGGCGACTTCCCAAGCGGACTCGGCTTATCGGCAAACCTCCTCTCCCGGCTAGCCACCGGCTTCCTCCTCACCGCCAGCAAGCCACCGTTCAGCGTACCATTCGACACCGTGCTCGTCTGCGAGTTCCCGGTAGCTGCCTGGTTGCTCGGCGGCGGCCCAACTCCAGTGCACGCATTACTGAGGATGGACCGGATGAGGTTGTTGTGGAGCCTGATGTTCTCCTTCCCCAATGCAGCCACACAGATCTTGTCGAACTCTTCCTTGCCGAGCTCGCAGCCCAGGAACCGCTTGAGGCTGCGGAAGTAGAGGTCGGCGCGCTGGTGCCCAAGCAGCTTGACGAGCTGCGCCCTGAGCTCCAGCGTGTCGACGCGGGCAAGCTTCTTCGGCGGCGGCTGCATCTCGCCGACGCCAAATGCAGCTCCGGGAACTGGCCCAACAGCTCGGGGAGAGCAAACCCTAGATGCCGCCGGCACCCAGCCCGGCCACGGCCTTCCAGCGATCTCTCCGGCCGAGCTGGCCACAAGAAGCAATCTCCCGTGCACGAGGCCGAGCACTCCCGCCTGCAGAAAAAGATCAAGAAGTAGCAATTCAGCATGGGCTAGCAGGACAACTACTCTGCAGATCCCCTCCCCAACCCAATCCAGCAACAGGAGCTAACCGAATCGACACCCGCACCGAGCTCCAAGCAAGCCCAGACCGGGAATCTCCGATCGGAAGCAAGCGAACCTCGAATTGCGGCGCGCTTGGCTCGAATCCGCGCGGAAACAGCGCGAATTCGGACAGGGAACGAGAATTTGGGGGAATAGAGCAGATTTGGGGACGCACCTCGATTAGGGTTTCGGGGAGGAGGGGATCGAGCCGCCGCCGAGCCGAGTCAAAATTGGTGCGGGGTTGGGATTAGGGGAGCGAGAAAAATCTGGGAAATTTTTGTTTCCTTTTTCGCGGCCGCCGCAATCGCAGTTTTTTCCCCAAATTATTGGCTGGCGGCGACGAACAGTGGAGGTGCTATTTGGGGGCGCGTGCGCGATTACGCGTCCCCGCTGCCGGGCTAATGTCTTACTGACGTGCCGGGCCCACGCGTCAGGACGCGTCAGTCGTGTGATGGCGAACTTCGAGTGCGGAGTTGCGAGGTGTCCTTGGGTTGGTGGTGTCGGGTGGACACGTGCGCACGTGACGGAATTAAGTGTCAGCTTGTTTATGACAGGAGGAAGAACAGAAGTAAACTTCCTGCAGTTCTCGTTTTATGACATTATTAACTCAAAAGATTTGCACTATCTTTGGCTTCACGTCACGTAAATACTGCTCTACAAAATCTTTTCAAGGTGATGTGAGCTATTATTTCATTCTTTTTACTCCCTCCATTCAATTTCATTTATGGAAAAACTGAATTCTATGATTCATTTTTGTGTAACGCCTGACCGGTTGTTTCTTTTTCGTAATGTGTCCTTCTAGACTAACTAATATAAAATGAAGATAGGTTGTCTTCTGTTCCCTAAAAAAATAGCTTATCTTCTGCATGGTCATAAAAGACACAACACATCAATATTGGGTCCTTTTGCAGGTTCATATTTAGCTATGAGAAATGTTGTGAGACATCATGCAGGTTGGACATGGGTCCGATGACTTGAGGTGGGACAAGTGTTTCTTTCGAGGCTAAATACTATACTTTCCACTTTCTTTCAAAGTGATGCGGGTTATTACTTCTAACTCTTTTCACTCCCTTTGTCCAGTATTAATTTTTATTTAAGCAAAATGTTGGATTCCAAGATTCATTTTTGTGTAACGCTCGATAGGTTGTTTCTTTTTTATATGTGCATGTATCTTGGAATAACAAACGTAAGATTAACCCAGCTTTGTCGTCTGCATATAGTCATAAATACACAACATTGTCAGCAAGTCCACCCCAAAAGGAAAAAAAAAACATTGTCAGCAAGTAACCACGCCAATGTAAGTTGGACTTGGGCCCGAGGAAGGTGGACATGGGTTTCTTTCGAGGCAAAATACTACTCTTCACTTTCTTTCAACGTGATGTGTGTTATTACTTCATCGTTTCTACTTCACTGTCTAGAACTTGTTTTTATTTAAGCAGAAGACTAGATTCCAAAATTCATTTTTCAGGAATGCTTGATAGATTTTTCTTTTTCGGTACGTGCGTGTCTCTTGGAATAAGTAATGTAAGATTAGCGCAGCTGGTCTCCTACATGACCAGAAATACACAACGCTATCAACAAATGACCCTTCTGCATGGCTAGAAGAAATGTTGTGAGACGGCCATACAGATTGGACCTGGGCCCGAGGATATGCGAGGTTGGCATGTGTTTCATTCGAGGCCTAGTAATTGTGTTACGAAAAGAGTTAGCAGTTCTTGGTCTTTGTTTTCCGTTCCTTAAACGAAAGAGAGTGATGCTAGTATCGTCCAAAATACCTCTTGACTTACAAACGAACTAAAAATTTTAAAGCATTTTTATAGGAGCATTGCTATATAATACACCCGTTTGATAGATTTTTGTACGACCAAGAAATCCAATGAATAAAATCACTTGGGTGGTGGTTCACATATCAATCAAATGGCTTAAAACACTTGGTCAGACAAAAGTCGGATAAATGGGTCTATTCTGAAGCATTTTCCCTTTTATAGTGCCCAATACCACTATAAAAGAGGACTAATTGTATGAAGGCAATTTGGGGAAAAAAAGTGACTGACAAATTTGTAATTTATTTTTTAAAAGAGGACTAATTTTTAATACTACAATTGAATGGCCGACTTCCATCATTTTATTCAGATAATGTTAGGGTTCGTATGCTAACATCTTCGTACGAGGCGGCGGCGGCGTCAAATCTTCTTCGAGTTGTGGCGCTAGCTTTCCTTCATACTGTAATTGGCTTTAGTATGTAGCGGCCCCTCCTAGGACGTGCAGCTGGCTCCGCCACTGCAACAGATCAACGCCAAATCTCTTGATAAATTCGATTGCGTGATGGGCGATAGGATTTAATGTCAGGCAACAGAGCCCAGTGGATCGAGGAATTGTGCGACGGCGCTCCGGTGAGAGTAATCAATTAAAAGATAGAGATTGTCCTAAAACAATTAAAAAATAGAGAAAAGCCTTATTTGCCTCCCTCAACTATTGGGGGTAGCGCAATTTACACCTCCAACTACAAAACCGGGTATCCAGTACCTTTAACTTATGACCTCGGTGCAATTCACCTCCCTAGGCGGTTTTGAGAGTAGTTTTGTCCTACATGGCACGGTGGGTCCTGCATGTCGGGTGCCACATCATTTTTTCTTTTTTCTTTTTTTTTGTTCTCTCTCTTGCTGTTGAACACCGGCTTCTTCGGCATTTTGTCGAACACATGGGCGGCGCGACGACAAGCTTTGCTCCCTGCTCTGCTCCAGCCACGCTACAACGAGCTCCCAGGCCTTCCCCGCCCCGTTCTCTCCACGCTGCACCTCATCATGCTAGCCGTGCCACTGCGCTGCTGGCCGCCGCCGTCCCTCCCCGCGCTGCCCGCCCTCTCCCTCTCTCCGCGCTGCAAAGCACCAGCCTCGGCCACGCGTTCTGCTACAGTGCGATGCTCCGTTGAGCTCTCCCAGCGACCATGGCGGGACACCGCGCTGGGACAAGGCGCTCGACGGCGTGTCGCTGGAGGAGGCCAGGTGGGTGCTGGAGGGCGTTGACACTTTGGTTGCTGTCGTGGCCGAGAGGCGGAGGGCGCTGGGCATGCCCGATCACGTTGACAACGACATCGGGGGTGGCGGCGGCGGAGTCGTCGTCCTCGAGGACGTCGCGTCGCTCGGGGGCGTCGCGTCTCCGCCGTGCGACGGAAGCAACTTCGTCGTCGGCGAGGGGTACGAGCCATGTGGGGGAACGGCGGCGGGATGTACGAACGGGCCATGTGGGGCAATGGCGGTGTGCAGCCCGGATACAAGTTCCACCATCAGTACCCCGACATCGGCATTGGCGGCGGCTACCACCACCACCAACGGCGAACTGGGCGCAAGCAGGGCGGACGCATGGCGTGCATCGAGTTCTATGGGCACGTCGGCGAGGTCTGCCTCGCCGTCGAGGACGTGGGGAGTGGCGCGGCGTGGCGGTCGGCGATGCCCATAAGCTGTTCGACTAAATGACTAACACGGCTGGTGTTCAGCAGAAAGAGAAAAAAAAGAAAAAAAGAATGAAAAGTGACGTGGCATCTGACATGTGGGTCCCATATTGACACGTAGGACAAAACCACTCTCAAAACTGCCCAAAGAGGTGAATTGAAGTGAGAGAAGGAGTTGAGGGAGTCGGGCTACCTGGTTTTGTAATTGGAGGTATAAATTGTGCTACCCCCTATAGTTGAGGGTGGCAAATAGGACTTTTCTCTTAAAAAAATACGGCAGCCTTCTCACGATGATAAAATTGATTGAAAAATATATTTTAATTACGAATTTACCTTTTAGAATGCCACTAGTATTATATTTGTAGTATTGGGCACCGTAAAGTGCTCAATTTTTATTCTAATGTTATGTTAAAAGTCTATTTTGCTCTCACTCTATCTGTTTAACTACCTCAATAAAATCTTGACTCAATTTACTCTATCAAATAATTCAGGGTCAGTGGAGGGAGAGGTTCTAAGTCCACTGTGCATCCACTTCGCCACATCGAAAACTGGCGACGTCCTTATCTATGAGATGGTGCCGTTTTCATCAGCCACGTAACTCACGTGTTCAGTACTCCCGAGCGCATCCGGGTTCTCTGACTGTCCATCCGACGGTAGCCCCGTTTTGATACTGTTCATTAGTTACTGTAGCATCCGATATTGACTGTCCATTTGCCATCCGACGGCTGAGATTTCACTCAATTCCGGAACACTGTAGCTCTCTGAATTGAGAGCCTCAATTCAGAGGATCCCGATCCCGAGCGAGCACGACACTGTGACATGGCAACTTATCGGATCGGATTGATTTTTCAATATTTACATCGTTTTCAACTTTTCATTTAGCACCAAGAAGTCACCCCGTATTTTGCTTTATGACAGATCTTTCAGTGGAGTACACAAAGACCTTTCTTCATCGGCATCTGGATCTTTTCAGTTTTCAGTATTCGTCAAACTACAGGGAGGAAAATCAGGTGCATCGAGATCAGAGGCACATGATCCAGTTGCAATAATCTTTTTTTTTTTTTGAAACCAGTTGCAATAATCTGGAATGGAAAACAACCATGGAAAACCAAATGAAACTATTTATTGTTCCCCTGCAATGAGAGCGATGTAATGAGCACGTGCGAGTAGTTGCAACACAATTTAATGTGTCCTTGTACTTCATTGAAAGAAGAAGTTGACTGCAATACAATGTTTCTGTACTTTGCTGAAGAAACATAGCTTCTTCGCACTCGCAACCATTTGCTTACACTACCTAATTTACACACAGGACAAAAAGGTTTCAGACGAGTTGAGAACTTAATCAACACTGTCACCTGAAAGCGCATCAGAACTTCTGAACTCGCTGAATAAAGTATATAACTGAAACTATTATACAGTCAACGGCACGGTATGACGCACACAACATTTTTCTATGAGCAAATACAAATCACGATCCTACTCAACCTTACTAAGGTCTTCGTCGGCCGGCTCCTCGGCGAGCAGGCCGGCACGGACATCCTCGACGTCGACGGCTTCAGTTGATCCTTGGAGGCTGTCAGTTCGCGGCCCGGGCGCCAAGAATTCCACCCACTCGCGCCTCTTGGCGTGCTCGACGCCGTAGTAGAACGCGACGCCGGCGACGGCCACGGCGGCGCTGACGACGACCGTCCTGGCCGACGCGAGGCACATGACGATGGTGATGAGCGCCACCGGCGGGACGCACATGACGGCGGCGCCCGCGGTGCCGACGGGGATCCGGTACGGCCGTGGCAGGTCCGGGTCCTTGACGCGCAGCTTGAGGAAGGCCGCGAACACGACGAGCATGCCGAGCCCGTAGAGGAAGTTGAGGAACTCGATGATCTCCTGGAAGCTCATGAAGGAGAGCACCACCACCCCCGTCGCCGAGCAGAGGATGCTGAACGTCGGCGTCCCGTGCGTCGACCTGCGCGGTTCATCATCATCACAAAATGATCAGCATTTCTGCTCAAAGATTGGATTTTTGGATTTTAAGCTTTGGGAATTTTACTCGCCTACGTGCGAAGATGGCGGGGATCATGCCCATCTCGGCCATGCCGAGGAGCTGGAAGGAGTCGCTGCTCATCTCGGCCTCGAAAAGCCCCATGTTGGACATGGCGGCGGCGGCCTGGATCCACACGCGCAGCCAGGGCCCACCAATCCTCTGCCCGACCTCGGAGAAGAAGCCGTCGGTCCACTCCGCCGCGGACTCCGGCGGCAGCGCGCCGGTGCCGGCGAGCAGCGGGACGAGGTACGCGCCGACGACGAGCGCGACGGCGCCGAACACCGCCTTGGGGAACGTCCGCCTCGGCTCCTCGACCTCGCCGGCGAGCGTGCTGGCCTTGTCCCAGTAGTTGAGGTTCCAGAACATGGAGTTGAAGAACCCGCGCGGGTCGACGGCGCGCGCGTCGACGGCGAGCCACCGCGAGGGCCGGATCTTGGGGACGGCGAGCGCCGTGAGGGCCACGAACGGGGAGAGCGAGAAGGCGGTGAGGGCCAGCGCGGAGAGGCCCACCAGGTGGAGCCCGCGGTAGTTGAGGTAGGTGAGCGCGGCGGTGAGCGCCACCACGGCGAGCGACCGGAGCGGCGGCGACAGCGGCGCGAGCCCGCCGGAGCGGAGGTAGTCGAGGAAGAGCACTGGGTAGAGCGCGTTGTCGAGCGTGCCGGAGGCCCACTTGGTGAAGCCGACGAGGAACGCCGCGGCCGGGCCGAAGGCGGCGGAGACCCAGGCCACGTAGCCGGCGTTGGTGGGGAAGGCGGAGGCGAGCTCCGCCGTGACGAGCGCCTCCGGGAGGGACCAGAGCACGGGGAGGATGAGGAAGCCGAGGATTGGGAGCAGCGCGCCGCCGCCCGCGCGGACCGAGTCCTCGATGCCGAACGGCCCGCCGGAGACGTCGTAGAAGATGAGCGCGACGAGAGGGAGCACCGTCAGCCGCCGCGCCGGCGACGGGGCGCGCTCGTCGGCGGTGGCGCCGGTCATCGGGTCAACGGCCGCGCGGCCGGCGCCACGTGCGCGCGCGGGAGGCTTGGACAGGTCAGAGAATCAGAACAGAGGTGGGAGAGTTGGTTGGTGTGCCGTGGAATGTGAGTGGCAGCCGTCGACGGTCCGGGAGAGATATTTTATTATGGGGTTGATTGGTCTTTGACAGGTGGGGCCGGATAGCATTTTCTTTTGAGTTGGAGGATTCTGTGATGCGGACGGGACGAGAGGATCTTGGAACTACTCCGTGGGTGCCCTCATGTCAGCGAGAAATGAGAGCCTTTACGTGCCTAATGGTGCCGATTATCGCTAATCATTTGCTTATGTGTAATCGTGATAGGAAGTGTCCATCTTATGTACTTTACTACCTTTGTATACCATTCTTATCTTATCTAAATATGCCTAGCAAATCAAATTTTAGTGAAGGGATTCATGGTTTGGCTAAAGGGTTGGGCCCTCAAAAGCGTTAGGCACTTTTTCACTATACTCTTTGTAAGTACCATCAGTGGCGGAGCCAGGGTTGAAAGTGGGGGTGGGCCGGTCAAAAAAATTTCTTGTGACACAACAAATTTGAAGCCAACTTGCAATTAACAAAATGTGTCCGAGATACAAGTTAAATGAGTACAATGGTTACAACAACCTAAGAAACTGCTACTTCTGGCTGCTGCTGCCTATCCGGCCTACGCCTTCTAATACTCATAAAGGTGTCAATGATGTCATCTTCAAGCACATTTAAGAAAATTTCCCGCTCAATGAAAGTGACTAAACAATCATCCAAAAGAGCATACCTCATTCTATTTCTTAACCTATTCTTGATAAAATTCATTGCTGAAAATGATCTTTCAACACTTGCTGTCGCCACCGGTAGAATCAATACCAATTTGAGAAGCAAGTATACTAAATCATACACAGTATGTCTATTTGTTTCAACCATCTTCATTGAGAGATCAACAAGATTATTCATGCCTTGCAAGCTATCATCTCTTCTCATGTCATCAATATAGTTATCAAGTTGTATTTCAAGTCTCAACAATGCCGAATTTGAGAAGTCATTGGGGTAAAATTCAGCAAGCCTACGTACCTTGTGAGCATCAAATGAAGCAAATGAATTTGAAGGACTCAAGGCTGCCATACAAGAAAGCAATTCCATATTGACTTCATCAAACCGACTATCAAGCTCTTGAATAATTTGATCAATGATGCCAAGATACACCTCTCTTCTAAAACGGTCATCATTTGTTTGGACTGGATAATGCCGGGCTGATCTCCCAAAAGGCACATATTGACCATCCATTGCAGGAACTTGGATGCCATGTTTGTTGCAAAACAAAGTTACCTTTTGAAAGAACAAATCCCATCCATTATCCCTCAATTGTTGCATTCTATTCTTTGCCACACGAACAAGTGAGAGTGCATTGACAATATCTTGATCTCTTCTCTGTAAGCACAATGACAACTCATTTGTGTATCCAAGAATGGTAAACATCAAGTGTGCACTGAAAGCAAAGTCAAATGATTCCAATACCAAAACCATATGTCTTATTCTCGGCCAGTCACTCCGTTGTGCAGGATCATGCCCAAGACTTACGAGAACATCAAGGATGGCTGGGTACATACTAATAATGTTGACAATAGTTTTGTAGTGAGAGCCCCACCGTGTGTCACCAGGCCTAGCTGACCCCATCTCTTGATTTAATCCCTTTCCACTGTCTATGTCACCACATTCAATTTGTGCCAAGATATTTTGGAGATTGGCATTTCTAAGCATGTCATGACGCTTACAAGAAACACCAACAATGTTTAACAAGAGAGATACCTCATCAAACAACCACTCACACTCCTCATTCCCCTTAGCAACAGCAACAAGAACCAACTGGAGCTTATGAGCAAAGCAATGGATGTAATAAGCTGAAGGTGACTCATTCATGATCAATGTTTTCAGACCTTTGATATCTCCTCTCATATTGCTAGCCCCATCATAACCTTGACCACGAATTTGAGTTAAAGTCAAATGATGCCCAACAAGTAAAGCTTCAATTGCTTCCTTGAGTGTTGCAGAAGTAGTATCTTCAACATGCACAACCCCGAGAAAGTGTTCACATGGCCTGCCCAATTTATCAACATAACGCAAGCAAACAGCTAGTTGTTGCCTATGTGAAACATCACTTGCCTCATCAGCTAAAATTGCATAATGATCATCACCAAGCTCTTCAATAATTTTCTTTTTAGTTTCTATGGCACAACATTGAATAATTTCCCTTTGTATATCATGGCTAGTCAAGGTACAATTAGATGGAGCATTTTTCAAAACATGCTTATCCACCTCTTCATTGTTTGCTGCAAGCCATTTCAAGAGCTCAAGAAAATTACCCCTGTTGTGAGACTCATCAATTTCATCATGCCCACGAAATGCCAATCCTTGATTCAAAAGGAACCTCAAACATCTAATTGAATAGGTCAACCAAATCTTGTAAAGTCTTCTCTCCTCACTATCCAATTGGACAATTGCATCATCAATTTGTGCGCTAGGAGTCAAATAAGAGAGGTACCTCTCTAGGGCTGCATTATGTGCACTATCAACTTTACCCACATGCTTGTTTAGTGCATCCTCTCTATTCCAATTTCTCCATCCAGGATCAACAAATGCACTTTTGTGGCCCCCTTTCTTAAACAAGTAGCACACAAAGCAAAATGCGGCATCCTTTTTGATACTATATTCAAGCCAATGATACTTGTAGAACCAAAGAGGATTGAATGACCGATCTCTAGTACCAATATGCCTTTTCTCATATTCTTATGCACACTGTTGAGCTGGACCTTTCAAAATGTATGCCCTCCGAATTGCATCTTGATCATTCACAGGATAGCTTTCAATAGGCTTCCTTTCCCCGGGATAGCTTTCAATAGGCTTCATTCACAGGATAGCTTTCACAGGATAGCTTTCAATAGGCTTCCTTTCCCCGGGATCTTGTGGAAGACGATCCGGATCATAAACCGGAGGCGGTGGAGGTGGCGGAATGACAGGAGGAACAGGCGGGCTGCTGCTGCCCACATTTGCTTCGCCTTCCTCTTCCTCCAAAATAACATTATCTCCACTTGCTCTTGAGGTATTAGTCAAGCGAACCAAAGGTACAATGTCATCTATTCTTGACACATTGGTAGAAGGAACTGAATCATGAGTCACTGCCTCAGGCGAAGGAACCGAAGGCGAAGAGGATGAATTCTTTTTTGCTGCAACTCTCCGCCAAAGATCAGCAATGTCTCCATCCTTTTTCTGTTTCTTCATGACTCAGACTCACTAGTTCACTGCAATCAAATAGTACTTCGTAAGATTTAATTTTCCTATGCCAAGCCCAAATCGAATTTAGAAGTTGGTCACTGGCTGCATACGGCATACCTGAGTACTAACTAGACTCCAGAGTCCAAATCTCCAACTAAACCGAGCGTTGAGCAGCAGCAAATCGACTGCCGGCTCCGCGAAGGCGCGCCCGACTGCTCCGCTCGACACAGCCTCGCCTGCCTGCCTGCTCCGCGACGGCGCGACCGCGCGCAGCGCAGCCGCTGCCTGCCTGCTGCCTCGCGGGTCGCGGCCCTCGCCCCTGCCTGCGCTCGCGCCGCACAGCCGCAGGCCCGCAGGCCGCAGCTCTCGCCGCCGCCGCCGCGCTGGACCCTGACCGCCGCCACGCCACCAGCCAGCAGGAGTGCCGCCCAACCCTAGCCTCCCCGTTTCCTTCCTCTCTCTCTCTCTCTTTTTGTCAGTTGCGGCACGAGAACGAACAGCAGTCGAGGACTCGGGAGCCTGCTTGGGAGGAGCTGCGCTCAAGGGGTGGGCTGCTTGGCAGCCAAATCTGGGGGTGGGCCGCGGCCCACCCGGCCCACCCCGTAGCTCCGCCCCTGAGTACCATTCATATCTAAATAGGGCAAAAACCCCGTGGAACAACTAAACTTAAACAGAACAAATATGGGCAGAAAAAACAGTAGAGAATTAGAGATTGCTTGGATTGAATAATCCGGAATGCATGATCAGTAGTTCTCACCTTTTCAGTAACCAAGAGATGAATGTTGTGGTCGGAATGACTTTTGGAAAGGTGAAAATTTGGCTTATTTTCCTTGAGGAACAAACATACACGGAGATTCTTGGTAAAAGAAAGCACTAATGCAATGGCGAATTCGGAAGACTGAAACTGTGGCAGGCGTCGCGGGGCCGGGAGAGATATTTTATTATGGGGTTGATTGGTCTTTGACAGGTGGGACCGGATGGCATTTTCTTTTGAGTTGGAGGATTCTGTGATGCGGATGGGACGAGAGGATCTTGGAACGACTCGGTGGGTGCCCCAGATGTCAGCGAGAAATGTGAGCCTTCACGTGCCTAATGGTGTGATTAACTTATCAGCGATCATTTGTCTATGTGTAATAATAATAGTATAATAGCAAGTGTTACTGTGCTTCTTCCTTGGTACCATCATCAGCAAATCAAATTTTAGTGAAGGGACTCATTGTTTGGCTAAAGTGTGGGAAAGCCGGCTACTAACTATTTTGCACATGTGCCACTGACAGACGTCCATATCACATGGCATATATGTGGATGACGTGTGGGATCAAACTCAATAGTTATAGTTTTGTGAAACAAGTGGCCAAAATAGTTGTAATTTTGTGAAATTAGCCAATAAAGTTGTAGTTTGGTGCAACAATGACACAATAGTTGTAGTTTTGTGAAATTTATTCAAAAATATGAGATGCACTAGGGAGTAAGAGCTCAACAACAATGCTAGTCATCGGGTCAATGGCTAGGAGCGCGCGAGACAAGTCAAAACAGAGTTGACTTAGGACACATTCAACATACTTGGTGACAAATCTAGGGCGTAGTGCAATAAGGTTATTCACTTTATGCATGGTCCATTTGGGAGGTCACAGGCCCTCCAGCTTCACCTAACAAGTGTTATTGTAGCACTAACATGTGAAGCAACTCAAAAACTGCTACAAATGTGATTTTGCTACAGTGTCAAACATTGGGTTATGTTGTTTAGAGTTTGGTGGTAGATTGTGATCTCGCTAGATTATTGCAGATTTGTAAGTTGAGAGGAAGTTGTTTGTTAACACATGGCAACAATGCAATGTCTAACCTTTGGTTATTAGTTTCGGATATGACATTTTGAGGCTCAAAGTATCAATGTTGGCACATCAAATTTCTTTTAAAACATTATTATTATGAATTTTCTTTTAAAAGAAATTAGTGCTAGAACAACATATTTAGAGAAACAACTAAATAATAGAATATTTTGTAAGTCTCTTATCATAATGTTGTGTTCGTTATTACTAGTCTTCGACTACATCCTCACCGGTATGTACTTCCTCATCTCTCCTATCTCCAATGAGAGGGTGATTGCTACAATGCTTATAACACCTTCTTTGTTGTCGCCATAACCATCACTTTTACCTCCTCAAATCTCAGCAATTTTCTTAGTGTAAATGTCATATATAAATAATATCATGCATTGATAAGTTCGCTTAGCTAACTATATATATACATCTAAATAGAACAATATACTATGAAGTACCATTATTTGTATTTAGCAGAGTAGATAATAATGAAGTTATAAAAGAAATGATTAATCATGTTTATCATTATTCCTCGAGGGTTCTTTGTTCCATATTCTTGAGGCATGAAAGGGTATATATGGTGGCAAAGCCTTATTGCTGGTGTCAACTTGGTCATCATCACCATCACTTCCTTCCGCTTGGATCTCGTCAACATTTTATTTTTCAGCATATTGTTTGCACACAAAAGCGGATGAGTTTATACAATGATAAGTTGCGTGATCGATGTATTTTTTGTCCCACGCACTCATCGATTGTCCTAGAGTTTAATTATGTTGTGTCTGTTTATATAAGATTGATTGTGTCTAAAGACAACCCCGAGTGATTTATTTTGAATTCAATTTGTTACTAAGTGAACAAAAATATCACATCACAATGTTTTAACCCACATACATTTTGAGTCTGATCTTGTAGAGGAATTCTCATTCTTAGTCAGATAAATCAGTTATTAGAAAGAGTAAAAACTAACTAATAGTCAGAACAGTACTCCTACAGCAATAATTCGAACAAGTTGCAATATCCAATAATGAACAATAAAAATCTAGCTCACCTTTTTTCTTGCAGATCTGGTTGTTGTATTAAGACTGACTCCAACAATACTCTACTATGCAAACCCATTTATGGGTTTCCAAATAAACGGTGTATCACCAAATTGCTGTCCTTTTGCATACAAAAGTAGAGGGAATAAATTTTAACTCGCCTCTCTCCTGTGATGCATTTGCAAGCGCGAGCGGGGCAGCGCAGCAGGTGAGCGGAGAAGCGGGACGGCCGCGGTCTTCTCCTGCGCGCAGGAACTTGAGGAGCAGCGTGTCCGTGCGCTCGTTGTCGCCCACCAGTGGCCGCCGACGCTGGCGCGGCCTCAGGCACCGCAGCCACGGCGGTCTCCTCGTTGGCTTCCACCGTCTTGATGCTCTCCTCCTCGGTGGCCACGACGAATTAACACAACCATCTCCGACGACGGCTTCAGCGGCAGCGGCATTGCCGGGTTCAGCAGCCGCCGCGGGTGCGGGGTGCGCGGGGCGGCGCGTCGAGCAGGGCGGGCGTGCGCAATACATGGCTCGACCCACGACATCCACTGGATCGCGTGGGCATGCCGTGTATCGAACAGAGCGCCCGGCAACAGGCTGCAGGGCCAGGGTCGATGAATCACAAACGGTTCGATCGATCCGTGGGTGAACCGCCCTGTCCCGGCTGCAGGCTTAACCGCATCAGCTGTGGTCGTTCGTACTCGTATGTCGTACATTGCCGTGCCAGTACAATGCACATCGTCCTTTGGATTCTGACGGCGTGCGGAAGGTCTCGGCTGAGACCTCGCCGTGCAAGCGTGGAGACAGGGGAGCGCTGGCCGGGGGCTTACGTGCAGCTGAAAAAAAAAAAAAATCTGGCCACGACGGAGGTGTTGCCCCATCGGTCGTGAGCGCCATGACTGCGGCGATGAAATCCCTTTGTGGCACGGTTAGAGACGAACACCTCGTCCGTGACTGCGGTGATCGATCGCGACCAAGCCGTACGTCACAGTCGCTTGAGCTTAACACAGCTCGTGCATTCCTGATCATTCTATCTATTCGGCGCCTATTTTTGCACTAGTAGAGTACAACCAAAGGGCTAAGGTCAACATCTTGACGTCGTGGCCTGCGCACTGAGCGAGCGACGATGACAAAAGTTGCACACGCGTTTCGGGGTACCACGCTTGAAGATCGATGCGTGTGGGCTAAACCCTGAGCGGCCGGGGTGGGGATAGAGGTGCATCAAGCACGTGCGTGCGTAGAATGTCTCTCGGCTAGCGGCATGCAGCACCACGTGGAGCTGAGGTGAGCTGACACATTGGAATTCAGCACAGGCACAGGGCAGCTACGGAGGAAACGGGCGCTGCCATTTGCCAACTTGGTCTTGGACGAGCTCGTGTCCATGCACGCAGTGGCGGAGCCAGGGTTGAAAGTGGGGGTAGGCCGGTTAAAAAAATTTCTTGTGACACAACAAATTTGAAGCCAACTTGCAATTAACAAAATATGTCCGAAATACAAGTTACATTAGTGCAATGGTTACAACAAGCTAAGAAACTGCTACTGCTGGCTGCTGCTGCCTATCCGGCCTACGCCTTCTAATACTCATAAAGGTGTCAATGATGTCATCTTCAAGCACATTTAAAAAAATTTCCCTCTCAATGAAAGTGACTAAACAATCATCCAAAAGAGCATCCCTCATTCTATTTCTTAACCTATTCTTGATAAAATTCATTGCTGGAAATGATCTTTCAACACTTGCTGTCGCCACCGGTAGAATCAATACCAATTTCAGAAGCAAGTATACCAAATCATACACAGTATGTCTATTTGTTTCAACCATCTTCATTGAGAGATCAACAAGATTGTTCATGCCTTGCAAGCTATCATCTCTTCTTATGTCATCAATATAGTTATCAAGTTGCATTTCAAGTCTCAACAATGCCGAACTTGAGAAGTCATTGGGGTAAAATTCAGCAAGCCTACGTACCTTGTGGGCATCAAATGAAGCAAATGAATTTGAAGGACTCAAGGCTGCCATACAAGAAAGCAATTCCATATTGACTTCATCAAACCGACTATCAAGCTCTTGAATAATTTGATCAATGATGCCAAGATACACCTCTCTTCTAAAACGGTCATCATTTGTTTGGACTGGATAATGCCGGCCTGATCTCCCAAAAGGCACATATTGAGCATCCATTGCAGGAACTTGGATGCCATGTTTGTTGCAAAACAAAGTTACCTTTTGAAGGAACATATCCCATCCATCATCTCTCAATTGTTGCATTCTATTCTTTGCCACACGAACAAGTGAGAGTGCATTGACAATATCTTGATCTCTTCTCTGTAAGCACAATGACAACTCATTTGTGTATCCAAGAATGGTAAACATCAAGTGTGCACTGAATGCAAAGTCAAATGATTCCAATACCAAAACCATATGTCTTATTCTCGGCCAATCACTCCGTTGTACAGGATCATGGCCAAGACTTATGAGAACATCAAGGATGGCTGGATATATACTAATAATGTTGACAATAGTTTTGTAGTGAGAGCCCCACCGTGTGTCACCAGGCCTAGCTAACCCCATCTCTTGATTTAATCCCTTTCCACTGTCTATGTCACCACATTCAATTTGTGCCAAGATATTTTGGAGATTAGCATTTCGAAGCATGTCATGACGCTTGCAAGAAACACCAACAATGTTTAACAAGAGAGATACCTCATCAAAGAACCACTCACACTCCTCATTCCCCTTAGCAACAGCAACAAGAACCAACTGGAGCTTATGAGCAAAACAATGGATGTAATAAGCTGAAGGTGAGTCATTCATGATCAATGTTTTCAGACCTTTGATATCTCCTCTCATATTGCTAGTCCCATCATAACCTTGACCACGAATTTGAGTTAAAGTCAAATGATGCCCAACAAGTAAAGCTTCAATTGCTTCCTTGAGTGTTGCAGAAGTAGTATCTTCAACATGCACAACCCCAAGAAAGTGCTCACATGGCCTTCCCAATTTATCAACATAACGCAAGCAAACTGCTAGTTGTTGCCTATGTGAAACATCACTTGCCTCATCAGCTAAAATTGCATAATGATCATCACCAAGCTCTTCAATAATTTTCTTTCTAGTTTCTATGGCACAACATTGAATAATTTCCCTCTGTATATCATGGCTAGTCAAGGTACAATTAGATGGAGCATTTTTCAAAACATGCTTATCCACCTCTTCATTATTTGCTGCAAGCCATTTCAAGAGCTCAAGAAAATTACCCCTGTTGTGAGACTCATCACTTTCATCATGCCCACGAAATGCCAATCCTTGATTCAAAAGAAACCTCAAACATCTAATTGAATAGGTCAATCGAATCTTGTAAAGTCTTCTCTCCTCACTATCCAATTGGACAATTGCATCATCAATTTGTGCGCTAGGAGTCAAATAAGAGAGGTACCTCTCTAGGGCTGCATTATGTGCACTATCAACTTTACCCACATGCTTATTTAGTGCATCCTCTCTATTCCAATTTCTCCATCCAGGATCAACAAATGCACTTTTGTGGCCTCTTTTCTTAAACAAGTAGCACACAAAGCAAAATGCGGCATCCTTTTTGATACTATATTCAAGCCAATGATACTTGTAGAACCAAAGAGGATTGAATGACCGATCTCTAGTACCAATATGTCTTTTCTCATATTCTTGTGCACACTGTTGAGCTGGACCTTTCAAAATGTATGCCCTCCGAATTGCATCTTGATCATTGACAGGATAGCTTTCAATAGGCTTCCTTTCCCCGGGATCTTGTGGAAGACGATCCGGATCATAAACCGGCGGCGGTGGTGGCGGCGGAAGGACAGGAGCAACAGGTGGGCTGCTGCTGCCCTCATTTGCTTGGCCTTCCTCTTCCTCCAAAATAACATTATCTCCACTTGCCCTTGAGGCATTCGTCAAGCGAACCGAAGGTACAATGTCACTTATTCTTGACACGTTGGTAGAAGGAACTGAATCATGAGCCACTGCCTCAGGCGAAGGAACCGAAGGCGAAGAGGATGAATTCTTTTTTGCTGCAACTCTCCGCCAAAGATCAGCAATGTCTCCATCCTTCTTCTGTTTCTTCATGACTCAGACTCACTAGTTCACTACAATCAAATAATACTTCGTAAGATTTAATTTTCCTATGCCAAGCCCAAATCGAATTGAGAAGTTGGTCACTGGATGCATACCTGAGTACTATTGTACTAACTGGACCGAGCGTCGTCAAGCAGCACTGCAGCAGCAAATCGACTGCTCCCGTGCTCCGGCTCCGCGACGGCGCGCCCGACTGCTCCGGCTCGACCACCTGCCTGCGCGCCCGACCCGACTGCTCCTTTCCTCTCTAGCGACTCGATTCGATTCCGTTTCGTCGTTCGCTCGCTCGGCCACAGGAACGAACGGGGGCGAGCCTCACTGCGCTCCTGGGGTGGGCTGCTTGGCAGCCAAAACTGGGGGTGGGCCGCGGCCCACCCGGCCCACCCCGTAGCTCCGCCCCTGCATGCACGTACAGAGGGTCGAGCTTGCAGGAAGCCACTTCTAAGGCTTCATAAGGTTCTTTTTTAGGGTAAAATTCATAAGGTACATTGTTCATTGGGCCATGCACGTGGGTAGGCTGAAATTGAAGTTCAAATTTATGGCCCACCAAGGGCAGGTTGACATTTCGACCAAGCCTAAAAACAAGCCCAAATGTGGAATTATCAGTACCCAAATCAATTTTGATCTCTATGTTCTTGTAAGATCCGTTGATTAGACAGATCTCTCAACTCCGGCTCCGGCCACAGAAAACCCATAGCTCCAACCCAGATGAAGTCGATCATGGAAAATCAAGCGGCCACCATCTCGTAATCAACCTTTTTTCCGCAAACACGAATAAATATAGGATTTTAAAATTTCTAACTTAAATAATTAATACGCTGACATCATGCCGTGTCCTGTTCAACTGCTCGAGCGCTGAAGAGGCAGAACTACTAGCATGCAAAGAAGGGCTTCACCCAGCGCTGCAATGGCTAGATAAGCCTCTTATCATGGAGACGGATTGCTTCACCATTTACTCCGCTCTGAAGCTACGTGCGGAGAACAGGTCGTATCTGGCAATCCTGTTGAAGGAGGTATTTGTGCTCGTTGATGAGCTCAGGGAGGTCGAATTTAATTACTGCTTTAGAGAACATAATAGGGTTGCTCATGCTTTAGCGAAGAATTCATGTAATGAGACGTCTACAACTGTTTGGCTGCGACGGGCTCCGGACTTTGTTGCCAGTCTCGTGGCAACTGATTGTAACCCTGCTGATCTAATAAAGCTCGACCTTTCTTGAAAAAAAAAACGCTGATATCATATACAGCATATATAGACTGTGCGGATGAGTGGCTGGGGTCACGCAATCTTCTCTCCAACGCACGCCGCGTTAGACTTTTCCTAACAATAAAGCAAGCTGGGGATAAAGAAAAGAATAGTGACACGGCGGTGTTACCTTACCCTGCAGCCACTCATCCGGTGACCCTTACACTTATTTGTAGGAGACATGGATCCTTACACGGCCACCCGTCAAAAGAGATCATGAACCGCATCTGTCCAAGGAGCCTTCCGCTACCTCCTCGAGAAGCAAGGGTTGTGGGACGTCAACTTCCACGCCGACCTTGACCGGCGAGACGCATGGGAACTCCAGGCCGACCAGCGGTGTTACCTTACCCGGCGAGACCCATGGAGTCACTGGCTCGAGCAGGTAGAGAACAAAGAAGGGGTACTCTGTCGCGGAGACAAGTCAGGGGTTCTGGAAGGAAAAACAAAATCCGCTCAAAATAATCCTATGCCCGTCGGGCGGCAGTACAATGCAGTACACATTCACAGGGTTGGAGAAGACTTGGGAGTTCTACAAGAAGAATGGCGTCAAGACGAAGTGGGTCATGCACGAGTACTGTGCTCTTGCTAATTGTGATCTAGAGCTAACATTCATGGTAAGGATCACTCACCTATCTACATAAGCTACTTAAAATCCTACAAGTATCCTTCATCGGTTGAGATGCTCCTAGGACCACGTATTACCTTTGTTGTAATTTGAAATTTACTAACCACTAATTAATGTGAACGATTTTTCAATCGGATAGGGGGAGATAATGTTTCGCAAGGTATTCAAAGATGAGGTCTCCTACAGTTCGAGTGATATGGCGAACAATGATAAGTTGGAGCTGCATTCATGTCGGATACACAAGCCGCCGCCGACTCTCTTCCAACAATTTCTTAATTACTTTCATTTATTCATTTCATAGTAACGTTTTTGTGTGATCAACAAATTACGAGTTCTAACATTTCCTTGTTTTGCCTGATCTAGGTGAGCCTGAGGCTCAACTAAACAGCACTGACCGCTTAAAAGCACAGTCGGTGAAGCGCCCGAGAACTAAAGGGTCATAAAGTTTCAACTGGCACGTCAGACGTTTGGCAACACCTTACCAAGATATATGTCAAAGTACCTGAGGAGGCCAAGTCAAAATATAAAGGTAGCCCTTATAAGTTGGTCTATGCAGCGTGCCACCATTGCGACGTGGTGCTGACAGCTGCTGCCAAGAACGGCACAACTCACCTCAAAAGGCATGCGGAAACTTGTAAGCATTCGCAAACAAGCGCAGCCTGTGGTACTCAACCAACCTGTCTCATGTAAACCCAAGCGCCTGCAGCTCATATGATGATGCCCATGGCCTGGTTGCAGGGTGTGGCCTGGCCTGATTCTACTCTCGTTCTTGAATACCTTGCGAAATACTATACGGATTGTTGTAACTTGAAGAATAATGAGTTTTTCTTTTAATAAAAGTACTGTTTCTTTGGGTTTGTCATGGAACCAAACTGAACGGCGATTGGCCATTCAGATCAACGAGCATCTAGAGTCACCTAAACGATCGAGGTCAATCAGCATGCATGCATGTGTCGACTTCCCTCCAACGCCAGCACCGCGCGCGTCGCGCCCGGGGGACGATCCGAAGACCGCGGAATTCAGCGCACCTCCGGCGAGCTCGCACCGAGCAGCCACGGAGGACGCGGGCGCTGACATAAACCTAACCGTTTGATCTTGTGCGTGTAAAGAAAGGTGGAGCTCGCATGGCGTGCAGAACCTGTCCAGACTGAACGAACTAGTCCCGGCAATTTTTCCCGTGGAGGCGGGTCCCCGTGGGGCTCCGACCCGGCGGGGACGGGGATGGGGGGCGTTTTCCCCCCGCGGGGCTAACGGGACGGGGCCCCGAAACACTAGCGGGTCGGGGCCGGGGGTTGAATTCCCCACGCGGGGCTGCCGTGGAGACCCGAAACGTTCGTTTACTTGAGGCCCAGCAAGAAAACTAGAGCCCAACAGGCCCAATTCTAAACAGAATACACTCAAACCCTAGCCAGCCCAGTTCATTTCCTCCCTTCCCCATTCTCTCTCCTCCTCAGATCCAAGCGGCCGCCGCCCTTCCTCTCTCTCTCCCTCTCCCAGTTCCCGTGCCTCGCGCCGCCAATCGCGCTCGCCGCCGTAGAACGGAGCTGCCACCAATCGCGTTGTCGACCGAGCCGACACCAATCGAGCCGCCTGCGACGCCACGAATCGCGTCGTCGACGCAGCCGCCTGCGTCGCGCGCGCCGCCACCAATCGCGCCCGCCGCCACCTGCTCCGCGCCTCGCGCTGCCGCCTGTGTCGCGCGCGCTGCTGCCTGCACCGCACCTCGTCGTCGCGCCGCCACCCCCGCGGGGCCCCGCCGGAGTTCGGGGATCCGCCGGGGCCGGGGACGGGGGCAAATTTTGCCCTGATAAGCTCACGGGGACGGGGACGGGGCGGGGATGAACCCTAGCGGGGCGGGGATGGTTTTCATCCCCCCGGCCCCGTCCCGCCCCGTTGCCAGGCCGAGAACGAACGTGGTGTCGAACAAGCCGAACCTGCTGAAGTTGCTCCTCTGTTCCGGACAAATTGCTCTGCTGAACCTGCCGGCTACGCCGTGCACCTGCGCCCGCAAGAATTTCACTCGTGGCCCTTGGTGGCCTCGACCGTGCACCTTCACTCCTCGCGCGCGGCTGCCGGACGAGTGAGCTCTCCGGATACACTCGCGTGCGTGCCGCGGTGAAGGCCACCTCCCTGCACCAAGACACAGTGAACCCCATCCACGCGACGACGATCGAGCAGGGTGGGTAATGCCGAGGCAGAGCACGGTGGTGACAAGGAACGGAGTCTGGAGAACCGGGTTCGCGATGATGCCGGTGGAGGATGGAGGAAGAAGGAGCATGCGTTGCGGGCACAAAGCGTGGAGGTGCGCCATCATACCGGCTCGCCAGAGAGCCGCATGTAATCCCCGCGCGCGCACACACAAGGCGTTAAGACTCTCGCCAGACGCGTGCTTCAACGCAGGGCATGAGCCATGAGGCAGCACCTCGCACCAGCACCAAAACACCGGAACATAGCGGGACTGGCTGCTGCTAGCTGAGCACTCCTGCGGTCCTGACATGCCAAGCGTGTTACTTCTGTGCCGCGGGAACGGGATGGAACGTGTTTGGCCTGGCATGGCGACGAGGATGACCGTGGAATTCAGTGCAGGCACAGGTCTGCTCCGGAGGACACACGCAGGCGTTGCCTTTCTGTCTGCCTACCTGGTCTTGGACGATCTCGTGTGTCCATGCATGTACCGAAGGGGTGGAGCGCTCGATCGAGTGCAGGGAAGCGACAGCATTGTGAACCTATCCAGACTTGAACGAATGCATTGACTGACTAGTTGCACCTGAAGTCTCATTGCTCCTCTGTTTCTAACTCCTCTGTTCTGAACAACCTGTCAACCTGCCACTACAAGATATTACTCTTATCGCAACAGTTTTGTATGAGTGGCCAACAATTTATCATCTCATAGCTATTTTGTTTCAAATGGCTGACAGGTTCTTAGTAAAAATTCCTATATTTCCCTACAGTTCTAGCAAATTGCCAACAACATTATTAACTACAAACTTATTTTTCACAGTTATGCTAAATAGTTAGCTGAATGAACTACGCACTATTGGCCACTAACAAAGGCACTGTCGGGAAATGCTTCTTCTCTTGTAGTGTGCTCTGCTCAAGCTGTCGGGTCCCTACTCCAACAGCGCACAGTGTAATTTAGTTAGATAACTTATATGTATGTGGAGAATTAGTTCGTTTGTTAACATGTGGCAACAATGCAATGTTTGGCCTAGGTTATTTGTTTTGGATATGACATTTCGGGACCCAAAGTATAATATGTTGGCACAATAGATTTCTTTTGTGTTACTATGAATCTTCAAAAACAGAATTTGTGCTAGAACAACATATTTGTTTTTGACCGAATAGAACAACATATTTCAGAGAATTAATTAAATCATAGAATATTTTGTAAGTCTATTATATGATGATGTCATGTTCGTCATTACTGGACTTCGAACACACCATCACTAATTGGAAAGGGCATACTGATATATATGTACATCCTCATCTCCCCCACCTCCAGTGAGAGGGTGATTGTTACAACACTTATGACATCTCCTTTGTTGTCGCTGTAACCATCGCTTTTTCCTCTACAAATCTCAACAACCTTCCTAGTGCAAAATGCATAGTATCATGCCTTGGCAAGTTTGCTAAGCTATCTATATACATCCACATTGGGCAAGGTATCATGTACCATTGTTTGCATTTAGCAGGCTAGATAATAATGAAGTTATAAAAGCCGTTATTAATGATTGGACCCACTTATATATCCAAATAAAAAAATCATGTATCAACATATTCATTTTCAGTTAACTCTTTCCACAGAGAAATGGATCATTATGTATTGTATTAAGATGTAAAGGATGAGGGTCTGTGTTGCAAATTTTTTAATGAAATTTATATCCCACCTGTCGATTCGAGGTTCAGGGTTATGTTAGTCCTATTTATATGATTGATAGTTCATGCCGATTTCCTCTAACTGTATTATTCCGGACCCAATCTGGTGTTGTTGGAACAAAAGAGCCAACTTGTATATATTTCAAGTGTGATCTTCAAGACGGATTCTCATTCATAAATAAATTTCTAAAAAGAATAAAAAATAACCAATAGGCATAATATTAACAAATCTAAGAATTAAATTAAATATAAAAATATATATCAAACCAATTGTTAACAATTCATTGATTGATTTCACAGTTGATCACTGAATATCAGTTCAAATTCCAGAAAATAAAGAACTTCATCCCTCACTCTTCTACAATGTTAAATTACATTTTGTTATTTTTTTCTAATGTGTCTACGGGCGAACCTACATTAAACGTAGTGGGTGCAACTGCGCCCACAACAACAAAAATAAAAAAAGATAAGTCCATATGTCGGGCGTCATCTTGTCTCCGCCAGTGCCCCTGGAATATGGCCGGACTTGGAAAAAAGCAACTTGAATTAAAATTTGGTGGGCTCAGTTCCTAGAAAATTCTTAATAATACTGGTTCAATTCACTTCCTAATAACATTGTTTCACAGAGTAGTTTTGATGACACAAAAATTGATGAGGTGGTGGGTACGGTCCACCAACAATGAACCTAAGGTGCGTAACGGTCATCCAAACAATGAATCTAAGGTGCGTATCCGTCATCAGTGACACCACGGAAATGGATCTCCCAATGCCAGTTTACCCCGTTGGATATTAATTAAAATTTTCATTCAACGAACACCGATGAATGTACTAGATACTCATGTCGTAGTTTTCATTTGACCATCGAGCCCTGGAACGGAAGGAGTGTTGAGCATTCTCTCTCCTATTTTGTATACGGGTGGGGGGGGGGGGGGGGGGGGGGGTACGAATATTTGTTGGGAAGAAGGATGACATGAACGACCACATGGCATTACCGCTGTCGGTCTCATGATCAAAAATTACTATGTGAAATTAATTTGGACTGCCTTGGTCGTACTCATACGTGGCCTCGCCGTCTCTCAGAGGACATAGATGGCACGCCGTGCCAGTAGAAGGCGCGTCGCGTACTCGCGTGCACATGCCATCGGCCTTTGGAGTGAGGCGGGTCTCAAGTGACCTCACCGCCTTCTACTGGATGACGTGAGGCGGGTCTCGAGTGACCTCACCACCGAGCGTGAAGGCCGCGCAGGTCGGTTGTGGAGAGCAGCTCTGTTCTGCGCGTTCTGCACGCACCACGCGAGGCGCATACTGACGCACGGTGGTCTTCCTCCGTTCCTCTCAAAGCACGGCGTGCTCCACCCCTGCACCACACGCGTTCATCGTCTCCCCCCTACCCCAAGACCGCAATGCGCTGCTCCGCTCCTCTTGCTGTTGCTCGGATAACGTGTTGGGCGCCACATGATGATACTGTGGAATTCAGTCGCAGGCACAGGGAAGCTACGGAGGGAGTAAACACTGCTGTGCTGTTTGCCCGTGCCGACCTGGTCTTTGCATTGGACGATCTCGCCTCGGGTCCATCTATGTGCAGAATTAAGGGTGGAGCTCGATGGCGTGCAGGAAGCGAATGTACTGTGAATCTGTCCAGATCGACTTGAGCGAATACATATGGTCTCACTGATTAACGGAAACTGTTTCTGACTCTCCATCCGTTCTGAACTAGCTGCTTTGCTCTGCTCAAGCTGCAGGTTTCCAACAGTGCAGACTTCCTTTGTGCATATGGTTTCCGATCATTGGTCTGAAACACTTGGTGGTCAGACATCAAAGGTGATGAACATATTCAGCCTGTCCGCTTCGCTGCGAAGCAGCCGTTTTACTGTAGCAACTGCAGAAGAAATAACTGCGAACACTGTAGCTGCTGCAGAAGAAATAACTGCGAACACTGTAGCTGCTGCAAAACAGCCGCTGCAAAGCAACGAAGCGAACATGCTGATTGTTCCAACTGTTTGTTGTGGGCTGGTGCCGTCTGTCCAGGAATCGACCGTTGCCCGCCACCTGTACGCTCTATGAGGCATCGACAGAGGCCGTGCACCTGCACTTGCCGCCAACTGTACACGTGCGATCGACGTTCAGAAATAACGCAAGAAATACAAGTGAAATCAACATTTAGATGTTTTTTTAGAATATCTAAGTTTTTTTTCGAATTAATGTGGAGGTTTGAAAAGAAGGCTTCGATTATTAAATATATAAGATACGATGATGCCAAAAGTGATACCCGTACTAAGCGATCGACTCATTAGTCTATCCAGCTAAACTGTTACTCCATCCTCCCATGACAGACAAAACAAACCTTCTTCGGTTCTTCCGTCACAACGATGCAGGGAATAAAGATGTACATAGACTTGTCCTTTGCTGAGATGTTCATTAGTGACCCGTGCGGGTTAGGCATGGCCCGGCGCGGGCGCCCGACGGCCCGAGGCTGGGAGTAATATATAACGAGAGCCAGATCAGCTACTCCAACGTCATCAGCTTCGATCGATCCCCTTTCGTTCCCAACCTTCCATACGCCAGTCATCTCCACTCCACCCAAGAAATTGCTCAGAACAAACCATATCAATCCATGGGTCACGAAGCCACCGATTTTTCCCCCACCAATTACCAGGATTTCCCAATGTTCTCCCCAGCAATCTTCAGTAACGAGGAATACACAGTGGATGAACTCCTGGACATTGAGCCTGATCTTAACCATGCCGAAGATGCAGACCCTTCCATCACCACTGGTATGGATACTGCTCAGCGGGAGCCAGAGGTCAACGCCAGCCTCCAGTAACCAGTCCAGCTCCTTGAACGAGACGGAACCGGCCTCTCCACCGCCACAGGAATGGAGATCTCGCACTTGGATGATGATCAGCCCACCCTGCAGCCGGAGCTGGATAGCAACACCGGCGTCAACGTGCAGGCGGACCCTTTCTTTGTAGGAGACATGGACCCTTCCACCGCAACCGATCAAGAGATCATGAACCGCCTCAGCGCAGCCTGCGACCACCACGACAAGTGGGAGCCCAACGTCCACGGCGACCTTACCCGGCGAGACCCATGGGAACTCCAGGCCGACCAGCGGTGTTACCTTGCCGAGCGAGAAGCATGGGCTAACTGCCAAGGAGACAAAACTGAGTTGAATCTTCTGGAGACAAGTCAGGGGGTTCTGGAAGCAAAAAAAAAAAAAAAAAACGGTCAAAACGCTGCAATGCCAGTGGGGCACCAGTACAATACGGTACACAGGGTTGATGAGGACTTTGGAGTTCTACAAGAAGGATGGCTCCAAGACGAACTGGGTCATGCGAGAGTACAATGCTCTTCTTCATAATCAGCCTGACCTTGGCTATTACCAGGTAAGGGTCACTCACCTATACATAAACTACTTAAAATTCTACGAGTGCCTTTCATCGGGTGAGATACTCCTGGGAGCACGTATTGCCTTTGTTGAAATTTGAAATTTATTAACCACTAATGTGTATTATTTTTCAATCCTACAGGATGATATAGTATTTCGCAAGGTATTCAAAAATGGCAAAGATGAGGTCCCCTACAGTTCGAGCGATATGGCGAGCAATGGTAAGTTGGAGCTGCATTCATGTCTGATACACTAGCCGCCGACTCTCTTCCAACAACTTTTTCTTAATTACTTTCGATTATTCATTTCATAGTAAGATTTTTGTGTGATCAACAAATTACGAGTTCTCTAACATTTCATTGTTTTGCCCACTCTAGGTGAGCCTGGGGCTCAACTAAACAGCACTGACCGCTTAAAAGCACAGTCGGGGAAGCGCCCGAGAACTGAGAAGCCCAAAGTTCGCACTCGCGTGTCAGACGTATGGCAACACTTTGCCAAGATATATGTCAAAGTACCAAAGGAGGCCAGGTCAGAATATAAAGGTGACCCTTATAAGTTAGTATATGCAGCGTGCCACCATTGCGACGTGGTGCTGACAGCTGCTTCCAAGAACGGCACAACTCACCTCAAAAGGCATGCGGAAACTTGTAAGCATTCGCAAACAAGCGCAGCCTGTGGTACTCAACCAACCGTGTCTCATGTAAACCCAAGCGCCTGCAGCTCAAATGATGGTGTCCCTGGCCTGCTTGCAGGGTATGGGCAGGCCTGATTCTACCCTCCTATCTAGCAGTATGTCTTCATGTATAGTGTGTGGTCATTTTTGAATTGAATAGTTAGTGTAGTGTTATTAGAAAATGTGCTAGTTTTGGTGGTTCCGCCACAAGAGCCGGGAGGGAGCGGGGAAGAATAGAAGAGGTGTTTTTACTTTACAGAATTTGAATGGTTTGTAAGTGGGCAGTGCTACGGTAGTCCTTCCTCCCAATTCTTGCACCCTATGGTGCAAGAGTAGAAATCAATCTAAGCCCTTAATTTTGTAAAAGTAAAATTAAATAAAAACAGTAAATAAATATAGACAGCCCTCCTGGCACGGAAATTTCTCAAGCCAAAATAGGAAGTTCCATGTTTCACGTTGCATCTTTTTTAGTTTCCATGGCAAACGAAAGTTTCCATGTTGCTTTGTTTCTTAAAAATTATTTCCAAACAGAAAAAAAAATGGAAGAGTTTCCATCCACGGAATATCTTTCCCAGTGGTCACAAATAATAATCACGGATGCGTGATGTTCGGGGGCAGAGCAGGTAGGTGCACTGGCGTTCACTTGTTCATCGTATCACGGTACCATATCGTGTCTTGAGCCATGTATTGCCTCACGCTAGGTGCACACCGAAAACTCGTGTCGGGTTTTTATTTTATTTTTCTTGAACTGTCACGTTTTCTTATTCCCTAATAATCATGACATTTCCAATGATTTACTACTGACACAATTAAAATCCAGTCATATTTTCAGCCACACCCCCGTATATTTTTCAACAAAGATGTCACGTTTTATATTGTCCTCCTCCATGCACCGTATGCAAACATAGGCCTCTTCCATGCACTGCTCACACATACTCAGTTGTCTTGCCTTGACAGTTTAATATTTTTTGTACTTGACATTGTTTCTCACGGCAACCAATCGGCAAAAGATCCAGATTCAATATCCTTTCACATGAATTTGCTCCTTATAAAGAATTACTTTCCAAAACAGAAAAAGGGGAAAAATAAAATTATTTATGGGTGAAGTGTTGCACCCTAGGGTGCAAGATTTCATCTATTGCCTCGAGATCTACTCAAATGGACGGTCTAGAATTATTTGGGACTACCGTAGCGGGAGCCTTGTAAGTTGAAGATTAATGCGTTTTTTTTTTATAAGAGATGTGTATTTGGGTTTGTCGTGGACCAAACTGAACGGCGATTGGTCATTCAGGTCAACGACCATCTAGAGTCACCTGAACGATCGAGGTGCATCAGTATGCATGCGTGTTTCGACTTCCCTCCATCGGCAGCACCGCGTCGATCACGCGCCGAGGGACGATCAAAGTGCGCCACCACCAGGACTACGTTCTGCGGCACACGTGGACCTGAGCTGAGGGCGTGTGCGGCGGCCTCGAACCGGAGAGACTTGAGTTGTGGAGCGTGCGAGCTGCAGGGGCAGGGGATGGTCGCCCCCCGCCGGAAACTTCTTTTCTTTCTCCTTGTGCGGACCGAACGGAGTTCACAACTTTTGAGATAATACGGTGCAAGTATCCTGTTAATCCGTTAACCTGAAAACATATTTTGCAATCAAAAGCTGAAAATTGTTGAAACGCGTGAATTTGGAGAACGCTGTAACAAGGGCATAGCTCTCTGCTGACCGGTATGGCGGACACCCTGGCCGACGCCAAGAGACCAGAGACGGTTGCTGCCGGCCGGTCGACACGGTCTCACAGCCACGGGAACGTGTTGGGGTCATGGGGTGGCATGCCGCGCGCCGATGACCGCGGAATTCAGCGCGCGGCCGGCTAGCTGGCCGATGCCTACTCGGTCTTGGACGCCCGCACCGTACATTGTTTCTGTGAACGAATGCAGTGCGTATAACTATCTGAACCTGCTGATGCTCCTCTGTTTCTACGACTCTGTTCCCAACAGCCGACTCTGCTTACAGTTACAAAGCTGACGACTCCATTCTAGCCCAAAAAAAAAACACCATTGACCATCCTAAATCAATTAACTAAATTAAATTGGCTTATTGTTGCCGCAGTTGCCCAACGATACAATGTATGTGCTCTGAAATGTAGCCCACGGCGCGCTTCACGCTGGCGCGTGTTCACTGGACCATGCGTTCGTTGTTCCCCGGCCGCAAAACGCGCTGCTCCTCTCACTGTTCCCTCTTGCGCCCTCCGGCTGCTCGGCGGGCACTCCTGCCATGCCAAGCGTCACTTCTGGAGTTCTGACTTCTGGTGCCGCGTGAATGAGATGGACGTGTTGGGCCTGGCACACCGCCGACGACGGTCGTTTCAGCACACGGCCGGCGCGCTGGTAGTGGCAGCCACGGAGGGCGCAGGCGCTGCCAGATGCCTAGCTACCTGCTCCTGGACAACCTCGCCGTTGATCGTGTCCATCAGTCCGTGTACGGAAGGGTGGAGCCTGTCCAGCCTTGAATGAATGCATTGTCTAACTAGCCGAACCTGCTGAAGTTTCTTCTCTGTTTGTAGCTCCTCTGTTCCGAAAAACATGCTCTGCTCAAGCTGTTGATCGGCTCCCTGCTCCAACATCACACACTGCATTTGTCCTTGCCGCAGGTGCCCAACGATATACGGTAACGGCGTAGCAAGCCGTGGCTGCATGCCATGGTTTCCGACCGTTTGTCTGAAACGTTCAGTCCTCAGACATGACATCAAAGGTGTCGAACATGTTCCAACTGTTTGCCGGGGGGCTGGTGCTTTCCAGGAACTGGTCGATTAACTGTTTGCCTTATGACTCCGCTCTTGTCAGACCAGCAGTACGAGCGGTGAGAGGACTGAAAGCATCTTCAAATGGTGGAACTCCAATATGATGTGCACATATCTTCAAATGCGTCTCCATGGGAAGGTTCTTCATTTCTTTAACTTCAGATCCATTTCACAACTTCCAACGACTAATGTCAAAACTTTTTTAACCATGTAGTCACATACACAAGACTCCTCAATAACGAAAATTGTGAAAATAGCCCTGAAACAATTCAGGGTTGGTTTTGCCCCGACGGATCCTTATTAACCATGCTTCAGTTTAACAATGGACCAGTTTATGAGATAATGCAGTGACAAGGACATCAAATACATAGAAAGATCCATTATCCATATGCTCCACTCCATATCTCTGTTTCAAGCCCCTCAACCTTAGGTGGGATCAATTGTCTATAATGACAATTATGTTGTTCATGGTAGTTCCAGGGGCGGGCCTACATGGTACCAAGGGTATTCAAATGAATACCCATTATTTTGAATAATTTGTTTTGTATAAAGACTACACCCTATGTATATGCATCAAGAAATGAAAATAAACACTTAAACAGGCTCAATCTAAAAAAAAAAAAAAGCACACCTGCTTTGACACGTTGATTGTTTAGTACATCTATGTGTGGAACAATTTTGATTATCCATAATTCACGTTGTTAATTTTTTTTTGAATACCCATAGATCAAATCTTGGGCCCGCCCCTGGGTAGTTCAATACCAATGCCAGAAGTAGTTGCAATATAATCAGTAATGCCAAAAAGTAGTAGATATGCAAAGGGATCATTGCATAGATGAATTTCTTCTTTTTTTTTTTGTTCTGCAAAAACGTGTAAAACTTTATGTGCATTTGTAAGGCAGTGTAATATCAAGTCAATCTTTTTTAGAGAAGTAGACAAGCACATCTACCAACAGTAGCATTCTATTGAAACTCATCCCGCATCATTCTTCCAAAAGTACATCTCCTCCAACCATGGCCACATATGGCTACTCACCCTTCTGCTCTAGCTTCCCGCTAGTGTTAATTTGGCTGAGGGACCCTCTTAATGTCCAACTATAGAGTCAGTCTCTTTATTTCTCTATTTTAGTTGGAGTTTTTGCCTTGGTTCGGAGTCCATCACTATATATAGCCGGCATGGTGGCAATTTGTTCTTTCTAAATTTAGTCATTAGTTAAATTATAAAAGTACTTAACAATGCATTGATGTTGGTCAAACGGCTCGGTGGTGCCGTTATAATACCCACGGCAGACGATTTCGTTCTAGGCGGGTACATACTGCATCTGTTTCGATGCCATATATACGTACCCTTCCTTGCACTATGCACATATATAGGTATATGGGCCGTATATAATTCACCAAAAATTTATTTATTTGGGGTAATCAGAAAAGAGAAATTTTATGGTGTTTGGAGTTAATTGTAACCGTTCGTTTGGCCAGATCTAACGGTTAAAAATAAGGAGGAACTTTGTAAAAGGAACCTTAAGTTGTGGACCGGAACCAAAAATCGGTGGACCAGGTACTAGTATTTTCTTTTCTTTTTCTAATTTAACAAGGCTAGTTTAGTACTTTTAATTCACGATCGTCAAAGGTCGCAGATCGCTGCCGCCGTCGCGGGTCGGCGTCTCCATATTCGCACGGCCGCTGCAGCCTCCAATACATGCCGCCTCCATCGCGTTTCGCTTGCGTGCCACCATTTGCTAATCGGATCGAAGTGTTTTGAAATCGAGTTAAAACTAATCTGATTAGTTGTCCCCGTGCGGCCATCTACTACTAATGGCTTGCTATGTGTTGAAGTGTTTTGAATCGAGTTAAAACTAATAGGATTATTTGCTACGGTATAAGCATGATCTCGTGATTACAACGATGGCTTGGACAACACCCTGCACCAACGTGATGTTCATGCGAGGAAGAACCGCGGACAACCTCGAGCGACATTGTTGTGGCAGGACGACCAACTACTGGTGATTGTCTCTTGGGTCAGCGCTTGGGCTGTCGGGTGAGGCGTCGCCTGCGAGGAAAGATGAAGGTTGATTCGATGCCCTTGGGACCGTCAGCGAGGCCGTGAGGGCGACGCTGTAATCGTCAGTCTGTGATGTGTTTATCTGTTTCAGGACACCCGAGGTGGACGATGAATTGATCCAGAGACAATTACTAAAGCACCCTTGTTTACCCTGAATTAGAATCCTAAATAGTCTACTTAGGATCAACGGCTGACGTTAGTTGGCTAGAGAGGAACCACGGGTTCCTCCCAAGCACCATAGAAAAGCTCATCAGAAAATTTCCTTCCCCTCCTTCCTTTGATCCCCGTTCCTCTTTCCAATCTCCCGCAAGGACTCGAGGACCAAGCACAGACGATCGAATCCCTCCGATCTGGCCATGCCGTCGTCGGCGGCACAGGAGCGGTGGGTCATCCTGTCCGGACTCCCCAACGTGGTGAAGGACGAGGAGGCGAAGCGCGCCTTCCCGCCGGGCGCCGACATCGCCGTCGCCTTCAGCAACCCGCCGCGCGCCACCGTCCTCAAGGTTCCGTACCGCGTCTCCTCGCCGCCCTGCTTCGACCACCCCTACGTTGCCGCCGCGGACGCCTCCGGCCTCCTCCTCCTCTGCTCCACGGAGCCCTACGACGTCTACTTCGCCATCTACACCTACCACCTCTGCGACGCGCGCACGGGCGAGGCGGCCCGCCTCGGCGACCACAACCAGCCCATGGGCCTCCACGGCCGCAACGCCGGCCTCATGGTGAAGGGCGACGGCAGCTGCGTGGTCGCCGAGCTCCAGCCGCCGACCACCGGCGAGCGCGCCACCGCCACGCTCCTCCGCTACGCCGTGGGGAAGGGCCACAAGTGGGTGGAGAAGACGCTCGCCCTCTCGCCGCCGCTGCAACAAAACTGGTGCGGCGAGGGCGTCGTCTCCGACGGCACGATGCTCTGGTGGGTCGACCTCCGTCACGGCCTCCTTGGCTGCGACCCGTTCGCCGACGAGCCAGAGCTGGTCCACGTCCCGCTGCCACAAATCCCCGACCTGTTGCTTCCCTTAACCACCGTCGACAGCAGCGCCCACCATTGCGTGAGGATGAGCGGAGGGAGACTCAGATATGCCGTGATCCACGGCAGCGCCAACGCGCCGATTGTGAGCACTTGGGCGTTGATCAACGATCGATGGAATCCTGAGCGCAGGAGCGTGCCCTTGGCCGAGGTTTGGGCCGATGAGAGCTACCTGAACACAATGCTGCCGTGGAGCGTCCCTGCGCTTGCGCTCCTCCATCCCATGGACCCTGACATGGTCTACTTCTTCCTCGACAACCGCATCTTCTCCGTTGATCTGCGGCGGAAGAAGGTCATGGAATGCGGTGAGTCTGGGATGCCTGACCAGCCGGGTGAGCGTTTCGGTATCGTGCGCCCCTCCCACTTGGTCCACGCATGGCACTATGATCCTTCAAGCAATCGTAAGCATCTTCGACTTAATTTCTCGTTGCCTTTCCTTGCTTTCAAATTTTGTTGCCCTCTAACAGCTTATTTGGTATGTGTCATACGCTCTAAATTGGTAAAGGGGTTAGAATTAATTATTACAAGACGAACTAACAGTTGTGAAAACTGTTCAGGGTGTGCAAGATTTGAATTAGCATTAGTTTACAAACAACCATGCTACAGGTCCGACCATGGTTCGATCGACCAGCGTCCGACCAGAACGATCGTTGCATTTTTGGTTTACAAACTCCTTGTGGTACTGTGTGCAGCATATGTGTTTCATCTTGTCACGGTGTGCGTTGTTGCGAAGATATGATATGCACTCTATTCGGTTTATAAGGAAGCAATACATGGTTAACAAGGCGCAAATAGGAGCATTAAGAAAAAAAATGTATTATTCTTCCACTCACCTTACCATCCTACATAAGCCTCATTGCTCATCTGTGTACCTAATGCTCCAAAGACGGCTGCTCCTCATACTTTTTCTGCTCCATGGCAATCAACCTATATTGTCCTTGCCCCTTCTTGCCTCTCTTTCCTGCTGCTATTCCTTTTCCCCTCCTCCCCCTTGCTATCTCACAGATCCATTGCTAATTTGCCAATCATCAGTACCCATGCTCTGTCAGTTAAGCCCGATGGCAAAATCATGTGAAAACAAGCGAGATCATGCCTGGAAATGGATCAGTAAAGTGGGGAATTGAGTGCAAATAGACGAAATAGAGGGTGACACATGTTGGCATGTGGTCTTCAGTTATGGTGTCTGAAGATGTAGCTATGTTGCTTGAATTAGGTGATGCCCCCAGGGGTCCACCTGCCATGTCTATTTCTAAGATACAATTATAACGACTGTCAATTTGTTTGTTACAATTGTAAAATTAGTTTGCTCTTTGGCTTACATTTTGATCTTTGTATTTTCTCATCTTTGAAGGATCTGACTTTGAATCATCGTACTTGAGGGGAGAGAAAGAGTTTGCTGCTCGGAACAGGTGTATATCCCAAGTCTTGTTCAGCACATGCATAACCTTAGCTTTGAATTTTCCTTCTTTGCTTTGAAGACTTATATGTGAACTTCTTTTGATTCAGGATGATTGGTCTCCTGCGTGCTACTCGTAAACAAGGTACATATATACCATCCTATGATCTAACACTGTTACTCTAGTTATTCGACTAAATATTTATTGCAGTTATTGGTCTCAATGTTCCAAGATATATATGCGGGCATTGTTGTGCTCTTATGCACTAGTATTTTTCTTTCCGGTGTATTTTCAGCTAAGGAATTGAAGAGGTTTCGAGATGATTTAATTAGGGAGCAGCAGGAAGCTATAAGGATGAAAGCACTCGACTGTTTGCTGATACACAATGTGTAAAAAGTTAAGCATGCATTTCGTGCAAAGTTTGGAAATAAGTAATTTATTTTGAAAATAATTGTACGATGGTAGTGAAAATGGCTTGATCTCTATTGAGTAGTGTATACTCAGTGTAAATAATAGAGTAAGCAGAAAGAAGTAAAAAAAAAAAGATTCTGCCAATGCAGTCTTCTTGGAGATGATGGATCAGAAGGGTGATACAACGTCGAGAGTAATCTACCAGCTGCCTGATCGGAAGGGTGACAAAAGAAGGCCAAGGGGAGCTACCTGCCGATAGAGAGGTTCCTTATACAACTAAGCATTCGCTTAAAGAAGTTCCTTCATTAATACGGTATATTGGCTTTTAGCTGCAAGGCTTAATGCCTTACATGTATTGCAATGCAACATTTAAAAGAGGAAGTTTCAAGTGAAGTGTTTTTTGCTTCATGGTAGGTTTAATTTATTGTCGTCAAGAAACATTCCCCACACAAGAATCCAACAAAAAGAGAGGAACCGTGCCTGTGGAGACCATTTTTCAATCACTCGTGCTCCCGCTCCTACTCTGCAAAGATTTACCAACCATCTCCGTGTGCTCATCGATGGATTTTGCTTGGCTTTGGCCATCTCTTTGTGCTCATCGATGGATTTTGCTTGGCTTTGGCCACGTGTACGTGAATGCCGTGTGGTTGAGATATGTCGCAATGACAACTTTCTTGTTTGCCTTTGAGCTGGGACACTTCTAACACTACACCACATATGCATTTCAACGGCGCGTCAAAAATACTATAGTGGTGAACTAGGCCCCCCGCCGCTACGCTTGCGTCACTGCAAATTGAATTTGTAGCGACGGGTGACTAGACCCACCGCTACAGATAAGTTTATAGCGGCGGACACTACCATCGTCAGCCACTACAAACAGCTATTTCCAGCGACGGGTGATGGCATCACCAGCTGTTACTACTGATTTTCAAAAAAAGAAAAGAAAAAAGGGCTTGAGCAGCTCTGGTGCCGCAGATCCGCAGTTCTCAACCGTCGCGCCGCCTCGTGGATCTCGTCGGAAAGGGAGTGGAGGGTGGGGAGGGAGACGTCGCCGCACCTCGTCAGGGAGGGAGTGGAGGGGGAGCCACCGCCTCGCCTCATCTGGGAGCGAGTGGAGAGGGAGCCGCTGCCGCGCCTTCGGGGAGGGAGTGGAGGGTGGGCTTATATGGGCCATCCAGGCAGCTTGCTAAGGCCCCGCGTCACTGAGGGATGGCAGGGGTGGTGACAGGAGTGGCTGGAGTTACCCTGAATCAAAAGATTATTGTATTAGACACTAAGAAAATACTCTAGTCATGGACATGCATAATTATAGCTAAAATCATGCTCACCTGATCTGAGCGGCTGTGAGTCTTTTTATATAATTCTTCATGTACTTCTTGTACTTAGGATCTTGATAAACTTTTTTCTCCTTGAAACACTTAGGTAAAAAGCCGCGCCCTACAAAAGTATCACAACGGTGAAATGTATGATGAGAAACGTGCATTTTTAGAGCACTATGAAATCACTTGGCTGGAGTGGCATATGTATGCGCAAGGTGATACCACTTTCAATAGAAATACTGAGAAATGTTCACTAATCAATTTGTCAGTTCCCATATCATGTTAGCTTATGCAAAGAGTTGTCATTTGACTGGTATGTGACAAATGAAGCACAAAAAAAATGATAAAAAACTATATAAATTATTTTAGCAATGTTACACTACTGCAGCGGCCAACAAAAAGGATATAAAGGAACGTATGCAAGCATAGAAGCATGCAATACCTAGAATTGCAGAAGCATAAAACATCAGAATGACTAAAACTTTAATCTACACTCTGCATGTTTGAGCCTTAAAGCTAAACTTAACCAGAAGCTTGAAACTAAGGGAAGCTTTAAAGTTTAGTTTCAGTTTGAAGCCCTCATAGGGTATTCACTTAGGAGTTGTTAATGCGCTTCTATCAGTTGCTGGTGCCAGTAAAAGATGGGAAACTTCATTAAGCTATCTGGTCTAGTATGAGCCAATGAATAGAAAACGTACCATCATAACAACAGCAAACATATGCAGAGTACTACCCTTATGAGTATTATGCATGATAAAAAAAACAACAGAATTGTTTTATAGACATTTAATTTAAGATAAGAATTTTTCACCACACCAGAATAGACAAGTGTAGATATTTAAGAAGTAGACGTTTTTAAGAGAAAGCATATATCAGAAAGCAGAAAGTGGGCATATGGAGGATACTTACTGTATGAAGGATCATACTTCCATGCATGCACGAAGTGGGAGGAAAGCTTCATATGGGTAAGCCTGAGAATGGTTCGGGCTGAAACCGGTCGGAGCAGTCTGGTTTTTCTTTGGGCTGATTTTGGTTGGGCCGAAATGGGCTGAGATAGACAGATAGTTTGGTTTAGTTTGGTCTAGACAGAAAACGGCTTGGTTTCAGCTTGGTTCGGGTGCGAACGGTTCGATTCTAAAACGGTTTTAACCCAGTTCCAAGCCCGGTTCCCAGCCGTAGGGTGGCAGTCCGAGATCGACTAGCGGCGGCGCTGGGCGCCGGCGGCCATCCTCACCAGTCGGCCAGCGGGTCGTTCCCATTTGCCACAGCACGAGCAGAACCCTCACCTGCACCGGCGCCGGCGGTGAGCACTTGCAAACCCACTCCCGCCTCTAGTCTGCGCGTCAAAGTGACCTTGGAGAGGAGCCCTCGCCGCCGCCGACCCTCCCATCCTCACCACGCGGCCGGCGACGGCCATCCCAGCACTTGGCGTCGAGTTCGCGACGCGCAGCCTCCAGATCGACGGCAAGGTCATCAAGGCCCAGATTTGGGACACCGCTGGACAGGAGAGGTAACTGTTCGATCTACTCGTACTTTCTTGGATTGCTGCCGCAGTGCATTGATGCAGATTTGTTGGTTGAAATGTGATCGTAGAGTGTTAGTTTGCTTGATCTAGCGTTGCTGGGTAACCGCTGCTCATATGCTTGCTTACATTTTCCGTATGATGAATGCCTACCTTTTCCTCTCTGATTGAGACTGACTCCAACGCTGATGCAGACCTATAACCCATATAACCCATACAAGGTGTTGAAAAACATTAACATAGGAGACTAAAATTCATCAATCTCCAATCCATGGACCAAAACGACGACCTTCTTCCTCATCTTCTTCATCCACGGCAACTGTGGCGCGCTGCTGCCGCCTCCCCGCGTCGCCCCCGCGCTGCTGCCGCCTCCCCGCGTCGCCCCCGCCTTGCGCCGCCTCCCCGCGGCCCCGTCTCCTCCCTCGATTCCGGTGGCGGCGGCGCGTGGCCCGTCTCCTCCCTCGATTCCGGTGGCGGCGGCGCGTGGCCCAGGCAAGGCCGCGGCGGTGCGTGGCCGCGGGAAGGCAGCGGCGAGGAGGGGGAGGGATGGCGGCGGAAGGGGGAGGGCTTGTTCGACGCCGACGAAGAGGTCTCTGCCTTCACCTGGAGCACGGTGTCCTTCGCGTCGCTCCTCGCCGGAGGAGGCCACGCCAGGTCGACGCAACAGAGTGAGGCAGCGGCCTGTGAGCCCCCCTCACCCGCGGCCGTCCCAACCACCACGCGCGGCTGCCGCGGCCGCTCCCCCGCGAGCAGGTAGCAGAGGTGGCGGAGCAGGGGCAGGCTCATCCAAATTGAGGTCCTCGTCCTCGACGACGAAGAAGCCGGAGAAGGGGCGGCTGTGGAGGAGCTCCGCACCGGGTGGCGTGCGGCTGACGCGCGGCAGAGGAGGAGGAGATGCGCTGGGAGGACGTCGGGGACGACGGCGTGCGAGATGGGTCAACCGAGCGAGATGATTCATTTGTGGGGCGCGGAGGTACAGCAAGCCAAAAATGGATACCGCGCTTGGTCGTCCGTTGGAAAAGTGATTTCGGGGTTGGACAACCCATTTTCGGGTATAGGGTGCCGAATGGAGCATGGGTTGGAGTCAGTCTGAGACTTCTCCATCTCGGATTCAGTCCTTAAATTGGAGCTGCACTTCATATATTTGAATCATTTTATGACAATCATATTTAAGTTGTTGCAAGTCTGATTCCATATACTTTTTTTTCAGCAAAGCTAGTGATCATCTCTAACAACTGCAAGTCTGAGAAGTATGCTCCTGTTGCCATTGTGACTTTGTGGTGGTAGTCTGAGAGGAGCGTCCCATAGGCAACAACCCACAAGGTAGTTTCTTGTGACTTTGTGGTGGTAGTGTCCACTGAACATATGTTTGTCTCTAATCTGAACCGTATGGGTTTCTTACTGCCACTAGGATATTTTGGTGTTTGTGAAGTTCACTTCAAATATTTTTTTCTGATGGAATGCCATATCTTTCTAATGGAATATTTGCTTGATATAGCTTAAAAGAAGTCTAGGAATTGAGACATCTATTTTTCTACAGGTTTGAGCATCGAGGAAGTCCAGGAAGTCAGAAAAAGGTACTCAAGGTTTTTGCTTCAATATGAATACTCAACTCTGAACCATTCAACTGAAACATGACTCTAAACAGTACTCAAGTGCCTTTCTTATTTTCGGCATAGTTTCTTCTCTGTTTATAAAGTTTCAACCCTGAAACAATAGTGTGTATATCTTTCTAAGTCTGATTCCATATACATTTTTTCAGCGAAGCTAGTGATCATCTGTAACAACTGCAAGTCTGAGATTGAGCACTGTCCACCAATTTGGAAGTCTGAGATTGAATGTTGCCGAATGTCACTGTCCACCACTTTGGAAGTGAGAGATTGTACACTTTAATTTATAGCTTCTCTTCTGCAGAGTTATGCTATTACCTGGATGAGAGAACCGAGCACAGCTCGGGTGGCTAGCGCTGGCGTCGTCCAGGCAGCCCACCCGGGTTTGACTCCCAGGAGCCGCACCCGCGTGTCTCATCGGGGCCTTGTCCCCATAAAAAAATCCCCTCGCCTATCCCACTCAAAGCATAGGTGAAGGCCCGCACCGATCTCACACGGTGGCAAGTGGCCCCCATGTAAGGGTGGGAGAGGGGTTCGGGGGTTTTCTAGGCCTGCGTGAGAAGGTCCTTCTTCTTAATAGAAAGCCCGGGGTTGCTTGTCCCCGCAGGTCTAGTTTTTTTTTTCTATTACCTGGATGATTACCCTGTAAAAGACTCATGGATGAATACTTAGTTATCATCCCCAGCAGGTTTAAAAGCTCTTGACTAGTAGTAACATTATGTGCATTGCTGGTTCAACTGTTCAAGCATGCACATCCATATATGACTGAACTCTGCTCCCCTTAACTCTGAAAACCAGAAAACTACCAACTGATGTGGACTCTCTTAGCTTAAGTTGTTATGGCCTCTCTAAGACATTATTTATTAGCATGTCCTGCTGTTGTAGAGAATATCTAAAACTATTTCTGTATTAATGTTCAGTGATGAATTAGGCAAGTATTCTATATATTTGTCCGTGTCAGCCAGTATTGGCTATTTTCATGCTAGTATGTTCAGTGATGTTTTTAACAGCCAGCCTTCTTTTGTTTCAGCTGTACGTTGCCAAGATATTATATATTTTTTCAGCCTTCTTTTGTTTCAGCTCTCGTCGGTTAGTTCCAGATTTGTTACCAATACAATAATGCGCGGGGAGAATGTGGACACGTGACATGCTAGCTTTGCCGCGAGGAGTTGGAGTGGCAGAGGCCGTGTACGTCGAGGAGTGCGAGGCTTCGAGTGGGCGGAGCGACCTCACGCTCGAAATGGTTTTGAAATGGTGTGGAGAGCCGGTTTGAGACGTGTGGTTTGGTTCAGTTTGAGTTTAAAATTGCAACGGTTTGGTTTGGTTTGGGTTTGAACTAAGGAGTGGTGGGTTGGGGTGGTCTGGGCCGCGGTACTTGGAAGGAGTATGGTGTGGTTTGGTTTTGGGCCGGATCTCGACCCATTCTCAGCCTTACATATGGGACGGTGGATCAGGCATCACAAAACCATTGCATTCTACCACCTTCTTCAGCCGAAGGTCCACAGCGAAGATGTATGAGCTGAGGAAGAAGTAGACCTTGTCGGGATCCATTGGGTGGAGAAGCGCAAGGGCAGGAATGCTCCATGGCAGCTTGGTGTCCAGGTAGTTCGGGTCAGTCCAAATGTCACTGAAAGGCACACTGCGCTCATGGTTCCACTCTGCAGCGTCGGTGAGTGCCCACATGGTGACCACCGGCTCATCAGAGGTGCCATGGATTTGCAGGAACCTTAGCCTTCCACCGCTCACCTTCAAGCAGCTGTACACGCCACGGTTGGCCGCATTAACCGGTAGCTCATCGACAACCTTTGGGAGTGGAACGTAGAGCATCTCCGGCTCATCAGCAAACGGGTTGCAGGCAAGGATCCCATACGAGAGGTCGACCCACCAGAGCATCCCCGCATGGGAGACGACGCCCTCGCCGAAAAAACGGCGGTGGAGTAGTGGGGGCGAGTAGGTGAGCTCTTTCACGGTCCACTCGCGCTTTCCCGCCCTGAAGCAGAGGAGCGTGGCGCGGCCGCTGCCGTCGTGGGTCGGCCGGAGCTCGACGACCATGAAGTCGCGCTCTCTCCGGATGAGGCCGGCGTTGCTAGTTCCGTGCATGCCCATGGGGCGGTTGTGCCGAGGGATGCCGACGGACTTGCCGGTGGGCGCGTCGCAGAGGCGGTAAGAGACCACGGACGAGAAATTGCTGTGCGGCTGCGTCGCGGCGAGCAGGATCAGGCCGGAGGGGTCGGCGGCGGCGATGTACGGGTACGAGATCATGGTGGGCGCGGAGGAGACGCGGCGCGGCACGGTGAGGACGGAGGCGCAAGGGGGGTCGTTGTAGTCGACGGCGATGGTGGTGCCCAGAGGGGAGATGCCAACCGCCTCCTCGTCGCCCACCACCTTAGGGATTCCGGCGAGGATGGTCCACCGCTCCTGCGCCGGAGACGGCATGGCTGGATTGGGGGAATAATTCACCGGCCAGGGTTAGCGATCGAGCGCGGCGGAGGAAGGGGAAAGGTGGAAGGGCGTCTCGGCTCGGATCGGGTTGGGTCGGGTTCCCTTTCTATGAACGTTTAGGTCCGTTTCGGTTGGTATTCTTTTCACGGCCCAACCTGTCCGCATTGAGCCACTTCCGAGTCGGCGGATAAACAAGAGGTGTATATGGAATGCGATTAAGACACTGACCGATAGATGAGCATACATTCTCTACGCTGCACCGATAAGCCAATATCTTGTATGAACATCTCTAACTTGTACACTATGTATATCAACTTTGACCAACGCCACTTCATCGATACAGCGAAGAGAACATCTCTAATCGATAGAACTAGTAAGGTGACAGCGCAAATTGCGCAGCTAGCTCCATCAACTTAGTTTTTTAATATAGATTACATTATTATATAGTGGGCATGCCAAATATTGCATTATACAAAAAGTTACTTCAGGTATATATTTTTATGCTGAGGCCCAGATAGTATGAACCATATTGTTCTTTTTTTTTTTATGTATCTTTCTCCCTTCTTGATTAGTTAATCATTTCTTTATTTCCTTCTGATACTATTATTTACTTCAAGTCTTTGGAGTCCTTAAGAGCTGAACTCTATTGATTTCTTGCCTTTGGTCAAAGGAGCAAGTCTCGTGCCTTTGCTCGAAAACTTTTTGTGTTGGAAAAATTACCAGTGGACCTGTTATATTGGTTTTCTCTCAGATTTCTCATATCAAAATTTATAGCTAAAATTTAAATTTCTTGAACAAATTTTGATTTAAATTTGGATTAACAAATTTAAGTTCAGTGTAATCAACTGGTGGATGTAGGTAAACCTTGGAAACAAAAGAAAATCTAAATGGTTGTTGGCATAGAATTTTTCAATTGGTAGGTTCCTGACCTGGCAGGTCTTTAGAACGTGCACAGTGACTTTCTTTGAACTTCATCCGACCCTTATACTCCCCATATCTGTTTGTTGCCTGCTCTTGAGCTCTTCTTTGTCCGCTAGGTTCAATGTTGATGTCCAGCCCCGCAAAAGCAAACAGGGAATATTCAGACCCTCATTGTTAGGCTCCTCCTCTGACACTTGCCACTTAAACAAAGTAGCTTCGTGCAGGTAATATTCAGCCACTACCCGTCGAAATTTTAATCTCTTTAGTACAACCAAATTAGTTTGCTATCGTTCTGTTTTTCTATCAATATTTATAAAAAAGATCCTCACAAAAGAAGATTTATTGAAGACCCAACTTTAACCTCTTCAGCACAACAAATGAATCTGCTATCATGAACAAAAGGTCGGTTTCACCTGAGAAGAACTTGCTTGACTGCTTGCACTGCTCTTCAAGACAAATTATTTTGAGAAAAGCAGGCTGAGCATCAATATGGCTTGTCCTTTCAGCAGCATGGAGAACCCACGAACTCCCTCGCCAAAAAAAAAGAAACACAAACTGCACACTTGCATTCGGCCTACTCCACACGACGCAGATGACCGTAGCAGCATGCACTCTCTTTTCCGCTGGTAATCCAGGCCGCGTCAACGCTCAGAGAATTTTCCGACATGTGATGGTGGCGGTGGTGTTGTCCCTGTGCGACCTCCGGTTTTCATTCTTGTCCACGACAAAGCTATGCCCTCGTCGATCATACTTGCGGTCTGCATTTGCCAGGATATGGGTTTAGCAAGTCTCGTTTATCGTCAGCCTATTCATCCATCTTGACATGATCCGTGTATTCCACACCTAGTTTTGATGAGGACATTACTCTATCGGATAAAACCAACACTCCTCCGCTGTACATGCAAAGTTCAATCACTAGAGCTCAGGCGCGACGAATGAATTTACGGGTGAGCTTGTTCCAAATAATGTCTTCTTTACATGTTTTTGAGAATAAAATGCTACCTAATGATTTAATTATTGTTAGGAACCATGGAGATGATTATGAGGTAGCTAGAGATGTGCTTGGAAGCGTGGAGGGCCAGCAAAGGCGTACAGGTCAAGTCGGAGGCCCAATCCAAGTCAACTTCTAGTCCGTTTCAGAGTCTAGGAGCAGTCTGCACTAAAACGGTAGTCTAGGTCGCATACGGGCTTGGTTTTGGACGTTCTATATATGCACGGAAAGATAATTTTATTACCTTTCCAATGGCTCCGATTTCATGTCAAAATCCGTCAGGAGTCATCAGAAATCGTCGAAACAAGTCGATGTGCAGAATCTGTCTTGGTACTCTGCACCGCCGTAATTTGGCCTTTGGGCCTTGTATCTTGTTTGAGTCCATTAGGGCTTCGACCAGGGGTCTATGCATGACTCTAGAGGCTTCATATACAGCAGCCGCCACGTCATTAGGGTTTGGGTTTTGCTTAGATTATTCTGTCAAAAACAGTTTCGCCGTTCATTGGTTTGTGAGACCCCAACTTGTGATCTTAATTCAGATTTCAGCAATTTAGTTGTATTCTTCTGTGTTCTTGCTTGTGTTCTTCGATTCACAGGCAAGGATAAGCCTTCTCGGCGAGGTCGACCGTGCAAGACTGGTCGATAATCTTAGGAGACATGATGCTGCGATTGCGGGGTTCAGGACGTGTTGTTCGGAAGCCGGATCGACGTGTGTCAAGTCTCCACCAAATCGAGAGTTATCAGAACCTTTCGGAAGATCGGGAATCCTAGTACACATTAAGTTTTTTTGTGCGTATTTGTTCCAAGATTTGGTGCCCCTAACACATCTTTTGCTCAACAATGCAACTCCCAGGACTACCACATGAACCTGCACATCCAGACCTTATGCGTGCTAGCTGACTCACTTCTATGCTTGTATCGTCTTCGGATGCTTGTGATTTGTTGCCTTTCAGTGAGAGATCGAAAGCTTCCAATAGATCAACATGGGTGGCGTCTGACGCATATCAGCACCTCTTGGTCGGTTTGGATCATATCAGATCGTATAAGATCTTAGGAGAATTAGGGTGGCCATAAGGTAACCCAGACATGGTAGATAACTCGTCTTCGGGTGCTTGTGATTTGTTGCCTTTCGGTGAGAGATCGAAAGCTTCCAACATATCAACATGGATAGCGTTTGACGCATTGTATCAGCACCTCATGATCGGTTTGGATCATATCAGATTGTATAAGATATTAGGAGAATTAGGATGGCCGCAAGGTAACCCAGACATGGTAGATTAATTGTTTGGTCAGGTATGTTTCGCCTCAGCCGGGATTGCCTTCTCTTGATTTGCTTTCTCCACGCGTCCACTCGATCGATGACATGGCTGGATGGGCATAGAGGGTCGTTGGCTGCAAGCCTGCAACCTGCAAGTGCTCTACCCATATCCAAGTCTTTTTTCTCTCGACGACTCGACGGTGGCCATGGGCGATCATCTATCGTCCAAGTTCACTGCACTCCAGCTGCTTGGATCTCGCCAAGACGCCAACTCGGGGCCGTTCTTCTCGTCCTCCGTCGCTAATTGCATCTTGGGTTACGCATCATCCTTCCAAGTCTTATCTAGTAAAGATGCACACAACTCACGTAGAGTTCTCCAATTTCAGAATTGATTATATGTTGCGGCGGGTTGCTCTTATTTTATTTCTTGACAGCAAGTAGAAATCGTCTCCATTTAGATACAGGTGTATCTTTCCTCCTATAATATACGGACTTCCAAAATGAACCAATCTCGATTAATGCGGTGCTATTTATGGACATCTAATAATTTTTTCTTTTTTATTCCGAATTATACTGTTTTTGGTAGGCCGTATTTGAGATTAACTCTTTAATCAAATCTTGACCGTTGAATATTCATAAAATCCAACGGCTCACAACTTTTCTTTTTTCTGATTAACGTGGTAATTTCGTGGTCTTGAGAGCGAACATGGTGACTTCTTTTCCCCTTCAAATACTAAGATAATAGATAATAATATTTCTTTTTTATTCCGATTTATCCTGTTTTTGGTGGACTGTATTTGAGATTAACTCTTTAATCAAATCTTGACCGTTGAATATTCATAAAATCCAATGACTCACAGCTTTTCTTTTTTTCGATTAACGTGGTAATTTCGTGGTCTTGAGAGCCAACGTGGTGGCTTCTTTTTTCCTTCAAATATTAAGATAATAGATAAATGAACATTCTCTAACTTGTATGTTCACTGCACCGATGAACATTCATCGGTACAGCTAAGAGAATGTATCGACAGACTATATGCATGAACGTCTCTAACTTGTATCAAATGTTCCAACGCCACTTCCTGCTGCTCCAGTACCTTTTTCCAAGCGCTTGTGCCTCTCGCTGTACCATTCCTACCTTTGGCCTCCGCTCCCTGTCGGCTACGCGCACGAACTCAACAAGTTCATGGGCCATGCATGAACCAATCGAATTCTTGACGCCGTTACTTTTTTCAAATTGATTTGGCAGGAAACCTACTACCAACCCTAGGACCCCACAGATGTGCTAAGTGGCCCGCCCAGGCCGCGAGATCACGCACCAAACGCCCTGTCCCGCTGGTTGAACCCCATCCGCCGTGGTCGTGTGGTAGGCGGCTGGTAGCTCGCCGTGCCCGTAGAAGGAATCAGACGGCGTGCGGCCCGCCTGTCTCGAGTGAGTGGTGACCTCCAAGGAGTCGCCGCGGAGCGTGAAGACCTCCCGGCCGGACGATGTCCTAGTCGGCTAGTCTTGTGCGAGCGTTGGCGCTGGCCGATGTCTTCGTCGTCAGATATTTCGCCGCATCCATCCACCAGTACAGTAGAAACATCTGGCAGGTCATGACAAGGTCACTGCGATCACTTTCAACGCTTGTGCTGTGCTGCCAGGATAGGCGTGGGACCACAAAGACCGAGGTTGTCTTTGAGATCGGCGCATGCATCCACGGAGACCGCGCATCGCATGCATGCTTCATCGTCTCTGTGCACTGGGACGGCTCGGTCACGACCGCCTCTCGCACGGATGATCGAGGTGTTCGTCTGTAACTTGCGCCATGGCCCTGGTCATATAGCCAGTGGAAGGCCAGCAGCTCTGCTCACAATGGTGCATCTGCCGACTGGCAACTTCACGAAATCTCTTGTGGCTGGTTTGAAGGTGAACACCTCGTCCATCGCAGTTGTGACAAGATGAGAGAGCACGGACAGAAGGCCTCGCGCGGCACACGGCTAGCGGTGGGGGCGGACACATGCAGATCAGGGAATTGCATAATAAGTCTACAAAATAATATCAATTATCCTAATCTTTTAGCAAATTAGACAACAATTAATGAGGCTATAAAATAAGTAATTACATTTTTCTACATCCTACAATTGTGTGGTTGGATGAGATGGCCCCACTTCGATCGAAGGATCCATATGGATGGGTACAGAAGCTTGCAGGTGAGAAACATGGGTCACATGATTCGATCCTTATTAGTTTAGATAAGTATTATAGCTTCTAATTAACTCAAATATTATAGCCTATAATAACTATCAATCAATTTTCTTATAATTAAAATGATTTCCATAGTATAAGTTTCCACAATACGCGGTTACCAGTGTGTGTGTATATCTCCTTAGGTAGAGGTGGAATCCATACCTATCCCACCCCGGAGCATCTACTTGTGTATTCGTTGGTCAGCACAGATCATTCTGCTGAAGATGATGATGGACAATAAGAAGTCGAAGAAGCTCGTGTTCCCGTTGATCCTCCTGCTGGTCATTCTCGTCACCTCTTGTAAGTTAATTTCGATCTCCCTCTAGATGTTATTGTTTGGGTCAATATCTGTTTAACGAGGATCTTCTTCATATGATCGCTTTGTACATGAGATGGTTTTATGCAGATGATGAGAACATGATTGTCCAGGCCGGCGCTCAATTGGTGTGTGGAAAATTCTTCGCAGAGGCGCGTTGTGCGTTTCGCTGCTTGAAGCCGGGCAACTGCAACGAGTGCTGCAAGAAACTGGGCTTTAACCATGGCAAGTGCTCGGTGCTTGCCTGCTACTGCTGCGACAAATGAAAGCAGAACTAGCCAGTAGATCCACCTCTGCCTATCTCTCCATCTCGCTCGCTCAAACCCACCTCAAAATAAGATTATATCTATATATCTCTATATATAAAAATGATTTTCCCTACGCTGGTGGCTGCATGAATAGATATGGTGGATACTGTTATAATTGACAATATTTATTTGTTGTGACAACCGATTGATGGCTGGGCTATCTGCCAATTTTTGGTACCCTAAGCTTTACAAGATCCCAAACAGGGCACAACAAGCATGTTTGTGCTCCTAGTTGGTGTGTCTTTTACTTTAGTTTTTTTAATAACCTATCATTTTGGCGTTGAAATGCAATTAAGAAATGGTAGCTGCTCCTTTGGTTCCATATTCAATCCTCTAGTGCTACAAGCCGATGTGCCTTGAGACAAGCTCTATTTTTTTTTTGACACACGTGGTGTTGTATGATACAAAATTTTAATCGGCCTCTATATACGCATGCAAAGGTGCTTCCAATGTATCAATATAGACCGACCATAAAAACCAAACGGGATTGCTCCTTTAGAGAGAAAAAATACCATTTTTCCCAAGTGTTAGGCAAAAGGTGGGCACTCGGCAAAAGCTACCTTTGCCAAGTGTCCCATAGCCTATACACATGGCAAAAATTCGACACTCAGGGAAAATAGACCTCTGCCGAGTGTCCCGCATGCTGACACTCGACAAAGGTGTCGCATGTGCCCCGTGCGTGCTGCCGTTTGAGTTGACAGTGGAAGGGGATTTACCGAGTGTCCCCATTAGTGACACTCGGCAAATCTACGATTTTTCGAGTGTCCACAATAGCCCCTCGGCTAACTATTTTTTTTCACATTTTGCCAACCAAAATTTTTTCTTGACCTATATACGTACTTCATGTTGAAATTTGGTTAATTTCATGGTCCATTTACTAAATTTCATTATTTATTTTCATTTATTATTATTTGGTGTTAAGTCAAAAATGAACTGCAAGTCACTCGAATAATTGAATCGATATAATGAAAAAATGACATTCATGTTACTGAGTTGAACGAGACACCGTATCCAGGAAATGAAATGAAATTTCATAAATTTTCTTCATGAAATATGATTACGAGCTTGTGACAGATTTGTTTTAAAATTTTATAAAATACAAATGTTGTCGGACAATTCCGAGACTTGTCTGGATGTCACAATCGGCGTCGTTTCATTTAGTTCTAAAGTTTAGTCCAGAGAATCTTGCTATTTAAGGGTTTTAAATAAAGTCTAATTACAAAACATTTTTACAGATGGGTGCTACTTTACGAGACGAATCTAACGAGCGTAATGAAGCTATGTTTTGCTACAGTGATGCTACAGTAACCATGATCTGCTCACGGCTTAATTACCCTTATTAGATTCGTCTCGCAGAGTAGCCCAGAGTTCTGCAAAAAGTTTTGTAATTACACTCTATTTAATACCCAAAAATAGCAAGATCTTTGGATTAAATTTTAGTCCTAAACGAAACGAACAAATAACATACGGGGATGTTCTTATAAATTGTAGCGGATGATTTGCGCAAATCATCACATACATTATTTACAAAACGGAGAATCTCCGAAGAGGGGATATAGAGTTTACAATGGGTCATTATGATTTGAAGACAAATAGTTTGTTGAAACTGAATTTGATTTCAAACATATTTTTATAGACAGTAGATCATATAAACAGTGTATTGTAAAAATTTGGATAATTTTCAAATTTCTTTGCTATTTTATAATTTTTGCTAAGGTGCTCATGAATGAATTTTATTTGCTTTATATGGGTACGCTCGGCAAAAGTGGTCTTTCCCGATTGACTAGCTGAACTACACTCAGCAAAGACCTAAATGTTTTGCAAGTGTATAAAGACATTTGGAAAAATGTTTACACTCGGCAAATGAACATGGCGCGGGAGGAAAATGTTTGCTAAGTCCCCAGCCGCCCCCCCCCCCCCCCTTTGCCGAGTGTCCAGATTAAGGACACTCGGCAGCGTGGTGGTGGGGCGGGGGGGGAGGGGGGGGACATAGCCAAATTCCAGCTAGTTGAGTCGTCTTCCTCGCTCGGTCAAAATCAAAATCGAACAGCGCTATTGTTCTCACACAGCCTTTGTCGCGCCCCGCTCTCGCCGCAATCTCCGCGCCGCGCCCCGCCTCGACTCCGCCCCCACCTTCGCCTTGCCCCCCCCCCCCCCCCCAATCTGCCGTAGCACTCCCCTGCCCTCCCCGGCTTGTTGCCGCCGCTGCTCATCGCCGCCTCCCTCCCTCCGTCCCCGCATCCGTTGCCGCCTCCCTCGCCTCACCCACTCATCCGCCGCGGCACGCCTCCCCTGCCCCCCACCTTCCCCGCCCTGGCCTCGCCCCCGCAACCGGTGCCGCCGCGGCCACTCGTCACCGCCGTGGCCCCGGCCCTCCCCAGCACCGCCTCGTCACACCGCTCGCATCCTGACGCTACCACAGCCCGGCGAGGGCCCCACCACATCCCTTCATTGCCCCCTCCCCTCGCGTCTTCCCCTGCCCCCGTCCCCCTCCCCCGGCGTCTTCCGGCAGTGCAGCCCAGCCAGGTGAGTTTCTTCTTCTTCCTTTTTTCTTTTTTTCTTTTATTTTTTTGGCATGCAAATATGAATGGAAATGAGTTGTTTGTATTGGTTTTTCCTGCTTTCTTCCAATAGCAAGGTGATTAGTAATTGCTTGTATTGGCTTTTCAAATATTTTGCAAATGAATTGTTGTGAAATATTTGCAAATGAGTAATAGGTTGAAACGAGGAATTCAAAAAATAGAAATTGAGAATGTCATTGTGAAATGGATGTTGATTACGATTGAGAATTGTGGTTCTTTTTTTTACGATTCAGGATTGTGGTTCTCATTGTGTATGTCATTGTGAAATGAGGAGTTTGAAAGTAGTTGTCATTATGATATGATTTGTGGTTGTCGGGCCATCGTGCTGTTATTTTGTTGCAGGTTTTGGAAACCTCACCGTGTAAGGAAGGTGCTGCCAAAATTTACCAAATTGACACTATTATGTACTTTTTTCAGGGAGAGTGTGTTGCATCGCCCTCGAGTCGTCACTTTGCAGGATAGCAAGGTGAGACATAAAAGACCCCCTTTTTTTATTCATGTTTGCACACGCATAAGCTAGTTGGGCCTCTCCCGTTCGAAAGAGATACGGTTGGAAATATGCAGTTCTTTGCATATGTATAGCCATATCTGTTTCGAATTGTCCACATTTTTTGGACAGCCCAAGGATGTGTAGATGGGTTAGTTTTCGTGCTCTATTCCTATCCGAGAAAGAGTTTTGGCACCATCTCCCAGTTGTTCTTCGGATACATAATCTCCTTGTCAGGACGTGTATTTGGAGAACAGCGGGGAGGTGCTACCGAAATTCTATTTAAGATAGGAGTAGAGCATGAAAACTAACCTTGTCTACACATCCTCGGGTGGACTTAGGATCTATCTTCACCTATTAGACTGTATAAGTGAACGGTAGATGCATTTGATTTATCTATTACTCGGTGATACGTTAGAGGATGGATGATCGTGAGTGGATGTCCACTGGCCGCCAAAGTCGGAGTTTGTGGACTAAGGAATGGATTAAAAAGACGCAAGTTTTCATGAAAAAAGCATTTGCCAATGTTGAAGGGTCGCCTCTTCAGACTTTCTGGCCATGTAGTGCATGTGAAAACCGTAAGCGCCAAACAAAGAAGGAAATGGGTAGACATCTCATCAATTATGGATTCATGGAGAACTATAAACGGTGGACCAGTCATGGTGAGGCCGATCGTGTGCGACACAAGGTCATGATACCACGCATCGATGAGGCTTTTGACGAGGATGTCGGGGTAGCATACATGTTAAGTGACTATGCAGAGGCACACAACTTCGAGGAAGGCCGCAGGGCGGAGGAGCTAGAGCCAACTGTAAAGGCGTATTACAAAATGTTGGATGCGGCACAGCGACCCCTTCACGGGCATACCAAGGTTTCTCAACTAGATGCCATTGCGCGCCTGATGGCCTTAAAGTCCCAGTTTAGCCTGAGTCAAAGCAACTTCGATGCGATGTTGACAGTTATTGCCAGCATGCTTCCGGAAGGTCACATTCTGCCAAAGAACATGTATGAGTCACGGAAAATACTTTGTGCACTTAAGATGCCATATCAGAAGATACATGGTTGTCCAAAAGGATGCATCTTTTTTAGGAAAAAAACATACAGAAGCAAAGTAATGTCCAAAGTGTTCATCCTCACGATACTTGGAGGTACAATCCGGTGATGGTGAAAAGCGGTAGACGTCGGTCCCTGCAAAAATCCTACGGTACGTCCTGTTCATACTGAGGATCCAGCGTCTTTACATGACTGAAGAGACCGCGAAACACATGACATGGCACAAAAAAGGAGTGCGATACCATCCAAGAATCTTGTACATCCAGCCGATGGTGAATCCTGGACACATTTTGATGACATCAATCATGAGAAAGCAGATGGCACTAGCAACAGATGGGCTCAATCCTTATAGATGGGGGCTGCCCCATACACTTGTTGTCCGATAATTCGCCCCCTCCCTCCCCGGTAAGTTACTTTAGATGTTACCAATACACTTTCATTTTATTTGTTTTAAATTACAATTTATACTAACACTTTATCTTAATGATTTCGGCAGGGGTTGGGATACGGTCGTCGAGGGTTCTCACAAACGCAAGGTCAACGACACCCTGGGTATTTTGTGCAAGCAATACTACCATGGCATGGTTCAGATTAGCGAGAGAATAGAGATGGCCGACACGTTTGAGCACTACACAGGTAAATATAGAACAAGCTTTCATGAGATTAATTATGTTTAATTTGATCTTCTTATATGTCATATGCTTGCTGATATGCAGGCAATTCCGTGGTGGATGGCAATGCATCCTGATTGTTGGGAGGTCTTGGTGAACAAGTGGTGCCGCGAGGACTGGGCGGTGATGCACGAGGCTTGCTGACAGCGTTGGTTGATGACGCAAGGTCCAGCACACCATCAGGGCAGTCTTAGCCTCAACGAATATGCAGCCAAATACGTATGTCAAATCATTTCTTCACTCTAACTCTCAATAACGCATAATTTTTAATCATGTTTCTTTGCTAAGTTGGTGTCTCATGGTGGCAAGGCTATCAACACTTTCGAGGCTTTTGCTTTCTCCCACAAGGGCAAGGCGACGGCGGACATCCACTACAACCCGGAGGACCCACCCGAGGCGTACAGCAATCCGAGCGTCCATAGCCGCCTCAGTTCATACTCATCGATGGCAAAGGAGGTCCATGGCGTAGACTTCGATTTGAGGTCACACGACCTCGATGGAGAAGTCGTCATGATTGCTGGAGGAGGTAAGAAGCACGGGCGGTACTATCTCGGTGATAGCGTCATCGACATGGCGAGTACTCCCACGATCTCCCAGATTTGAGCACGAAGCGTTAGCGGTGGTCCGAGCATACGCCAACGACCGACCGCTACACAAGCCCTCGAGGTTATTACTATTACATTTCTTGTTCATTTAATTTTTTTTCATTTGATTCAATATTGCACTCGAGTTTAACATTTGATTCAATATTGCAAGCCGAGCTTGAGGAAGAGAGGATCAGACGGGAGGAGCTCGAGGAGAGTTTGGCGCAGCAGGTGCAGGCGCAGGTGCAAGAGCAGGTGAACGCGCAGGTGCACGATATGTACGCCTACTTTCATGCTCAGTTCGCGGTGATGGGTCACCAAATGCCGGCACTTCCGACATGGGCTCCTCCGTCTCATTTCTTCTCCGGTGAGTCTCTTGGCAACCTTACACAACCTTAGACAACTTAGAGACTGTTAAAACCTAGAGACTTAGAAAACTTAGTTGTGTCACAAATGTTATGTCTTTTTTGTGCAGTCATTCCTGGGTCAGCAAGGTCAAATGCTGGGGCTGGGGCGCAAGACGTGGATCTGTCGGCAGCTCACACTTCTTTGTGAGTATTTGTGGACTATTTGTGCACTTGTGAGCGTTTGTGGACTATTTGTGGACTTGTGAACACTTTGTGGACTATATGTGTATTAATTGTTGAATTGTGGACTACTTGAGGATTTAGATGTGGATGTGGTTGTGAAATGGATGCATATTGTCATATATTAAATGCTTGTGTGTTTGTCAACTGGATTTGTGCAAAAAAAATTGAAACAGGTTCTGAAAAACAACTTTGCCGAGTGTAATGGCACGGACACTCGGCAAAGGGGGACACCTTTGCCGAGTGTTATTGCACAGACACTCGGTAAAGGGGGGCACCTTTGCTGAGTGTAATGTCGAGGACACTCGGCAAAGCCCCCCCCCCCCCCCCCCCCCCGCCGAGTGTCCAGATCCAGGACACTGGGCAAAGGTACCCCCCTTTGCTGAGTGCCTGCGCTAGGAGCACTTGGGAGCCGTCAGGTCGCCGTCCATCAAACTTTGTTTCCCGTGGGCCCCTCCTGGCACTCGACAAAGGCTTTGCCAAGTTTAGCACTCGGGAATGTCCACACGGGGAGACAATACTCGGAAAAGGACCTTTGACGAGTGTCCCTGACACTCGGAAAATCCTTGAAATCTGGTAGTGTATGTTGCATATACTTCGTCTAGAACTTTGTTTGGCACGTTGTACCGGTACATTAAGCAGAACCAACAGCAACACCATTTTGTGCCCACCATCGGCGACGTTCACTGGCATAGTGAAGTAGTTGAGATTGGGGATAAGATCTGGGAGATTGCTGCGCCAGAGAAACAACCATTCCAGCTTGACCGTCGTCTGCCAGCCAAACTTGGAATCCTGTCGTGTGTTATAGCGTTCTGTGCTAGTACCGCCGGGCAGCCACGTCAAACATAGTGCTGCAGTGACGTAGGTGCATGTGTTGCACCATGGGTGGTTCATAGCCGGTGGCACTTGCTGAACAACTCGTACATGGTGGCGACCACGACCATACAATACCGTAAGTCGCGTAACCCTTGGCTTCCTGCTCCTCCTCCTTCACTGCCACCACCTGTTATATCATGATTTGGTGAACATGTTAAAAGATCATGAATTAGGATGACTATTTAGAGTTGAAACCTGTTAAAACATGCCATTATTCCGGCCCCTATTTGCCTTTATGCGAGCATGCAGATCAATCATGAAAGGGCAACAAGTTCAGAGCATATAGCAGAGCCTAGGCTTCAAAACTGGTACTAAGGAAAGAAAATGGAAATATAGGAGCTCCATGCTCCAGAATACTAGTAATCATGGTTGTAGGACCCAATTCTTGAAACCATGGAGGGCAAAGGAGAGACTTCTTGAAACTCTAGTACTTCACAAATGGAATTTTTGAAAACCTATAGGGGGGAGGAGATATAAGGTATTTGTCGTTGTCGAGGCCCAAATCAAGGATCTTGAGGCCGCCTCCCTAGCCTTAGATTTGGAGAAGACGGCACCTTTGTGTGTGCGTGTGTGTGTGTGTGTGTGTGTGTGTGTGTGTGTGTGTGTGTGTGTGTGTGTGTGTGTGTGTGTGTGTGTGTGTGTGTGTGTGAGTGAGTGAGAGAGAGAGAGAGAGAGAGAGAGAGAGAGAGAGAGAGATCAACGGACTGCAATTATGTAGACATGGCCACGAGACTGCGGCCGCCGGCGATCGAGAGGAAGATGTGGCATCTTGCGAGTCCACGAGGACGCTGTGGGGAGGGGGATTTGGGGGAAGAGGATGCGACGCTGGCAGCCGGGTCGATCAACGAGGAAGCCATGGTGGTGGCCGTGTTGACAAGGAAACCGCGGCGGCGGTGGTAGTAGACGAGGAATGTTGAGACGGGGAGAAGGACGCGGCTGGCTGCCACATCTCTGGAGACCGGTTTTCCCTAGGTCCTCCTATAGGTAGATTAATTATGGATAGCAAGCTTTTGATCAGCCCAGTAATAGCCCATGGGCCAGCTAAAAAAACATATATGATTTCAATGTTCTTTCTTTTATGTTATAATCACAGTAATTAGTTCATATTTATACCATACAAACATTTTTTTATTTTTTATAGTCTCAAGATCTTGAAATTTATGTATCCACATTTTGAAAAGCATGTTATTTTTGAAAAAATGTGTCAACATTTTCCTGTATATCTAAAATGTTGAAATAGTACATGTAAAATGTTGATGAAAAAAATGATTTTAAAAAATTCAATAAAATATTCAAATTGGATCTCATTTTGTATAAATAATTCTAAAGAACAAGTAGATTTAAATGGATTCAAAAACGGACTTACAATTTTAGAGAAAATGTGTTTAAAGATTGAAATTCGTTTCTTTTTATCTTTGTCCCACCCCAACCCCCAATCATGTCGTGGCACATGGCCGTCTCTCAGCCTTCCCCCTCTCCACCCTCCTTGGATCTCAATCGTTGCACGGATCTTAAGGACTGATCTACAGTTTGTCTTTTATAAAACGATCTACGCATAGTTATAGGGTAAAGGGTGTAGGAATTCCTGTTTTCTCCACCTTTCCATCACGGCTCGAACCGGGGCCTATTGCCGTGTGTTTTGCTAGCGAAACGGTCTGCCAAAGGCCAGGGAAATATGCCTGGGTCACGCTCCCGCGTGCACTACTAGGCCCGTTATCGCCCCCCCCCCCCCCCCCCTCCCCCCTGCGGCGGAAAATTGGCATGATGCCTTAGACATATATAATGACAATCGAAGCATATGAATATAGATTAAAAGTACAACAATGTATGATCTATGATAGAAATGAATGGTACCATTGAATTTGGCTTTGTGAAGGCCGGCTAGATAATAAGAGGTTATAATGGCTTGACCATTGGTTTAACTACGGCGAACTAGGATTTTGAGCACTACCACGGTACCATCACGCCGCTGTTGACCCATGGCGGGGACGATCAGATGCTGCTGATAGCCATCAACGGCTCCAAGCTGTGTCGGTACGACGTGCGCAACAAAGTTCTTTGAAGAATTGATGGACGTGCAGCACGAGCACCCCCACACACACGCGGTAGAGGAGACCAAGATCTCGGCGTAGGGCACGACATAGCGTTCCCAGAAGAAAGACGCCGTGTCTGCGCGGGGTAGCTCGTGCTGCATGTCCATCACCTGGTCGAGAACTTTGTTGCGCACGTCGTACCGGCAGAGCTTGGAGCCATTGATGGCTAGCAGCAGCAGCATCTCGTGGCTGGCGCCATGGGTCATCATCAGCGGCGTGACGGCGTAGCTGAGGTTGGGGAACAGCGGATCAGCGAGATCGATGCGGCAGAGCAGCGACCCCTGCAGTCTTGGCCCGTCGTCGTCAGCGAGCCAGACTTGGAAGGACGCCGGAGCTGCGGCGTGGACGTAGCACAGCTTGGACCCATCCATAAGGCTTGCCATGTTGTCGGCCGTGTCGTAGCCGGTCGCCGGAGGGCGCGGCACCACGTCGAACGTCCTGTGCTCCAGGCTGAACCGCATCAGCCGCGGCCGCGCCACGCCGCCGTGCCAGTAGAAGGCCCGCCGCGTGCAGATCGGCATGTGGACCCCGTCGACGGCGTGCGGCGGGTCCTGGGTGGCCTCCCATCGTCGGGGCTCGCCGCCGGCGAGCGTGAGGACCTCGTGGCCAATGTCGTAGTCCTGCACGTACGTCCCCGTGGCCTCGTCGAAGTTGTGGTGGTGGCCAGAGGCTACAACCCGGTGATGGGTGACAGGTGGCGGGCGGAGCGATGGCGAGGGCGTGGCCAGCTACAATGGGGGAGGAGAGTGGTGGGCAGGGAAGCGAGGCTGGAGTGATTAGCGGTGGGTGCAGGAAGGTGGTGATGGGTTGGTGGGGAGGGGCCAGATTGGTGGGGTGGAAGCGCGGGGATGGCACCGGAGCGCGAGGTTGAAGAATATCGTGGACAGTCCTTTGAGCTTCCTCAAAGAGCAGCAGCCACTGAGCGCCCCGGATCCTTAAAGCCCCCAGCTCTAAGGCCTCCTTTGGAACGCAGGAATTTCACAGGAATCTCACAGGAATTTCACAGGAAACAGTTCAATTTCACAGGAAAAACGTAGGAAAGGAAAAATTTTCCTTCAATCCAAAGGAGGCCTAAGCTTGTTGTGTCCACGCCTGAATAAACAAAGAGCAGGCTACTGCTACTTTGCAATAAAGAAAAATGCTGCAAGGGATGGATGCAAAATTTGAAGCAGTAGTAATGTAGATCATGGTACTAATGTATTCTCTAAGTATAAAACTAATATCCTTTTTTAGTAGTATAATTTAAGATCATGGTTCTTGTTAGTTGTAGATTGGAGCAAGTTTAAACATTTCCAAGTTATGGATCCTCGAAATATAGAGTACAAAATGGGTTATTGTATACTCATGAATTGAGTGTATTCTGCTTGACATACAAAAAAATACATTGCATATTTGTGTGTCACAGATCAGAACCTGACCATAAAGACAAGAATGGAGGGTTGTGATTATGGGTTGTATGGGCAATGGCAGCTGACAGGCCTGAAAGTGTATAGAAGGCATAGGCAACCTGTAGTACGTGTGGCTTAGTGGCTCAATATGCTAGTTTAGTATGTTCAAAAATAGTGATTCTAGAAATGGTAAATTTTGTTGTTTCAATAGTGATTGCCATATGGGACTTATGCAGCTATATCTTGATCACTCACCAGCCCTTGTATAAGTTCCCTTATGAATGCTTATAATTTTTCTTGTAACATTCGACCAAACAAGCATACAACTAATGCCCCAAAAAATGATGGGCTAGACTATGCATTGTTCTTTGTTTTTTCCTTTTTCTTACTACCATGCTATGTTGCAGTTCATAAAACATGGTGGTTTAATGGTAATGTGTTATGGGCAGATACTAAAAAGATGAACGTGGACCGTTCTATGTGCTTCAATGGTAATGTGTTATGATCTTGTTGTACTTTGAGGAGCATGTATAGTTACATCATTTTGTGGAGTGTGGCACATTCAACAAACACATGCCACTTAACTAGATTACATATGGCACAAAGTTGCATATGTTATTAACTAAATATCATGCTTTTAGTCGATCATTCAAGATCAAAGATATTAGAGTAAATTTCACAAACCCACCAATATTTTGGGTTAAATACCACAAAACCACCAACTATGATGCATGTTTCACAAACCCACCAATAGTCAAGGTTTATTTTTCACAGACCCACCAATTCTTGATGCATAAATTTCACAAAGTCATTTCTTCTACGAGGCTTAGCTAATATGACTACATTATGTAATTTTTCAAATTAATGTCGCGTGATAAATCATACATTATGTAATTTCTTGAGGAAAGAGTTTCTGCTGTCAAAAAGACTTAGCTGACATGTCCAAATACGTTTCTGCTCTCTAATCGTTGGCCAAACAAATTAAACCATTTCTTATCATTGTGCTTCACTTTTGAAACGAATTTATGCTGTGTTTGTACATGTTGTGGTATGTGAGATTGTCCTCTGTATTAATAATGATAATGAATAATAACCAGCCATATGTATCTGCAAATATACAACGTCTCATCAACTCGCTATTTCTTATATGTGCTAACTAGCTCATAAACACCCCACACCATGAGCTCCTCCCTAAAGAAACATAATTTTGTTATCCAATTGCGTGTCACAATTCACAATCAACTCAACATAAATTTTATTATCCTACCTAAAGAAAAACAAATGTAGGCATACCATGGAAGATTTTCTACCATTGCAAATACAACCAACCTTTTTCTACGGTGAAGGGCTACACAAAACTCTGGATCGCCATGCAAACCACATCGAATTGCCTCTGTACGGTTTAGGCCACAACAGATAGAATAAAGCACACTTCTCCACGAATCATAAGGCACAAGATTAAACAAGCGGTGCGCAAAGCGCGACGGATCATACTACTTATTACATTGTCTTGGATGAGAAAAGACTAATTAATTACTTATTTTCTAACTTCATTAATTGTTATCCAATTTGCTAAGTGGATAATAATACACATGTCATGTTATTCTGTCATAATAAGAGTTGATGAGATTACAGAGAAGGAGGCAACGGCAAAAAAGAATATTTCATCGGCATGGCATTAATTTATTTTTCGTTAAAGAGCGTAGCATTCATTGACATCTGAATAAATGAGGGAGGCCGTATCATAACGCCTTTCACAATGGTGATCGTGGTGAACTTGAAGACCAATAACACAGGCAGCATTAGAATAATAAGTGTTTGGAATGCTGCATTGCTTGATGAATGTTTCTCTCAAGTATGTCATTCTAGGTCTATTTATACTAGGTCTGTAAATAGACCTAGAATGACATTAAAGAAGCGATTCTCCGCTGTATCAGAATTTGAAATAATTAGATTCCAACAAGTCAATTTCCAACACTAATAAGTAAGGTAAAACATTGCATTTTTGCCATATGTCCACGCAAGGAATTTATTCGCTACTTTAATATCTTGTATCATGCTAAATAAAATAAAATTAAAACTACAAATGTCTACAAAATTTGGGCACTCCATACTGCATATGCATGCCGATTTTGTACCTTATTAGCGTCTTGTGTGTTTTTTTATTTGTTATCATGATCACAGAGCCTGCTCCATCTCAAGTCGTCAAAGACGCCGCCCTTACCATAGCGTCACACGTCATCTCTAGATTCTAGTGCAGAGCGGGCGAGTAGGCGATGGTGTTCTTCTCGACCCACTCCACTTGTGTGTCACAGCAAAGAAGCTTGGTGCACTGCCGTGCCATCATTGGCGGGCTGGAGCCCGGCGACCACGCAGCTGCTGGCTCCCCGTCAAACACGAGGGCGAAGTTGCTGCCGTACGTGCAGGTCCAGGGACGGCCGTGTTCTCATTTCACAGAGGCCGCCAGGCCAACAACGCTCGGGGTGCCGGTGCACGGGAAAGCCCCGTTCAGGAAACAAATGTCGGCGAGCAGCAAATGGGCTTCCGATTCCCTCGGCGTGAAGTTCAGTCGAAACTGATTCTTGTTTCACGTACCACCCGTTTTACGCTCCTCCATCTGTCCATCACAATGTATGCCATATGGTACGGTGATCCCGTCCTTCCGCTTCAATAAGCACCATGTCCAACATATCCAGCTCTAAGCTTGTTGTGTGTCCACATAATCGCCTGAATAAACAAAGAGCAGGCTACTGCTACTTTGCAATAAAGAAAAATGCTGCAAGGGATGGATGCAAAATTTTAAGCAGTAGTTTGGAAATATTGGCCCGCGGTTGCGTGGCCAACAACGTCGGTTCTGCATCTCAAAAAAAAAAACAACGTCGGTTCTGGAAGTGGTTTCCACGCAACCGAGCAGAAGACCGGGGAAAAAAAGAACAGGACCAGCGAAAGGAGATCCCGATTTTCCACTAGAAGTCTAGAAGATTGTAACCGATTCGGATTGAGGCAGCAGGGCGACGCTTGTCCATCATCGATTAGGATTGAGGCAGCAGGGCGACGCTTGTCCATCATCGTTATTTATATATACAAACTAGTAGCATCCGCGCGCATATCAACAAGTAGCTAGCATCATCTCCGATCCAGCATGGCCCGCCTGGAGAAGCGCCGCCGGATCAGCACGGCCGTCTCCATCCCGGACGACCTCCTCATCTCCGAGGTGCTGGTCCGCCTCCCCGTCAAGTCCCTTGCGCGCTTCAGATCCGTCTGCCGATCCTGGGGCGCCGGGATCGCGGACCCCGCCTTCGTCCGCCGCCACCGCGATCTGTCCCGCGCGACGGCGAGATGTGCTCCGTCCGTGCTCGCCATCCCCCGCGAAGTCGACCCCGACGACGAGCAGGCCACGTCCGGCGAAATCTGCTTCCACCGCCTCCTACCGGGAGGAGGAGGACATGCCACCAATGCCGGCGAGATGATCTTCGAGAAGGCGTGGCCGGGCGGCATAACGCGCCTCATCTTCCCCGCGCACTGCGACGGCCTGGTCGCGGTCGCCACGACCACGGACCACGTGTTCGTATGCAACCCGGCCACGAGGGAGTTCGCCGCGCTGCCGCCGGGCAGCCACGACGCCCGGCTCGACCACTGCGACCTCCTCGTGCCGCCGGTGGCCGTCGGCCACGACCCGTGGCGCAACGCCTACGTCGTCGCCAGGTGCTTCTACCGGAGGTACGGCCGCATGAGGTTCGAAGAGGCCACCGGGACATACGCGCAGGACTACGACATCGGCCACGAGGTCCTCACGCTCGCCGGCGGCGAGCCCCGACGATGGGAGGCCACACAGGACCCGCCGCACGCCGTCGACGGGGTCCACAGGCCGATCTGCACGCGGCGGGCCTTCTACTGGCACGGCGGCGTGGCGCGGCCACGGCTGATGCGGTTCAGCCTCCAGCACAGGACGTTCGACGTGGTGCCACGCCCGCCGACCGGCTACGACACGGCCGACGACATGGCAAGCCTTATGGACGGGTCCAAGCTGTGCTACGTCCACGCCCTTGCAGCAGCATCCTTCCAAGTCTGGCTCGCAGATGACGGCGCTAAACTCGAATGGTCGCTGCTCTGCCGCATCGATCTCGCTGATCCGCTGCTCCCCAACCTCAGCTACGCCGTCACGCCGCTGATGATGAACCATGGCGCCGGCCACCAGATGCTCCTGCTGGCCATCAATGGCTCCAAGCTCTGCCGGTATGACGTGCGCAACAAAGTTCTCGACCAGGTGATGGACACGCAGCACGAGCTGCCCCGCGCAGACACGGCGTCTTTCTTCTGGGAACGCTATGTCGTGCCTTACGCCGAGAGCTTGGTCTCCCCTACCGCGTGTAACTACCGATGAACAGTACAATGCTTGTAACTTCAAACTTGCTAGCTGCAGATTTTGTTATGATCCATCCTTTTGTGTTTCTGATCAACAGCTCAATCTCGTTGTCGATCTGATTCTTATCATTTTGGCATGTGACCTGAATTTCTAATCCTTTCTCGTTGTTTTCTTAAAACGAGCATCCCTGTCTGGTCTTCACACTTGCTGTTTCTTTCTGAATAAACTGAACATTGCAGAACTAAAGCAAAGGGCGGGCCAACGGCGAGGGTGACAAACTGGGAGGCCGGCACGTGCTCAGTTGTAGAGGTTGTTGTTGTTGATCCTATTCGAGTTCTGGAACATGTGATGAAGACACTGCACCAGCTATCGTTGCACGTTCCTTACTGTCGTGATGCTGATTTCCCGTTGATGTGTTGTATGTACAGAAGCAAGCAACAAAGACGTTGTTGGATCTCTCTAATTCAAATTATCTATGTATAATGTAAATTGGCTCCAAGTAAATCGTGAGAGACCGCTGGCTTGGTCTTGGCTCTTTTTTTTTCTTTTTTTTTTTTTTGAGAATCGCTTGGTCTTGGCTCATGAGTCGTGAACCCATGAACTCGAGCCAGAGGCCGTCACATGCTTGGATGGGCTCATTGAACTCGTGAACTCGAGCCAGAGGCCGTTACAAGGAAGCTTCCAGTACTTGGGCTTGCGGTCGTCAGCTGGGCTTGGCCCAAAAAACAGGGTGGTGCGTGGCCCACGTCGGCCTCCGCTCGAGCGCCAAGCCAACACTTGCCCCTCCTGGATCTTCCGCAGTTCAGCCGTGCAGTCGCTCGCCTCCGTCTCCCCACCCCTCCCTACCCGGCTCTCCTCTCCACCGATTCCTCCCTTGCACCGCGGCACCGCCATGAACCTACTACGTCGTGTCCCCATGCCTATGCCTCCGCCTATAAGAGAAAACCCCCCTTGTGCGCAGCCGCGGTTGTTAGTTGCACGCGCCCACCCATACCTCTGCGCGCTCGCTTTCGAAGCAAGAACTCGAGGCGGGCCGCAGGAGGTGGGGATTGAGAGCCCAATCCATTGCTGCGTTCCAAGTAAATACATCCCGGTAGAGATTGGTTGCTCTTGGAGAGACCAAGAACCGGGAACCTGAAATAATCGAGGTGGGTTCCTCTTCTTTGGCTCCCTATTCCTGAGTTCTTGATCCTGTTCTTCCGTTTCAGTTCTTGATTCGGTACCCGGGTGCGAATTCAGTTATCTTTTGATGTCTATGCTTTAGCAAGTTCGTTACTTTCTTGGTATCTTCGTTGCTCCTTAATCCGGTTCTTGCAATCCTGCTGTTGCTAAACCCGTTGCGATGCGTCAAAGACTTAGGAATCTTCATTGCTAAATCCGATTCTTGCAATCTTCGTGCAAAATTGTACCCGCGTTCAAAAAGCTGCTGTATTTGTCAAAACGAGTTCTTGTGTCGTCCACGAATCATCACGTTCTTGGTATTTTGAAGTATGTCCTAGGATGATCTTTGAATTGAACGTCACCAACTGTTTGCACAAATGTGTCAAAGAATTGCGTTTTCTTTATAGTTCGTCATCTCATTGTGCTCTTTCTTGTCGTGGCTTCGCCGTAGTTCAGGCATGGAACCGTCAGGAAGTCCCCGAGGGGACCCGTGCAACTCCTCTGGATGGCACGCCAGTGGCACTGAGAAGATGCGAGGTCCTCAAAAAGACTCCTGCAACTCCTCTGATGGCCACACCAGTACGACGGACAACCTGCCAAGTGTCCCTGAGAACACTTCAGGTATAAATTGTTACTGGACATTCTTCTTGGACGACTTCAGACCTAGTTGTTAAATTTTATCTGCACTGTCAGTGGTATCCCATGTTGAACCAGCTAAGTACGTAATAATACTATGGTTCTAGGGGAGTATCAAACGCTAATGTTTACCTGCAGATATATCTGCTCCACCTACATTTGAGCATCGTGGTATGTGAATACTAGAAACAGTTAAGTTACCTCTAGGCATCTCTACATACTGTGTTGCAAGGCCATTCAGCAAGCAAAGTCAACATTAAAGTTATTAGGAACGCGTGATTATGGTTTCTTGGGACATGTGGTTGATGGGATGTCAAGTGCATGCGCACTAGTCTTTACTATGACTTCCACAGTAACCGCTGCAAGTTGAAAAATCATAGGAGCGAAGCATAATGTAAGAAACAAACATGAGCATATGAACAGCGCATGCATGGAAGATGCCTTCTCATATAGTTGCAGCTTGTTGAAGTCAGAAACATAAGAGGGGTCTAACAAATGACGTACTAGATGCTTTTTCTTTTTTAGATAATGGAAAATCCCGACCTCAATGAGGTTATGTACAACTAGATGTTTTTCCTATTTTGTGAGTTAGAAGATCATTGCCTCACTGGTCCTGACTGTACTGAATTTTGTTATCATTGCATTGCAGCTGTTTCGTCGCTCAATGGTTATAATCTATATGTGCAGGTCGTTTTGTTTTGGACCCCTACGGTGATGATTCTGGCATGGGGTTCCCCAGCTGCTTTAGTTACCCAAATTGGCCGTCTCTTGAGGTGCAGCAGCAGTTGCAGCAACAGCCGGAACAGCTGCTGTCCATGGCTGTTTGCAAGGGAGACATTATGGCCAAGATTTACCAAGCAGGCTATTCCTCATCAAGGTGCCAAGGCCTATCTGAAGGAGAAGATGTTTCAGATGGATTCAGTACTAAAATTCGCGGCACATGTGCATCCCTTCCTGCTCCCGTAAGTTATTTTGTGTCTTTCTATATCAGTTATGAAACTGCTTGTCTCTGCGTGTATAAATGCCTGAAATTGAACAATTTTCAGGTTAATGGATGTGTTGGTTCACACTTGTTTCGGTGATTGTTATTACATTGTTCATCTAGTGTAGTAATTCATCCACTTTAAGACATTATAGCTAGTAATTCGCGCCCTCAGAGATACACATTATTCCTACTTGATTGTGTTTGCAGTATCTTTCCGATCATAGCTTTTCTAGTCTTACAATGCTACCTTCTCACATCTTTCATTTTTGCTGTTGGTCCTGGTGTCAAGTCTCTTGAGGAGAACAACAAGATGCAAAGTGACAGAAAAGGGGTTGCTGTGCAAGAATCAGGAAAGAAGCAAGAAGCTTTGACCATTGAGATGAGCTTAACTCCATTGAAGAGAAAAGTTTCAGGTATACATTTCTTGCCTGTTCACTTTAAGTGCGATGGGACTCATTGTTCATTTCATATGAATGCTTGCTGTTCATCTTTCATTCTTATACTTTGTTAATTCATTGATCTAACTACTTGCTCATTGTTCTGCTTCAAAAACAACCCCTGAACCGGGTTTACCAATGCAATAACTATGGGCAGAAATTTTGTCTCTTACTATCTTTGTTAGTTCTGACTAGTTGATATGTTTCCTAACAAAATGTTGTTGTTTGTGAGGTTTTGCTGCAAAGTACATATGCTCATGATGTGGTCCTAACAAAAGTACATTTGTTGTACAGATTATGCAGATGGATTCAGTATTCAAATTCGCAGCACATGTGCATCTCTTCCTGCTCCCGTAAGTTATTTTATGTCTTTCTATAGGTATCTGATCAATTATGAAACTGCTTGTCTCTGCGTGCATAAATGCCTGGAATTGAACAATGTTTAGGTCAGAGTTAGCATTCTTGCCCTCTTGAAGTCGTAATGTAGTGGCTAGGACCATGACTAACTGCTATGTTTCCTTATTTCTGATGAAATTGTAGGATATTTTCTGTCTTTTTACTGTTATCTGATGAAACTGTGTCTGTGTGCATGACTTCAAGACCTTTAACTAGTAACTCGTGACCCCCCCGAGATAAACATGATTAATACTTTCCCTGGTTTACTCGTCAGTGATTGTGTTCGGAGTATCATTCAGATCATAGCTTTTCTAGTCCTATAATTCTCCCTTCTCACATCTTTCATTTTTGCTGTTGGTCCTGGTATATCAAGTCTCTTGAGGAGAACAAGGTGGAAAGTGACAGCAAAGGGGTTTCAGAAGTAGGGACAGCTACACCTATGAAGCTTTGCTGTACAGATTATGCAAATGGATTCAGTACTAAAATTCGCGGCGCGTGTGCACCTCTTCCTGCTCCCGTAAGTTATTTTGTGTCTTTCTATATCAATTATGAAACTGCTTGTCTCTGCGTGCATAAATGCCTGAAATTGAACAATTTTTAGGTTAATGGATCTGTTGGTGCATCTAGTGTAGTAATTCACGAGTTTCATGTAGTTCTTAATGGTCCATTTTAAGACCTTTAGCTAGTAGTTCGTGTCCTCCCAGATAAACATTATTAATACTGTGTTACTTGGATTAATCATCAGTGATTGTGTTTGCAATTTCATTGTTTGAATTATAGCTTTTCTAACCCTGTAATGCTACCTTGTTACATGTTTCATTTTGTTGCTGGGTCCTCGTGTAGTATCTTGAGCAGAAGAAAAGAATGGAAAGTGAGAGCTTGGGGGTTGTTGAGCAAGAATCAAGAAACAAGGCAGAATCTTCGACCAAGGAGATAATTTCAACTCCACTAAACCAAAAAGTTTCAGGTATACATTTCTTGCCTGTTCATTGTTAGTATGATGGTGCTCATTGTTGCAATTTTGATGAATACTTGTTGATTCTTATACTCTGTTAATTAATTCATCCAAATTATTGCTAAAGTCTCATGTATTGCAATACTTTTGTGCTTTAGAAACAACCCCTGCATTATTGTTAGTGCATTTTTTGTTTTGATAGAACAACTTTTTTTTTGGGTAGCAACTTCTTATGTATTGTGATATCTCTTGTTTCAGAGATGGTTATAACTGGAACTAGAAGATACTACTGCAAATATTGTGGCAAGGATTTTCCAAATTGTCAGGTTCTTGGTGGACACATGGCTCGCTGCAAACGTATGATAACAGTTTACATTCTGTGTTTCCCAGATTTGTTGTGGCTTCCAACTCTTTCCATTGTTTTACATGTCGTTTACCTTCTGTTTCAGAAATGGTTTTTTCTGGTCATAAGAAGTTTTACTGCAAGGAATGCGGAAAAGATTTCCCCAGTGTACGGTCTGTAGGATGCCACAAAAGAAGCTGCAAGCTGAAGAATGTACGGCTAAAGTGTGCAAGGCGGCTTGATCTCTGTGGTCAGCCTATTCCAAACCTTGAGGATGGTACTGTTTTGAGTCATTCAAAAGCTCAACCAACTGAACAAGTACTCCCTAATCTTGAAGAGAAGGCACCTGAGGTTGCTTCAATGGATGTTCAGCCGGATGCTAGAGAGGCTCACCCTCAGGATTAGTTACTTACAACCAGAAAAGAGACGAACCTGTAGGCTGTTGATGCTCTTGTTTCTTGGGCAAGGCAGCCAGGAAACAACAGATGTTTGGTTCATTTAGTTCTAGTGGCAAAGGAAGCCAAGAAACAACTTTCTGTAGGGCTATACAGATGGTTTCATCGATTGACAGACGTGTATACTAGTTCGTTTTATACCATGTGGTTCTTGGTATTTCTCCTCGCGGCATGCTCCGGACAACGTCCGTCGGCGCATTGGGAGATCGACGGTCCATACTGAGTTCACAGTTCGCGTGCTTTGATTTGATAATGTAAGCAGGCTTTGCAAACAGGGCATGATGCAATTGATCTTCTTTTTCTTTCCGTTCTCGCTTTCTCTTTGGCCACGAACGTACTGCGACGGCTTGGTGGCGGTCGCCACGAACACGGACCAGGTGTTCGTCTGCAAACCGTCCACCAGGGAGTTCGTCACGTTGCCTCTGGGCAGCCGCAACACCCAGATCGATCACTGTGTGCTGCTGGTGGCCATCGGCCACGATCACAGTACGCGTAGGACTACGTACGACATCTGCGGCGTGCACGCTTTTTGCAGCCGCTACAGTATTCGCAGTTATTTCTTCAACAGCAGCTATAGTGTTTGCAGTTATTTCTTCTGCAGCTACTACAGTAAAACGGCTGCTTCGCAGCGAGGCGAACAGGCTGGTGGTCTTTAAGCTCGCCGGCGGCGATTCCTGCTGGGAGGTCACCCAAGACCAGCGGCACACCATCGGGGTTCAGAGGCCGATCTATACGCGACCAGCCTTCTACCGGCATTTTTTTTAAGCCTTCTACCGGCATGGCGATGGCACAACCACGACTGATGCGGTTCAGCCCCCGGGGTAGGAAGTTCACGGACCGACCGGCAATAAGAGCAACTCCAGCAGTCTCCCAATCCCCCTCCCAATCATAAAAAAACTGTGATATAGGGAGGTTGAGGGCAAAAAAACTGCTTCAGCAGTCTCCCAAAAAGTTGCCTATTTTTACTCTCCTTCCAAAAACAGGCCCCAACCTCCCGACATTTGCTCCAACTCTCCCACCCTCCCAATCCCAACTTCTGGTGGGCCCCACCTCTTCCCCCCGAGCACGCGCTCTTCTTTCCCCTTCCTCTTCTTCCCACGCGCACGCCGCCTCCCGCGCCGCCGCGCCGCATCCGCGTAGCTCCCCCGCCGCCGTTGCCTTCCCGTCCATGGTCGCGGAGGAGGTCGCCGGCGGCGCCACGCCCTCTCCTCATCCCCATTGAGGCCGGCGCCGCCTCCCAGATCTGGCCAGGACGCCATGGAGAGCAGCCACGGCGCGCCGCCCGTCGAAGGAGTCCCTCGCGCCGCCGTGCTCTCTCCTGCCGGCCCCCGCTTCCGCTGATGACCACGCCGCGCGCAGATCTGGGAGGGTGCTCCGTGCTCGTCGATTGAGGCGTCGCGACGTCGATTGGGTCGCGCTGTCGGCGTTTGATTCGTCGCCCCTGGCCCGCTGGTAGGACACAACCTGAGGTCGTCGCCGCCACGACGACCCGAGGTCGCCGCCGTCACCACAACACGAGCTCGCCGCCGCCTCGGCGACACGGCGACGCATTTGCGCCCTTCGACGCCTGCACGGGGCTGCGCCCGACGCCCTACATCTCCGCCCTTCTGCGACCCGGCTCGGCGTCCCGCTCAGCCTCGTGCCCTGGCGTCGCGGCCCGGCTTGGCGTACCGCCTCGCGCCCGTCCTCCGCGGTCGGCTCGGCGCCTCGCATCGCGCTTCGTCACCATTGTGCCCGCCATCCTCGCCACGGTTTCGTACGGCGGCTCGGCGAACTACTGCACGGCACGGGCCGCGCACACGAGCTCACGTGCGTTGCCGATGCGGAGGTGTCACTGGATCATCTCCTTCTCGCCGTGGTTCAGCCGACAACGGCGCCTTGGAAGCCAAGGTGGAAGAAACATAATGCATTTTTGGTGTTTTCATGTTTTGAAAGCGTAATCATCTTTATACGTTTTTTTATTGGGAGGAAGCTATTGGGAGACTGCTGGAGTTGCACCTCCCAATATCCTGAAAATGCTATTGGGAGGCAAATTATTGGAAGACTGCTGGAGTTGCTCTAACACGGCTTTTGACCTGACAGACCTGGTGGACGGGATGAAGCTGTCCACACCGCCGCGGCGCGGCGTCCTTCCGAATCTGGCTGGCACACGACGGCCTGTTTCCTGAACGGGGCATCCCCGTGCACCGCTGCACTGGCGTCGTTGGCCTATGTGAAGTGCAAACATGGCCATTTCCTGAACCTCCATGGCCGCTATATACGTTAGCCTCGATGATAAATCCAACAATATACATATTTTACATTAAGCAACTAATTATTTTTATAGATAATGTTGGTCAAAATTTAACAAAAAAAGTTAACAGTGTCATACAATTAAAAACGGAGAGAGTAAAATGGACTATTGTGGCAAAATAATGAGGAAAAACACGTTGAACTGCGCCCAATGAGCAGTGACTTTCAAAAAGCTGTAAAAGCGGGTGGATACGTCCAAGAGGAGCTTGCATTCTCAATCCACTGACGGAGATGACATCTACTTTGTTTTGTCGTGCGATTAGTCCAGAGGCTGATCGTGTCAATGCAGTCTCAATGCTCGTTGACAAAAGGTCTCGACCAGTTATATATATAAAAAAGAACTTTACGGTATCTTGCCAACAATGTAGTACATGTCATTTCTGGAACTGATGTAGTACGTGTCATTAAACAAGACTAGCGATCACAATAAGAGCTGTTCGAGTTCACAAAAGGACCGGATCAGTTTTGTTTTCAATAGTTAGCTTGCACGAACCGATCGAGACCAAACTCTGAAGCAAGCAAGTGTCCATTGTTTGCTTCCACCCAATCGCTCGTGCACATCACCTATTGGATTCACCATCTCGTCCCCAACGGCGCTCACCGGCGTAAACAAGAAGTTCAGATTGGGGACCGGGTAAGCAAGATGGATGCGGCAGAGCAGCGACCAAACGCTCATGTTTAGCGCTGTCATCTGCCAGCCAGACTTGGCATGTCCTGTTGATCTACTCATCATCATACCTATGCTTTAGTTCTGCAATGTTCAGTTTATTCAGAAAGAAACAGCAAGTGTGAAGACCAGACAGGGATGCTCGTTTTAAGAAAACAACGAGAAAGGATTAGAAATTCAGGTCACATGCCAAAATGATAAGAATCAGATCGACAACGAGATTGAGCTGTTGATCAGAAACACAAAAGGATGGATCATAACAAAATCTGCAGCTAGCAAGTTTGAAGTTACAAGCATTGTACTGTTCATCGGTAGTTACACGCGGTAGGGGAGACCAAGCTCTCGGCGTAGGGCACGACATAGCGTTCCCAGAAGAAAGACGCCGTGTCTGCGCGGGGCAGCTCGTGCTGCGTGTCCATCACCTGGTCGAGAACTTTGTTGCGCACGTCGTACCGGCAGAGCTTGGAGCCATTGATGGCCAGCAGAAGCATCTGATCGTGGCCGGCGCCATGGTTCATCATCAGCGGCGTGACGGCGTAGCTGAGGTTGGGGAGCAGCGGATCAGCGAGATCGATGCGGCAGAGCAGCGACCATTCGAGTTTAGCGCCGTCATCTGCGAGCCAGACTTGGAAGGATGCTGCTGCAAGGGCGTGGACGTAGCACAGCTTGGACCCGTCCATAAGGCTTGCCATGTCGTCGGCCGTGTCGTAGCCGGTCGGCGGGCGTGGCACCACGTCGAACGTCCTGTGCTGGAGGCTGAACCGCATCAGCCGTGGCCGCGCCACGCCGCCGTGCCAGTAGAAGGCCCGCCGCGTGCAGATCGGCCTGTGGACCCCGTCGACGGCGTGCGGCGGGTCCTGTGTGGCCTCCCATCGTCGGGGCTCGCCGCCGGCGAGCGTGAGGACCTCGTGGCCGATGTCGTAGTCCTGCGCGTATGTCCCGGTGGCCTCTTCGAACCTCATGCGGCCGTACCTCCGGTAGAAGCACCTGGCGACGACGTAGGCGTTGCGCCACGGGTCGTGGCCGACGGCCACCGGCGGCACGAGGAGGTCGCAGTGGTCGAGCCGGGCGTCGTGGCTGCCCGGCGGCAGCGCGGCGAACTCCCTGGTGGCCGGGTTGCATACGAACACGTGGTCCGTGGTCGTGGCGACCGCGACCAGGCCGTCGCAGTGCGCGGGGAAGATGAGGCGCGTGATGCCGCCCGGCCACGCCTTCTCGAAGATCATCTCGCCGGCCTTGGTGGCATATCCTCCTCCTCCCGGTAGGAGGCGGTGGAAGCTGATGTCGCCGGACGTGGCCTGCTCGTCGTCGGGGTCGACGTCGCGGGGGATGGCGAGCACGGACGGAGCACATCTCGCCGTCGCGCGGGACAGATCGCGGTGGCGGCGGACGAAGGCGGGGTCAGCGATCCCGGCGCGCCAGGATCGGCAGACGGATCTGAAGCGCGCAAGGGACTTGACGGGGAGGCGGACCAGCACCTCGGAGATGAGGAGGTCGTCCGGGATGGAGACGGCCGTGCTGATCCGGCGGCGCTTCGCCTGACGGGCCATGCTGGATCGGAGATGATGCTAGCTACTTGTTGATATGCGCGCGGATGCTACTAGTTTGTATATATAATGATGATGGACAAGTGTCGCCCTGCTGCCTCAATCCTAATCGATGATGGACAAACGTCGCCCTGCTGCCTCAATCCGAGTCGGTTACAATCTTCTAGCGGAAAATCCGGATCTCTTTTTGCTGTCTTCTGCTCGGTTGCGTGGAAACCACTTCCAGAACCGACGTTGTTGGTCGCCTCGTGGTTCAGTTTGAATTCCTAATATAAATGCTCTGGAAAATATCAAACTGCTCGGGCCTTTTCACAAAAAAACAAATCTGATTGGGCCTAAATCTTCTGTTCCTGCAACCAGATGCGGCCCAGCCCTTTCTTCTTAACCGGATCAGCCAGCCAGAACCACTCCGGCCCAGGGCGGCCCATTTCTCTCGTCCTATTCCTCTTTCCCCTTCCTCTTGCCGACGTCAGCACGCCGCGCCGTGCCTCTCCGCTTGTCGCGAGTCGGGTCGCTGGCACGCGCGCGCATAGCAGCAGCGTCCGGCGCCCGAGCAGCGCCGCGCCGCGCCTCGGATACGACTACTGGAATCCGCGACGTGGCACGCGCTCAGGAATTCCTCCCTCTCCAAGTCTTTCCCCGGGCGGAAAGGTGAAACCATGGAGGCTGCCGCACCAACCACTCCCGTACCGCGAGCACGCGAGGCTTTCCCCGCGTCGCGCCAAGACCACCGACCTAGTGCGCCCCTGGGAAGTGGGAACCCCTTCGCTGCGGAACAAAAGCCAGCCGCCGCCGCTTCCTCCCGTTTGTGCGCCGCCGACCTCCTCCGTCCGGACCACCACGCCGTCCGGCTGCCGTCTTCGTCTACCTCTCCAGGTGAGCCGCCCGTACTCCCCGTCTCCCTTCCTAGGACTGCTGCCGCGTAGTTGCTTCTTGGTTGTTGCCACGCGCCGGAGTACGTAGTCGCCGACGTGTTCTCGTTCGGTTAGGCCATCGCGTGCTTAGGTTTCTGGCCGTTCAGCTTCGCGCTGAAGTGATGGTCGATGCGCGCTAGCAAATGCTGTGTTTTGGTGGTCGCTTGTATGCTTTCGCCGTGGATCTGTGTCCGCCGCCGCGCGTCCCCATCGCCGGCTCGAGCCCTCGTTTTCTCTCGGAATCCGCTTTAGTGAGCAGAGTCCATGCTTCCTATTTTACCCTACGTCTGTGGAGTGCTGGATTCCTGCTATCCGTTGAGCACCGCCGTGATTGTCTCTCCGGCGAGCTCGAGCTCGCGTGCCGTCGGGTCGCCGGGAAGAGGCCTTCCGTGGGAGGTATCTCGTGCCCAACCCCTGGGGGTTCTCCTATTTTGGTATACCGAGCCGCCGGGCGTGGATTGTTGTCGCTACGGCGGCGCCGCCCCTAGCCGATGAGCCGTGGAGGCCAGTGGGTCCCACCAGTGGGGAAAATATCCCCTGGACCCGGTCCGCTCTCTCTTTTCCCTTTGCCCTGAACTCAGTCCACCTGCTCCTCTCTCTGGCCAGGGTTATGACAGTTGGGACCCACGTGTCGGCGCGACCTGAAGGATCTGTAGAAGAATATTCCTCGGATATTCATTCTGTGTTTCCTGAAAACCTTTAAATCCCCTTTCGCATTGGATAATTCCTAGTAATTTCGTTTTAGCTATTAAAATTATGAATCCAACTGCAATAATTCCATCTCCTCAAGATCAACATCTTCGCACATTTAGAATTCCCTGTCTAGTTTGAATTCAAATTCGACTTTCAAATTTCAATTCAAATTAAATCTTGGTTCCTCAATAATCCATAGTTAATTCATACGATCGCCGTTTGACGCAATTATCGTTTCGTTGGTTTCGCCTCAATGAGTGCTTTAATTCTGTTTCAACGATTGCCTTGGCCTGTTGCTCCACCGTGCTCCCCCTGCTGCCTCCCCTAGTAAAACTTTGCTTCACCCTAGCTTAATCAAATTAAGTTTAAGTCGGCCTTTTGCACTCAATCAATTTAAGTTCATATGGATTTTGTGTTTGTTTCTAGTTTTACAGTTTTTATTATTTCACATTTCCTAATCTTATATAATCTATTATGTGTACGCAGCCTCATGGAAGTCACTCTTCTTGACGGGACCTTTCATGAGGTTGACCCAAATGATGTTGCCCTTCTTTCGCAGCACATCGAGATTAGTATGCCTGTCATACGCTCGGAGGACAGCTTTTCCCGTTTCAGGAGGTTCATGAATATGCATCAACATGAAGAGACAACGAATGTTACTGAGGAGTGGGATGCCATGTTCACTGAAGAAATTAAAGACACAGACACTCTACATGACTTGCTAATGGTATTAATTTATTCTCTTATAAAGTTAGTAGCCTTTTATGGTTTTTTAATCTAAGCTATGCATGCGTAGAGATAAATAAAGGGAAACTCTTAGATGAAACTAGTTTGTTAAGTCAAGTTTTATTTTAGAATAATGTCGTCACGTTCCTCCCGCTTGGATAGGACCCTCCATCTTGTTAAAAGTGTTCTGCTTCTGTTTGAGCGAAGTAGCCATCTGGGTCATGTCCACACCCCTGCTTTTATTTCTCGAACTCCCCCTTTCAGCTCTGACCATTGTAGGTATGTTCCTCTTTTTGACCTCGACAAACTCCTGTTCTCTAGGTATAGTCAGATCATTCTCTTTATTGAAGTCTGGGCCAAAGATTTCATCTTCCATCCCCTATTTTTTTATCATTTCGTGTGTTTCCTTGTCAATGTTTGAGCTCATCATTGGGGCCAAGGCCTGGGTTCTTAATTCAAAAGCCTTTTCAATTCTTTTCATCTCTTTTTATGTGGGTTCCAGGTCATATTCTACCATCTCATCACCATACTTATCACAGTATTCCTCTCTCTGAGCTTGATCAGGTTGGGCCTCTTCCTCTGATACTTTCTTTGGATCATTATCTTCTGGGTTGCCCAGCTCATAATCAGCCATCTCATCACCATACTTATCACAGCATTCCTCTCTCTGAGTCTGCTCAGATTGGGGCTCTTCTTCTAAAGTTTGCTTGTGGTCATTAGCTGTTATATTGCTTTCAGTTGCCACAGGGAGCTGCTCTTTCTCTTTCTCTGCTGACTTAGCATCCACTGTTACTAACATCAACTGCTTGGGTGCCTCTGTAGAATAAGTGGTGTTTTGCTGCATCAAAATGCCAGTAGATACATTCGTTTCCTGCTTTTCAACAGTGTCAGCTATCAAACTGTTTCAGGGAACATGTTACTAGTGGCTTGCCTGTCACCATGGTCCTGTCTCTGCTCATCGTAGCCTGAATCACCATCCCCATCCTCACCGTCCCTGCCTCTGTTTCTATCAAACTTAGAGGGTGGCTGACTGGTAGAAGGACCAGTATCATTCTTGATAGGAGCTTCTACTACCCAATCAATTTTGTGACCTTCTCCATTGATAACGCATTCAGTTTCACCTTTCAACATAGGCATCTCTACATAGCTGTTTCAGTCTCACAGGACCAGCCCTGTGCAGAGTGCTCTCCAGCTAAGAAGTAAAGTTCTGTTGCAGCCTCAGGATTCCGGCAAGATGGAGGGATATTGAACGCTTTAACCCACACTTGCTCTAGTGCTCATGTTGCCTCTGGGGACATCTCAGTTTTGTCTACTTTGGCAATAACTGATTGGTTAACAGTTGTCTGAAATTCAAAGCTTTTGAAACGTGTAAGCTGAGACCTCATATGCTCTGAAGGAAAAGTGATCATGAACTGCTTCTCACCAATCTGCTTAATTTTCCAGTTTTCCTGCCATCATAGAGATAAACAAGTTCCTTGTCAACCATCTCTGTAGTAATTGTCCCCCTTTCTATGGATATAACCCCTAAAATCTCTTGTCTGTCATTGTTTCTCCCTGTGTTGATGTGAAAACTACAGCCTTGACCTGGGAAGCCTAGGGCACAGACTCTGAGGCCTCTCTTATATGGACAGATAGTGGCTTTGTGTCCAGTTTTCTTACAAAGATAGTATAAGGTGGGTTTTGTGCAATTGAGCTTGTAGTGCCCCGTTTCATTGCAGTTGAAACAGTAAAGGATCTCATCAGTGTACATCTTATCTCTTTGATTGCTCTGGAGGGTGTTTTCCCCTCTGAATTTCTCATTCTGCTCTCTCATCAGTTTTGATCTAAGTGACTCTTCATCTCTGCCACCATAGTGAGCATCTCTTTCTGCTGAGGACCTCTTCAGTGAAGGTCTTTCACCTCTCTCCGACTACCAGGGCCATAGTTTCTCTCATAGCTTCTCCTAGAGCTCTCCTGCTCATATTGTTGATTGCCTCCTCTGTATTCCTGCTCACCTGAACCCTGATGAAAGAATTGCTCTCTCCCAAATCTCTCTTGCTGATCTCTAGGATGTTGCTCTCTTCCATAGTTTCCTTCTGCCTCTCTGCCATATCTGTTCCCTTCAAAGCGTCTGCGTTCCTCCGAGTGTTCTCTGCCTCTTGCATCGAAAGCTCTTGACGAAGACTGCCCCATGAATAACTAGCCCCAGGAGTAAGAATTAAGTGACGGTAGACTAATAGGCCTGGCGGACCAGAAGTAAGTGGCACTTTAGTGTGTGTAGCCTTATTATTGGCTCAATGGTAATTTAGCATGTCCAGCAATAGGAGTTAGACATTTCCTGATTTTGAGATGGTAATCAATTTATGCCAGTTTGGACAATTATAGTGGCACTTTATGATTTTTAGTATGCATGTTTACAGTTTTCCTTTTTTGGGGGAAAATGCATGTTTATAGTTAGTCAATGCTAAAGAATGATTGAGCTAGCCGGCGTGTTCAATTCTGCTTTTCTTACTACTGTGCTATTTGCAGTTTGGTTGAGTAATAAATATATTTGAATGCATTGTGTGTGCAGCTGGCGTCGATCACGGGGCAGGAGCATCTGATGAACATTCTCTGCAAGAGGACCGCAGACATGCTGAAGAAGCGTCTCCCTGCAGACGTAGCAGAGCTTCTAAACCTACCATATGACAACGAGGAAGAAAATGTACTGCCAGAGGTCCCCGGTGACAGTGATGGTGAGGACGATGGCACATCAACAGATGCCAACGATGGTGATGGTGGTGGCGGCGACGACGAGGAGAATGTCCTCCCGCCAGAGGTCCCCGGTGACGGTGCTCAGGATGATGGCCCATCACCAGATGCCCGTAACAACGATGGTGGTGGCAGCAATAATGGCAGTGGCGGCCGCATGATGGTTTAGACGATGTTGGTGACGGAGGCAGCACATGATGAGCTGAGGAAACCTGCTGATTCAGTGCTAATCAGTTTGCTTCAGAATTGATTGTGTGGACTGTGCACAGATTTGAGAATTCGGCCTGCTTATTGATTTCCTTCTCTTCTAGACTGGTTAATAATGGATTGTTCCTAGTATAACTAATGCTTACCTTCAAGAAGTAAGAGTAGTATAAAACTTGCACTGCAAAACTTGTGGAGATAAGTTATTATTCATAGATTTGGCTAGACATGCATCTCGTGCATTGAAATTTGAGTTCTCAGTCTATCTGGTAAAATCAATGAACTGTCTGAATTGTGGCGTTTGAATTGCAGATATGACATGCTCAAATAAAGCTAGAGAGTGTTACCTTTATTAATGTTTTTGATCATTTGTTCAGAGCAATATATGTAACAACTGATAACGGCCCAGTTTTGTGCAACGAGGAAAAGAAGAGAGAAATTTGCTGGAGAAATGGATCATGCAAATTTGCCTTTCATGTGGCCGTTTGGGACATGCAAATTAAAGTTGCTGCAGCCATGGAGTTTCTGAATTCTGAATATCTGAATTTTTTGTGCTATAGAGAATCTCAGAAAAATTTCATGCTATCCTTTAGAAAATGATGTTAGTGGGCATGTGCCTTTTTGTCCCTGAAATGAAAATTGTTGGGTTTCAGTTTATGTTTGACCTGAATAAAGTACACTTGCAGTTACATTTGCTTCTCTGATGTAACTTAGTGTTTGAGAAAATCACATGCATACTTGAACATGGAATTATATTGGACATTCTATTCACATTCTTAAAATGTTGGGTTACAGAATGGGAGTGAACATTACATCACATTCCAAACATTACAACCGATCACATGTGAATTTGGTTGTATAGCAAGCTTATAAAACAACATCAATCTGGTATCAAGAAATCCCCCGATCAATCTGAAGTTATCTCAAAGACAAGCTTGCTGGTTGAAATTTTCTGTCTGATATCTCACTTCTTGAAATTGTAGCATAAAGAGAAAAGAGAGCTTATAAATTAATAGTGTTGATTCATTAAATTCATGAAACAGCACAAAGTTTGCCTCAGGAAGGCAGTTCACAAAGATGATCAACAACCTTCACTATGTCTAAAATTCTAACAACTCAGAATTGCATTCTCATCATCTGGATCATGGATAATCCTAGCTAGAGCATAAGAAATGATTTTGTCCTCTAGGGACTAGGAAACAACACATTCATGACTCATCTTTAATATTTTTCAATAGGGTCTTTAAATTTCATTGACTTGGATAATTCTCCAATCTAGCAAGCCATCTTATGAATTTTGGATGGTACTGGCAAGAAAAAAAATGACAACTGGGAGCAAAAGGATAACGTTCTTATTTTACTTTTATTAAGCTAGAAAATATTCTTATGACAACTCGGTGTGCTCGATGTTTGGGAATTGGGAGGCTAGTATTAGCTGACGTGGCGCAAGCTATGTTGAGTTCGGGCCACGTAGCTCATCTGTGCCCTAGGGCAGGGCCGGCCCTGAGGGGGGGCTAGCGGGGCGGCCGCCCAGGGCCCCCGAATCTGAGGGGCCCCACCCTCATGGTTTGTATACGTATAGAGGTATAAACAGGTTCCTCTCTCATGGCCTTTATTCAGCAAAAAACATTAACCAAATGGACTCATCGCCGTCAGCAGTCAGCAGACCATCCCATCACAGCTTTTGTTACCCGGCAATAGCAACCGAGCAGAGCCTGGAATGGGGAGCTCTCCCCGTTTTCTGCCCGACGGGGCCTGGCATCACAATTTTCCTTTGCGGCACACGCAAGGGACGCAAGTCGCCGCAACACTGATCTACGGCGACGATAGACGATCGCCGGTATTTTTGCCTGCGTTGCCCGCTGCTGCAGTTTGCCGTTCTGGTGCTTCTCTGTGCCACGGAAGCCTGTCTTTGCCTCATGCTGTGCGCTGAACAGGGTTCGTGGTACGTATCAACATACGCTAATTGATGTACCCTATGTTCCTAAAGGCATGATCACTATCGCTTAATTGATTTGATAACCTTTTTATACAACTTCAGCAAAAAAATTGGGTACGTCACAAAGGTGAATTGTTCTCCTAATATTTTTATCCTCAGATCCTAATCATTGTCCCTATGACTGTGGCTTTGGCTGAAAGAAGCTTTTCCAAGTTTAATTTGTTCAACAATTATTTCAGGTGTACAATATCTCAAGAACGTTGTATGGTTTTGTTACGTTATGCATTATAAGAAGAAATGGTTGGACAAGATTGACACCGATACCATTAATTATCAATACTTTTGCATATAGAAATGTGAGAGAAAACTTTAAAGGTAATATGTAAAAACCATTTTGTATGAATACATTTGAATATATTTTTTGTTTTATTGCCAATAGAAGTTCATATGTGTGTGTAAAAAAATATTTTTAGATAGAAGGGCTCCGGCATTTTGATTCGCCCCGGGCCCCTAAAAGCTCAGGACCGGCCCTGCCCTAGGGTTGGTAGTAGGTTTCCTGCCAAATCAATTTGAAAAAAAATGGCGGCGTCAAGGATTCGATTGGTTCATGGCCCATGAACTTGTTGAGCTCGTGCGCGTAGCCGACAGGGAGCGGAGGCCGAAGGTAGGAATGGTCGCCGGTGCTATCGTTGCGCCCGTCATGATGTGCGCAAGGTATATATATGCAGCATTGGTATTTCAATTTCAGATTGCATAGACAGGATTCGTGGCAATACATAGATGTGCAACGAAGAGGCACAAGCGCTGGGAAGAAGATAGGGGAGCAGGAAGTGGTCTTGGGAACATTTGATATAGTGTACAAGTTAGAGACGTTTTTTTTTTTTGAGATTACAAGTTTTTTTTTGCGAGATTACAAGTTAGAGACGTTTATGCATGCAGTCTGTCGATACATTCTCTTAGCTATACCGCTGAAATGTTCAACGGTGCAGCACACATACAAGTTAGATAATATTCATTCTATCGGTTAGAAATGTTCTCTTTGCTGTACCGATGAAGTGGCGTTGGTCAAAGTTTATATACATAGTGTACAAGTAAGAGATGTTCATACAAGATATTGGCTTATCGGTGCAGCGAAGAGAATGTATGCTCATCTATCGGTCAGTGTCTAAATAACATCGAACAACTGCTAAAAAATTCTATGTTGGGAAATGGAATTAATAGGTATTCCTGAAAAAAATTAGAATTAATAGGTAGAACATACTCCCTTGTTTGGTATAATAATTGGTGGAACAAAATTCTGCAGGAGTGAATTTATACATGAAAAATAATTTTAAAATAATGATGAAACAAATTCCGTATACCACCCTTGTTTGTCCGCCGACTCGAAAGTTGCTCATGCCGTCATGCGGACAGGTTGGGCCGTGAAAAGAATACGAACCGAATCGGACCTAAACGTTCGTACAAAGGGGACCCGACCCAACCCGATCCGAGCCCAGACGCCCTTCCCCTTTCCCCTTCCTCCGCCGCGCTCGATCGCTAACCCTAGCCGGCGAATTCCCCCAATCCAGCCATGCCGTCTCCGGCGCAGGAGCGGTGGACCATCCTCGCCGGAATCCCTAAGGTGGTGGGCGACGAGGAGGCGGGGGGCATGTCCCCTCTGGGCACCACCATCGCCGTCGACTGCAACGACCCCCCCTGCGCCTCCGTCCTCACCGTGCCGCGCCGCGTCTCTTCCGCGCCCACCACGATCTCGTACCCGTACGTCGCCGCCGCCGACCCCTCCGGCCTGATCCTCCTCTCCGCGACGCAGCCGCACAGCAATTTGTCGACCATGGTCTCTTACCGCCTCTGCGACGCGCCCACCGGCAAGTCCGTCGGCATCCCTCGGCACAACCGCCCGATGGGCCTGCACGGAAGCAACGCTGGCCTCATCCGGAGAGACCGCGACTTCATGATCGCCGAGCTTCGGCCGACCCACGACGGCAGCGGCCGCGCCACGCTCCTCTGCTTCAGGGCGGGCAAGCACGAGTGGACCGTGAAAGAGCTCGCCTACTCGCCCCCCCTCCACCGGCGTTTTTTCGGCGAGGGTGTCGTCTCCCATGCGGGGATGCTCTGGTGGGTCGACCTCTCGTATGGGATCCTTGCCTGCAACCCGTTTGATGATGAGCCGGAGATCCTCTACGTCCCACTCCCAAAAGTTGTCGATGAGCTACCGGTTAATCCGGCCAACCGAGGCGTCTACAGCTGCTTGAAGGTGAGCGGTGGAAGGCTAAGGTACCTGCAAATCCATGGCACCTCTGATGCGCCGGTGGTCACCATGTGGGCGCTCACCGACCCGCCCTGCGCCGCAGAGTGGAACCATGAGCGCAGTGTGCCTTTGAGTGACATTTGGACTGACCCGAACTACCTGGACACCAAGCTGCCATGGAGTATTCCTGCCCTTGCCCTTCTCCACCCAACGGATCCCGACAAGGTCTACTTCTTCCTCAGCTCATACATCTTCGCTGTGGACCTTCGGCTGAAGAAGGTGGTGGAATGCAATGGTTTTGTGATGCCTGGTCCACCGTCCCATATGAAGCTTTCCTCCCACTTCGTGCATGCATGGAAGTATGATCCTTCATACAGTACGTATCTTCCATATGCCCACTTGCTGCTTTCTGATATATGCTCTCTCTTAAAAACGTCAAATTCTTAAATATCTACACTTGTCTGTTCTGGTGTGGTGAAAAATTCTTATCTTAAATTAAATGTCTCTGAAACAATTCTGTTGTTTTTTTTATCATGCATAATACTCATAATAAGGGTAGTATTCTGCATATGTTTGCTGTTGCTATGATGGTACCTTTTCTATTCATTGGCTCATTCTAGACCAGATAGCTTAATAAAGTTTCCCATCTTTTACTGGCAGCAGCAATTGATAGAAGTGCATTAACAACTCCTATGTGAATACCCTATGAGGACTTCAAACTGAAACTAAACTTTAAAGCTTCCCTTAGTTTCAAGCTTCAGGTTAAGTTTAGCTGTAACGCTCAAACATGCAGAATGCAGATTAAAGTTTTAGTCATTCTGATGTTTTATGTTTCTGCAGTTCTAGGTATTGCATGAATGCATGCTTCTATGCTCGCATATGTTCCTTTATATCGTTTTTGTTGGCCGCTCCAGTAATGGAACATTGCTAAAATAATCTATATAGTTTTCTATCATTTTCTGTTTGTGCTTCGTTTGTTACATACTCCCTCCGTCCCTAAATATAGTACCTTTTTGACTTTCAGACATCACGTTTGACCGCTCGTCTTATTCAAATTTTTTGCACAAATATTTAAAAAAATATATTTTGATTAAACTATCTTCAATGATAAAACGAATTATAAAAAAATAAATAAAATTTGCATAAAAAATTTGAATAAGACGAGCGGTCAAACGTGATGTCTGAAAGTCAAAAAGGTACTATATTTAGGGACGGAGGTAGTACATGATATGGGAACTGCCAAATTGATTAGTGAACATTTCTGAGTATTTCAATTGAAAGTGGTATCACCTTGCGCATACATATGCCACTCAAGCCAAGTGATTTCATAGTGCTTTAATAATGCACGTTTCTCATCATACATTTAACCTTTGTGATACTTTTGTAGGGCGCGGCTTTTTACCCAAGTGTTTCAAGGAGAACAAAGTTTCTCTAGATCCTAAGTACAAGAAGTACATGAAGAATTATATAAAAAGACTCACTGCTGCTCAGATCAGGGCAGCATGATTTTAGCTATAATTATGCATGTTCATGACTAGAGTATTTTCTTAGTGTCTAATACAATAATCTTTTGATTCAGGATGACTCAAGCCACCCCTGTCACCACCCCTGTCATCCCTGTCACCACCCCTGTCATCCGAGTCAGTGGTGCGTATTTATGTTCTGAGAACTTTATGAACAGAACATTATTCATTCTTTAATGCAGTTCTTTTTTCTTAGCTTGTTCCCTTGCTGTCCTTTTGAAGGTTTTTTTATATCTATGTTGTATTTCCAGATAACCGTTTGAAGAGGTTTCGTGATCATGATCACATGGTGATGGAGGAGCAGTTAACTAAACGGATGAAGCTGGAAGCTATGATGACATGGTGATGGTGGAGGAGCAGTTAAAAGGATGAAACTAGATGATATGATCTGTATGCTTTCTTTGAGTGTTAATTGAGAGTACTGTAGCTTTAGTGCACAACAGACGTTAACTCATGAAAGTAACTGATATGAACTTCATTGTATCATATTCACATGAAATCAGTATATTTGGATCACTGTTCTCGTGTCACAGTTCGGTTTGGTCGGCATGTTTTCTTTCATTGAGCGGATCATTCCATTCTTTCCATCCTTGACGTTAATTGTTGGAAGACTATGCAATCCAGCATATGAAAGAATTGTATATGACAGTCTATATGATATAATGCAGCAACAACTGTTGAGTTGATTTGAAAAAGTTAGCCAATGACTATTTTGGCATTATCTGATTCTATACCAGATCAGGGACATGGAAAGTTAAATGCACTTAAGGTAATGATTTTGGTGGCATCCTGTTGAATTACTCTCATGGTGCCATGCTGTATATATTTGTTTTCCCCTATATCTAAGACCGTGATAGTTAGTTTAATCTGTTTCTAGATTGACTATTCCAATGCCATCGTGGCTTCTCTGCATAAGGCCACTGCCTTGTGCCATTTTAGTGAACCACCATGCATCCCCATCCCTAATAGGGCACTAATGTTGATTACAATATTTTTCCCCTTGTGACATGAACTTAATAATGATGTCATATTTCATATATTCACATGTTTGTTGATCTGCTGACTGAAATAATACTCTTATTTTATATGCCGCTTGTGACATGAACTTGATGATCTGCAGGGATTATTGTATGAGTGTGATTTTTGCTTTTTGTGAACACACAAAAGCCTTGAATGCCTTTTTTATAGAAGAAGAGACCGCTAATGGGTCACGGTTCATGCGCGTGGCTAAGGCTCTACAAGCCCAACACGAGGTTGTATATATTTGTTACATAAAGGAAAACAACCTCAAAACAGAGAGAAACAAAGAAGCGGCAAAACAGAGTTTGTGTCGACTGTCGTCATATCCAAAACTGCCGCAACTTTTGAAGCCCAACACCGGGATATTTAGATTCAGACCACAGGTAAAGTGCGTCATCCAAACATAGCCATTAGTAAAGAGAACATTCAAGCATTGCCATGACTCGGGCATCTTTCCTCCTATTCTTACCATTACCAGCTTTTCTAATTTTTCTGAGGCCTAAAATAAAATTGAACTGATCACTTTGCCCCTGCTCTCTCTCTTAACTGTGAGTGGAAACCGAATCCAAAATAAAATTCCGGCGAGGGCGGCGGCGCTAGCAATGGCGGCGGCCGGACTTCAGCACGCGCTCCTCGCAGTCCAAGGGCCGCGGTCCTGCCTGACGTCGAGGGCGCGTCCCCGCGCTGTATTGCGGCGCGCGCGGGGGCCAAAGGACGTGCGGGCGCGGGCGCCCCTCCTCCACGCCCCGTCCAAGGCTCCCACCGGCGGCGGCGTCTCCTCCTCCCCGTGCTGCTCCGCCTGCTCGCAGTACACCAGCGCACGACCACTTGCACGGCTGCGCCGCCCGTCGCGCCGCCATGGGCGCAACCCTTTGTGCGTCTGCGCCACCGCGCGCCATCCCTGCGTCGCCCGCCGCGCTGGGCCGCGAGCCGTCCCCTGCGCCGCCACACGCGTCGCCTGGGCCGCGCCGACGAGGCTCCCTGCGACGGCAGTGGCAACAGCTCCCTGCAACGGCTCGTCCACGATGAGAGCGTGCGGGTCTCCCTAAGCTGCCTGCGCGGCGGAGGCCTCGTCATGGCCGGGTCCATGGGCGCCATTCTTGAGCAGATGCAGGTCCGAGCTTGAAGAAGATACAGGAGGGGCAAAACAGTCCGTTTAGTTGACCATGGCAAGAATAAAGGACCTGCATCTTAAGTCATGCCAATACTTGGATGTGCTATTTACTGATGGCAATGTTTGGATGTCGCACTTTACGAATGGCTTGAATCTAAATATCCCAGGGTTGCCAGAGCCGGCCAAGGGCTTCAACATCTTGGAGGATTGCGTCCACCGAACTGAAATAGGCTCCAAACACCCCAGAATTACGCTCTTTACATATCAACCAAGTGACTAGACTCCCAGAGATCAACAACCGAGGTGGCCACCGGCACCTTCTGGAACCCCATGGTGTCAAGGATGCGTCGCCACCGATCAGTCCAAAACAATGCTAAATTCCGTCTCCAAGCTGGGTATGCATCGAGGAATTGTACATTGCTTGCACTAATGGCTCGACCTGGATGTGAGGCCCAGCCCAGCATCTTTTAGAAATAAGAGTCCCACTTTAATTATCATTTCTGAATGTACTCTGTGTTATCCATAATGGGCATTTGGAAAGAAATTTAGAACTGCAACATTGTTTATTACTTGATCCTTTAAGATGGCAAATTTTATATTTACATGTTTGATATGAAAATCTGATGATGATATAAGCGAATCACCTGATTTCAAAAAGATCCAGACTCCTCTTTTCCTGCAAATTCATGGGTGTTGTCTATGGAACAACCGAAAGCTTAATGCATGACGTACATGTTACCTCAAAAAAAATGCATGACGTACATGTCCTATATACGCTTTTATGCATTGGTGGGCCTGTTTGTTTGGGCTGGAGCTTTTGAGCTTTTAGAAAAGTTGGCTGTTTGAGTAGCTGAAAAACTGTCTGTTAGATTTATAATGTTGGCTTTTATAATATATATTAAGCTTTTCAGCATACCAAAAGTCAGAAAAGCACCTCTCAGCAAACTTTTCAGCTTTTAGTTCATTTCATCAGAAGTCAACTTTTCAGTACTCCAAAAGCCAGATCAGAAGTTTGCTGTTTGTTTCACCTTTTCAGCTGGCCAGCTTTTCAGCTGGAAAAGCCAACTGAAAAGCTGAAACAAACAGGGCCTTAGTTTAATCAATGCAAGCCATTATAGAACATTGTTGGACATCAGCTTCAAGCACGATGTACTTGTCCAGATTTACTCATGTCATATTTACCATGATGTTGTTTTAGAATTAAGTAAGATTCAAATGGTCTCCAGTTTCATAGAACTCTCTGCTGAAGTAATAATCACTCGGGACTGGTAAAAGGAATTTTGTACCTGACTTAGAAATACAATTTGCAACGCTAACATTGGGGGTTCAATCATACGGGTAATGGCACTTATATATCATTAAGTACGTCACCAGTGCCGATTTTCCTCAGTCACAAACTACACCTTGAAAGACCAGTGGTTTAAATAACTTGGGCAAGTTGAAGTTCCGTTTACTTCTGTTTTCTGATTCAGTTGATAATATCCATCTTCATTATTACTTTGTATCGATTTTGAATTTTCAAGGCTCACAACATCTTATAAATCAAAGAAAAGCAGGCATCAGGTTTTTACTGTGTTAATTTCAGCCAGGTATAGATTTGTACATGAAATTGAGAATGCTACCAGCTCTTTTTCTTTTTTCAGGTACATATGGAGTAAAAAGCGAGCTATTACTCTACCAACTCTTTGTGCAAGTTGTTACCTACATATTACTCTAGATTTATTTGGTTAATGATGGTTGGTTCTGCTTTTCCTAGGAGCTTTTCTTCATGCCATGGACCAGATCGAGCAGGAAGGATAATCAACCAGCAAGCTGGTAAAGTGTAGCCTTACTGTTGGGGGTTTGACTGGTCAATGCAGGAATTTTATTCTATTTCTATTTATTTTGTCCATTTTCGTTTTCAGCAAAATATTTATTAGCTGGGTGGCACATTCGTGCTCTGCTGCCTGGTGATCCATCTATATTCAGTTATCTGTCTGATGAAATAGTTCGTGCCAGCATTTGACTTTATTTTCTTTTGAGAAACTACTTTTTTCTGACAGTATTAACCATATTTGCAGCTCCTGATAAGAAAATTGTTGGAGTGGAGCCTCATTTTCATCAAGCGTAAGGTAATTTTCTTCATCCTAATCGTGTTTACGATGTCTGATGTTCTCCAATTGTTAATTTGTCGTGTTCATGTCCACGTCTTAGTTGCTTGTATATGTTCATTATTCGCTGATATAGAATGTCAACGAGATTGTTGCATTTGTGTATCTTATCCAGTCTTACCCGATGATTGTGGAAAAAAAAATGACTACTAAATGTTACTTTGTCTGTTCCTCGACTCAAAACATTATGTGCTGCACTTATAGCTCTATATCCACCATGTTTCGTGTTCAATCAGAATGTGTACCAGCATGTTCATTATTTTTGTTCCTTCGCCCTTTTAGTTGATTACCTCAAAAAAAATAAATCACGCACGGAATGTGCCTGAAAAAATTATGGGTTGGTCTGTTTATTTTAATACTAGATTCTGGTGGTAGTTTCAGCAGTGAGTGGCACTGCACTGGTCTATTCAGTTGTTTTGTTAAAACTGACCCAATAAAAAATAAGGGTTCCTGTTGTGCTGTGAAGTATTTAATTTTTATGTTAGCCAACAAGAACTTATAATAATATATATTGCTCCCAGTTTACATGGGTCCTATATGGATTTGCTTTTATTTGTTATGTTCCAAATGAAATGTCAGCTACGTTATTTTAGCAAAAGTAATTCTTTGTATCTAAGATTTCCAAGCCAGCAGAAGAGGTAACTCTCGGTGAAATGAGTTCAGGAAAGCGTGTACCAGAGGCTGCATCCATCTCAAATTTGGTGCCTTGGCTACCTTTCATAATTATGAGTGATGAGGTAACTTTATCCATTTTATAGTTTCATGTGATTTGTTTATCATATTGTATCTGCTTTCATACAGATGCAGAAGAGGTTTTACATTGTTTGCTATGCCACAACAAAGTTAGAAGAGATTTTCAGAGCACAAATAGTTGACCTGCTATACAATTAACAGGGAGAGAGGATGATGATTGCAACTTCAGTACCAGTACTTTCTTCCACTCCTGTTCTGGTGGTCTGCTTGATGGAGATTGCAACTTCAGTGAGCTTAATTCAAAAGTTACCTTATAATGTCTACTTTTCATGTTTCATTATGGATAGATTAAGTTTGATTATTTGTTGCAAATAATTTAGTGGTATAGGAAAGTGAAGAGTAAATTTGCAGCAATGTTACTGCCTCTGTTGCCTTATGACACTAACATCCTTTGATGTACTTGAACCGTTTAAAAGATCATGTAGGACGAGAGAGTAATAAAATAAGTCTTTTGCTTTTTTTTCTAGGTTTTGCGATATGTCAATATCCTAAAGGTTAGGGGCAACTAAGATAGCTGTGCTCCTTTGCTGCTTTTTCTGCACATCATGGTTTCTTTCTGTCCAAATATAGCACAACAACAACAATAGCATAGCCTTCTGTCCAAATATAGGCAATTGTCTTATATTTTAAAGAACTCAATATGTAGAGATCAGTGTCGTAATGATTATGCTTTCAAAAATTCCCCCCTGAACTTTAAGTTCATATGAAGAGGTAATTAATTTAATAGGTTTGTTTTATGATGAGCCTTTTTCACAACCAAATATTAAAGAAAATTTTGAGATACTATAATCCAGATGCACCAATGATGACCTGGTTGCCCACGTATTGTGGAACACCACCTTTTGTTTTTGTTTCATGTAGTTTAGTTCTTTCATTTAATATCGTACTGAGTTGAGGAAGTCCCCTTGGACCTTCAGGGCATTTTCATCGTACTATATGTTTGATAATTTTTGCAGCCTTTAGTCACAAATTTCTTTACATGAGTGCGGTACATTTATTTTTTCATGGCAGGTACATAGTTCAGGTTACTCGGTTCAAGGAAATTCTGTATTGGTTAGGTTCTTTCATCTACGGTTTCGACAAGCTTCATAATATAAGCAGGACACGTCCAGTTCCTAAGTTTTGTGCCTATACTGTGTTTTTCGGGGACCACCTGCTGTGTTCCTTCTGCTCAACGGATAGAGAACTTCTGCTCTGATCGCAGGCCATCTAACTCAGAAACAAGCAGCAGGGGCCATCTCAATCCGTCCTCTCTAGTCTGCATTTTTTACAGGCTCCCACAAGCCGCTGTGCCTTTCCTGGTCCTGACCATCTGGGATTGGCGCACGTATGTGTTGTTAAGAGCAGGAATTGATAAATGAACAAAAGAACAATGGAATCTCCGGTCATAAACAGAGTTCTCAGTTTGGCAGAAGGAGCTGGTTGATTATATCCGGCAAGGAGGACTGCTCTCAATTTCTTTTTGACGCGAAACTGTGGGATCGTTCCCCACAGTGCGTTTTCATTAAAAGGGTCAAGTTAGGTATATACAAAAAGCAACCCAAAGGGCTGAAAAAGAGAGAAAACTAAAAAATAGTTAATTAGTTAACAATTATTTGCTTCATTCTTATTCTCAATTTCTTTTCATTTTTTTTCTGGAACTCTCCCTTCATTGGTCACATCTTGTGATATTGTTGTTGCTTGGAAAAAAAAAATGTATTCTAGAATAGGAGAGCTATGTGATATCTTTGTATTAAGAAGAAAACGGATCGGTCGATGACCGTTTACTATGCATGAACAAGACTTGCCCATGTCCGGGTGTACAAGAATTTTACATAACGCACACTAGCCGCAAAAATTGAACAGGGATCACTATATTTTTATCAACGCTCATGATATCAGTGTTGCGGTGATGCCACAATCAACTCAATGTCTTCTGGAACCCTTCTACCTCCACGAAATGTATGAGCAGCTGAAGTTGATGGCGACATCCTATGTCTCACAGAAGGTAGATGCATCCTCGATGACAGATGCTCACTCAGTGATAGCGACATTCAGCTTAACGGAGATCTGAAAATCGTGCTCTCACAGGAGACTTCCTCTTGTTGCTTCTTTGGGATAAACAATTTTGGGGAAAAAAATCAATTGGGACAATGCAATCAAGACAGACATTTTGTTGTTCGCATTGTGCAAGATCATGTTTACAAATCACAGAGTACAACAAAAAGGCATGCACAAGGGCTGTAGATGTCTCATACTCAAATTCAATCGAAATCACAGAGTACAACAAAAAGGCATGCACAAGGGTTGTAGATGTCTCATACTCAAATTCAACCGAAATCACAGAGTACAACAAAAAGGCATGCACAAGGGCTGTAGATGTCATACCATGAAATCTCTGAACATATAATAACACGAACGCATCTCTTAACATCTAGCAATTCTACTCTAATCTTACTTGGTTAATTCAGCAAGCAACAGTGAATGTTTTTCAGGTTAATGTGGAACCTGCTGCGCTCAGGATTGAAGCTCTGACCACAATACAGAGCTTAATTAGTGGTCCTATTCTACATTAAAACAAACCTTAAACAATACCAAAGTACTCCTACGTAGTCCATTAAAAAAAAAGGAGTACTCCTATGTAGTACAATCTCTATGCAGCAAAATGAGCATGTTTCCCTAAGGATGAACAGCACAGGATCGTTATGCAAAGCATGCACACAAGGCCCATAGAGAGCCACAAGCAGGTAAGAGGCACCCGCATGGCAAACTACCCAAGCAGTAAAGTCAGAAGTCTTGTGGGGAGGTCTGGAGGCCGAACCATACTCACCATGAGTGACTCCGGTTGCTGAAGCACGCATGCCGCCGGAGATCTTGTAGGGGACGGAGAGGAATTGAAGTACGCTCTGCGGCCGGCCGGCCGAATCACAGCTTCGTTTCATTCTGTCGAGCTGTGAACAAAAAAAAAATGAAGGGAGTATTACACAATAATGTGACAAACATGCTCATGTATGCAGATTATTACTACAATATGAAAAGAAAATTACAATATAACACAACTCGCTGATCATTCCCATCCATATTAAAGAAGTGTATATAATGACCCTAGCAAAAAAAAAAATGCTTCCTCTAACAAAATAGGTTGGCTGCATTTCACAGGGGCTGATGAATATCCATAAATCTCAAATTGCAAAATAAAATGTCGTTATGTTAATGAAGGTAGGATGAATTTTGCAGTACACTATGGGGCTTATTGTTACTTCTACCACATACAAAACCGAATTTTTTTCAGTGTATCCCTAAATATCTGGCGCACAAATTCGCAAAAAACGAAACAACAAAGCTTATCCACACCAGGTATGTCGGAGTGTTGGGTAAACATGTTTCTTTGAAGTGATCTACAGCTGCATAGACTCTTTTTTTTTTTTTGACTCTACATAGACATTTGTAATTGACTCTTAAAGAAACTGAAATGCAGAAATACCTGCCTAATGGATCGAATGTAGGTATATACAATAAATGGTATTGTGCATACAAGAAAAACCAAACAAAACTAAAAGGACAATTCACAAATTTTCTATGGTCAAGACATTGTTTGGAGACAAAACGAAAAACACACAATCCCCGACATTAACAGCACAAGTGACAAGCAAAACCTATAAACACACATTATGCAAACAGAAAGAAACTGGCATTTTCCAAGCATCTGAACAATATTTACCAGATATTTGAACAATCAGTAACCAAAAAAAATGAAAAAATGATGCTTGAACTGTGGGGAAAATGGAGTAATGGCCTTGGTTACTAACCTAGTAACCAGGCAGCTATTCTATATGCTAAGCAATTCTGCAGCATGAATCAAATTTAAGTTTCAACATAGGTCCCTCGGAGTCTATCTCCCTGAGTCACCTACATATAAGAAATGCCAAAACTTCCATTTTAGTTATTCGCTATATCTGAACATTCAGTCCCTATAGGAGATGGCATTTCACATGTATATAGATAAACTATAACAGATCTGAGATAAATCAACTATATGGACGGTAAAATGAAGGGAAAAGAAAACATAAACTGAATCCTTGTACTGCAAACAGGTTCGCAAATATTTCAAAAATGGAGAACTATCTTGTGCGTGCAGCAGCATCAATTTCTGTAAGACCGTTGTCATACACAATATGTATCCAGAGAGGGCTTGAATGAGAAACAATATAAATATGGAGCATATGCTTTTCACACAAAGGTTTTGAACTGTAAACCATCTGTAATAGCATGTTCTAAAACAAGGTCAGAGCTTGCGTTTAGGTGTACCCTGTAGTAGCTTTTAAAGGACAGCTGGCCTCGCCATGGTGACACATGTATGGCATGTATGTCAGAAAGCAAAGCAGGGGGAGAAATCCGCATGTGTGCTGTAAAAATACTTATCACCAGGTCCCATAATCAGGAGAATTTTATGATTTCTTTGCTTGAACCCAAGACCACAGTTCTTCTGGACGAATACAAGATATGATTAAGACACCATTAAGCATTATGGTTCTGAACAACAGCCATAGGTTGTTGCATAGCTTGAAGCCTGAATATCGATATGCATTGTTCATCTCCAAACAGAACACATGCATCAATTTAAGAATCACCTGGACTGCTTTACTTACAGAAAAATATCATAACTCGAGGTCAAACAGAGGGAAAAACAAAGGCTCGGACATGGAGAAATTTGTTACATGAGATGGGAGCTGCTCAGCAGGATCTGTTCAATGTTGGAATTTGTGTTTCTCAAGGTGGCAATCAAAACAAAATCGAGCACAATTGAAAGAATTCATAAGTTCAGATGAAGCTAGTGATATATCAATCTCGACCGTGAGATCAAAACCTTCATGCAAAAGACAGGAATTCAGAACATTCCAAAGAATAAAGGTTCGACTTGTTACATGGTACAAGAGTAATTGGATGATCTTGTTTGTTAACTTCAATCAAATCCTATATGAAGAAAACACCAATACATCTCCTTGGGATTTGAGAAACAAATTAAAGAATAACTTTTCATTTTACATTTCAATTGCTAACTTTCAGATAAAGAAAATAAGCCTATCAATGAACATATAATTCTAAAACAAATTATTGCTGGATTTTCATGGAATTTGAGAAACAAAAACAGGAACCTTTGGGATAAAGAACAACATTATATGGATTGTACTCTATGATGGGTGTCCATGGTCTCTTTTCAAGGATGGCGTCAAGTGAGACTGTATTGGCCAAATCAGATTTTGATAGATAGTTACTCCCTCCGTTTTTAAATTGTTGTCGCCATTGACTTTTTTTGCTATGTTTGACCATTCGTCTTATTCAAAAAAGTTTGAAAAATATCATATATTTTGTTATGATTTGTTTCATCTTCAAAGCAAGTTTAAACATAATGTATAATTTTGCATATTCGAACATATATTTTGAATAAGACGAATGGTCAAACATAAATAAAAAAGTCAACGGCGACAACAATTTAAAAACGGAGGGAGTAGATAGCAAGTTTTCCTATTAGGCAAATTGATATTTTTGACAATACTTCCAACTCTAAGTGAAGATATAAAAATCCAAATATGGAATTTGTCTGCACATTTATGGGCTCGTCCTCTACTTTGCATTGTTTTCATTTTACAAGAAAAAAGTAGCAGATACAGATAAGCAAATATTTTTTCGTTCTACCAGTTTCTGGATGAATGGGCAAGAATTTTGGACTCGTTTTATATGAAAAATTCAAACATGAGCAACTGTGTGGCATCAGCAAGTGAAAGGTCGCATTGCAATGGTTGAAACACTAAATACTAACGCATCTGCAGGAGTATAAGTTTGCAAGTTTACTTCACGCAGCAGATGAAAAGAGATTTCAACCTAAAAAACTGAAAAGCACCTAAAACATGTAATGGGATGCTCAACCTTGTTATAACGAGAAGAAATGGAACATATCTTTTTCTACAGTAGCAGCACAGTACGTTTAAATGAAGAATAAATCTTTTCTGACATGGCATTGCCCTTTCCATTACCACAGATAACCAAAAACATAGTACGTTTACATCCGGTTCCGCCAGCCCAAGATAGAGAAAAGAACCGAGCTTAGACTTAGAAGTTTACATGCAAGACTAAACCATCTACTACCGGAAATATCGCCTGACATCTTACTAGCTCGACAGTACAGTTATCATTACAAGGTTTCCAAACCTACAGGGACTCGTGTTCAGGATTACACAGAAACTGATCCGATGAAGCAACAAAATTTTCCAAGCCATAGGAACTTGTCTCTATCAACAGGTAAAGTAAATCATGCAACCAATTACAGGAAAGGTGAACGAGAAGTGTCACTGTCACCTAATGGATCGTGCAGCTAATTAAGCTTGAAGGTCTTCAGGATCACAACATCCAGCACCGGCAAGTTCAGACTTCTGAACTGGAGCGTAGATACGGCATTGATCAGGGAGGCGCGCTGCCCGCTCTGCTGGACGGCGATGAAACGAACCCCGGAGAAGACACCTCCACAGCCTTCGCCACGCCCAGGAACCGCACCCTGAACCACCGCCACCACCAAGGACGCAGCGCCCCTCTTCTTCGGCCATGGCAGTGGGTAGACATGGCGCTTCGACAAAGCCGACGCCGCGATGATAAACCCTTTCATGAGGGCCGTGCCGCCGCGAGTTTACTCCGCCAACCGTCGCACGCGGTCCGCACCGTACGCCGCCACGAGCAGCAGCGGGGAAACCGGCGATGTCGAAGACAAGCTCGAACGCGGCAACCTCTTGACCCCCGCCGCCGCGCGCGCGCTCCGCCCAGATGCCGCTCCGCGCGCCATTCTGCACGCCGACGTCGCCATGCCACGGCACGGACCCGACGCGACGCGGGCACGGGCACGGGGGCAGATCGAGCCGCGGGACGAGCAGCAGGGGGGCGCCTTGAAACAAGCAGCAGCGTTGAGAGATAGCGACGAGCGATAGATGGGAAGGACGTGGGAGGACAGGGACTGGATGCGCAGCGAATATGCGGCGGCGGCGGCGGCGGCGGCGGGATTCGAGCTGCGCCACGGAGGGAGGGGAGGAAAGAGGACGAGGAAAAGGGGGGCCGCAGCCCGCAGCCCGAGCAGGGGGTCGGGGGTTTCTACGCAAAACAACCATCGGCCGGCGTGTGTTTGCAAAATGGCTACGAAATCGAAATTTTGGCTTCGTCGCGTCGAAATATGGGGTCTTTTTTTTTCTGGACCTGAATATGGGGTCTTTTTGTATAATAAAATCAACCACACGCACTGTTCACGTGGACCGTATATTGATTATAAAAATCATCGAGGACCCTTGTGCCAAACAATATGGACACGCGGCGCGGTCCGTACGCTAGAACGCGGCCAATTCAGAGTCTTTTGCTATTTTAGCCGCGGTTTTGATAGGCTTCGCTGTAATAGCCTCAGAAGAATGGGCTTCGCTAAAATAGCCTTGTATCTGTTGGCGCATCCGCTGTAATAGCCATGGCTGTATTTTTATTTCTTTTAATTATTTTCCTTAAAAATAAAGACATGCATGGACGAAATTGCCCCTGGCCTGTTTGCATCGAATCATTCTGAATCGAAAGGAACGAGACCCGAGCGTTGCTTTCTTCCCCATCGAACTCCTCCTCTGTTCGTCCTGTTCGACCGGGCGCCATGGAAGAGGACTCCGGCGGCGCGCCTCCCCCTCCGCATCCGGCCGCCGCCGCCCTTGGATCCGGGCGCGGGCCGGCATCTCCTCGGCCTGCCGCCCCCATTTGGCCAACCCTCCGGCTCCCTGCGCCTGCCCCCATCGGTGCCACCATGGAAGATGACGGCGGCGCGCCGCCGCCTACGCCTCCGGCCGCGGCGGCCCCTGAAAACCGGCGCGGCGGCCCCTACTCCTCCGCCCTCCGGCGCGCCGCCGCCTACGCCCCCGACCGCCGGACTGCAGGTGGCCAAACCCTAGGCTCCGCACCGCGCGACGATGTGGAAGGGAGTTCAAGCCAGCCCGCCCCTGGAATCTCAGTGCAAGGTGAGCTTTTATTTACTTGTGTTCATGTCTTCTTTCAGAATTAGGAAACCAAGGAAAAACACCACCAAAAATTGGTTTCCCGCTGAAGTTTCAATGGACACCAACACCAACACAAATCCAACACCAACAATGGAGACCAACACAAGTCCTACAAGGTAAAAAATTGTAACTACATACAAAGAACTACCGGCTGTACAAAAATCCATGTATTTATGTTGTAAAGATGACATGTATATGTAGGAGTCCTCCATTGATGGAAGAAAGTACTTCGGTTCAGCTCATCACGCACTCTTCAACTCCTATCAAGCAACAGAAGAAGATGGTCGTTAAGAAAATCACTCCAAAGAAGAAGAAGAAGACTTGAGTTGGAATGGCTAGTAGCACAAGTAGTTTTACTTTTATGTATGGTTGTTCAGACTATGTCATTTTCTAAGACTATGTGAGACTACTAGCTGTTGAGAGTATGTGAACTATGTCATTTTGTCATGAACCATGTGAATTTGTGTAAGGTTGAACCAAATTTAGATGTCAATTGGCTTGTTTTTATGGTCTTGTGTTCTTTTTGCAAGTGCCTGAAGCATGTTGATATAAAATTATGTTCATTTTACTTGTTGCTGGACAGGCGCATGCATCGGGACATGTTTTTTTTATTTTTATTTTTATTTTTCTGCCTGCTGGAGGGTGTGCCGTAGGAGTATGTCTTTTTTTTTTTTTAATCCTGCTGGACGCGCATGCATCTGGGTGGGCAGAAGCATGCCGTTTTTTTTTTTTTTGGCTGACACAGGAGAGGTGCAGCCATCTATCTGTGCGCATGCATCTGATGAGGATGCAAGGGTATTTTGGTCTCTCCATGTGCCTTTACATAGGAAAAGAAAAGGAAATTGCTTTTTCCAACAGGTATGGTTATTATAGCGGAAGAGGCAACGGATACAAGGCTATTTTAGCGAAGCCTATTCTCTTGAGGCTATTTGGGCGAAGCCTATCGAAACCGCGACTAAAATAGCAAAAGACTCGCCAATTCAGACGAGCTGGCGGTTCAGGTGTGACGCTGGTGCGGACAGGACCTGGTCAAAGCGATTCTTTTCATCTGAGTGCTTTTGAAAAGCTCAGGAGGACGGACCTGATTTTCTGTCGTTGTGTTACTTATTTTATTTATTTATTTTGCTTATTCTCTTGTTGTTATAAGTATTTGTTGGTACTTTCTAGTAAAATTCCGTCCAATTTATATGAGGTCGCTAAATTTCAAACAAACTCAACTAGTTGTGGGTATTAATTTATACGAGGTCGTTAAATCTTGTAAATTTGAGCTCGATGTCGCAAGCATGTTTTATTTTTGTTGAAATGAAATATGAGCAGAGGATGCTAGTTTAGTCGATTTCAAAAAATTCAATCTCAAAAAAGCTGAAGAGAGACTACTAGTTTACTCGATTTCAAATATGGCTGCTGACGACAATTGGTTGCCCATCACTTTGATCTGTGAACGAAACTGATCGACCTCCTCCTTTGTTTTTTTGTTTTTTTTTTTTGCGAGGGACCTCCACCTTTGTTAGGTGATACGCAACATGCAATTCATTCATTCCCACTCCCTTGAAAGATAATCATGTTTCTTTCTTTCCAAACATTCCATCAAATGTAAACTATGATCCCCGTTTGCTTCCTCTTTTCTTCCTTTTCACGTATTCTTTGTGCCTTGTTTAACCATTTTGCAGCAGCAGCATGACTTCCCACCAGCGGCAAAATCTCTTGCATAGAAACCCAACTACATGTTTTGTTAGCAACTTGTTTCTCAAAGCCGTAAGAAATTAGCAAGTGCACAGGCGTTCTTCTCTCCTTCATAGCCTTCTTTTAAGTTTGGCATTAGTGAGAGTTTTTCTTTTTGAGCCGATTTAGGCAGAGGAAATCCGTGACTCTATTCTTAACGAAGAACACAATGATCAATTCCCCAATGGCACGTGCCACCTCATTTCTGTCGTTCCATATCGTTTTCTGTGTCGCAACAAAAACCAAGCCCGGGGACGCCGGTGTTGCCGTTTGTTCCTCCGACCGACGTTAACCACCGCCGTGTCTCGCACCAGGGCGAACTCGCTGACGCGTCTGGCCAGCTCTCATCTCCGTCATCTCGTGCCGTCACCGGCCGTCGACGGACGGGGAGTAGAAGATTCTGGATGGCGCGGCCGCAGCTGGGCTGGGCAGGAGACGGGCGGGCCTTTTACCCAGGCGCCAAGAAATAGCTGCGCGGCCGAAAGGACGACGGGACCCACGTCCGTTGCGCACTGTCCCTGCTCTTTCTCACACTGCAGAAGGGGACCCACCGAGTCATCCTTGGGGCTTTGCATTGCCTTGCCGGCGCCGCGCTGCTCTGCTCTGCTAGCACGGCACGGACGCCAGCCGGGCCACCTCGTTGCGGCTGCGCTGCGCAGACACACCTGCTCACCCTCCCTTGTACCCATAAATCTCACGCCCCTTTCCGCCGTCGCAAAGAAACCAAGGGGCGGGCAAAAGGCCTGGCCTTTTTCGGTTCCTCTCCTCCTCTCCCCTGTTCCTCCTCCACCGCCGGCCTTGGTCAAGAGGAGGCGGCGCGTGGTGATCGGGCCTTTGTTCCGTGAGAAGTCGACGATTGTCTAGGTTGTCCCTCACCGCTGAGTTACGTGGTGACCTCGTTTGCGGTGCGGTTCTTTCTTGCCAATCTCCATGCCGTTTCGCTCACATTTGGGACATTTCTTCAGAAGAACCCGCAGCCTTGGCGATCACCGCCCGCCTGCCTTGGACACCGACACGTAGCTGGCCGGCGACGACTCCTTCGTCAACCTCTTCTCCGGGCGGCAGTGACATCTGCACTGCGGTGAGCTCACCATCTCCCCTCGCCTCTGTCTCCCGCTTTTGCTAGGATCCGCCGCTGCGCGTATGCTCGGTTCTGGTGCGCCGCCGGCGTGCTTGGTGCTTGGTGCGGAGTCATCGACAGGCGGGGAAATGCTCCGTGTACTGATGCTCGAAAGCACTAGTTCTTCGAGCTCCGGATCTGCACGCCGGACGCCGCCGTCCAACTCGCCCGTTGGTTCCCATGCTCTGTTCTACTCCGGCCGTTTGGCGTGGCATTTCCCCGCCTGTCGTCGTTCGTGGGACTCAGCAGAGCATCCCGGTCAACAGCTTGTGTACCGCCATCAACGCGCTCCGTCAGCTAGTAAATTACGTTCTATATGCCATAAATCGAAGTCCTTTTCATCTTGTTACAAAGTCCATATCTTATTCACATCCAGTTTCTTTGATTTCGAAATTGAAATCCCTCAAAACGTGACATTTCCATTGGAATGATGAAGTGTTTGCTTCCATTTTGGCTGGCATTGCAAAGATCGAAATGTGTAGTGATCGCTCACGTTTCTCACACCATTTAACTTTCTACAGTTTGTGTTTCGCTCATATCAGCTTCATCAACAAATTAACAGCATGGTATCATGTGTTTAGTTGACGAATGAAATTAAGTTTGCAAACTGAATATATTGAATCTGCAGGAAGATGTCCCACGCAAGGATTCGGGCTGCCAACGGAGATGTTTTCCTGGTTGAGTCCTCGTGTCTGCCGTTGCTGTTCTTGGGCGAGCCCATGTCCCTGCCGATCGAGTCCAAGGAGATATTAGATGAGCTCATCTACTATGTGAGAGAGCGGGAGAAGATAATGCGACTTCCCAAGAAGCCACAGGAGGTGCGAAATGTGCGTGCCACGGGGATGCTTGCCACGGGCGTTACAGCGCAGAATCAATTGGAGGCGTTTGAGCATGCTTTTGTTGAGAACCGCAATCTCGAAATGCTGGTGAGCATTGCAAAGGTGTGTGCAAACGATGTCCCTGGTTAATTTGTTGTTCCTGGCAGCATAATAACAATGTTTCTTCAGTTAAATTATCTGCTTTCCATCTAAGAAAGGTCAATTCTTCTCATTTGAAACTACATGTTTAACACTGTACATGTGTATCTCTACTCCTCTTTATTTTCCTTCTGACTCCGCCGTGCGTCGCGCGTCCTCTCACAACAAAAGTTTTGCGCCGACAGGTGGGCCCTCTGCTCGCGCGCGCTGATTTTCTATCTTTCAGCGAAGGCACCGTCCTTCTTCCCCTCGCCTCCCTCGGTCTCCTCCGCGGCCCCGCATCCTCGTCGAGCCGAGCGCAAGCGGCGGCCCTCGCTCTTCCTCCCCGCCCCCGACTCCTCTCACCAAACCCTAGCCGCCCCAACAAATCCGGTCGTCCCTGCCTTCAACGAGCTAGCAAAACGGAAAGAGGAAGGCGCCTGGATCTCATCGGTATCCTTCTCTGCCCTGAAGAATACAAGCAATCGGGGCTAGGCACACCGGCCTGCGGCGACGAGGAAAGGTACTAGAGGGAGCTGCAAGCCGCTCGAGTGTAGATGGAAAGAGGAGGAGGGTGCTGGTTCTGCTCGGCCATTGTACCTGATTCGCATCAATCTGCACAATTTTGTGCAATCGAAGCGAGGTGGTGAGGGTGCTGGTGGTTGACGACTCCCCCTGAAGGTTGTCAAGCTGCTCCTCCGCACCACAAGGGCGGCTCCGCGCCATTCCACGGTCATCCTGCGTGCGTCGCACCCCCTCCTTTGTAAAATTTCGGCGCCGACGCTTTCTTCCCCAATCGCGCCGCGCGCCCACCAGCATGCCCGACTCCCCTCCACAACCCTAGCCGCCGTCGAGGCCGCCCGCCCCCGCTGCGACAAGACTTGCGCCGTCCTCCGCCTCCCTCTCCCCATCCTCTGTCGTCATCCTCAGATCCACGCCAAGTCCCTATTCTCCCCTTCTCTCGCTAAAGGACGGCCCATGGCAGTAGGAACCGAGGACCGCGAGGCCGCCGCAAGAACCGGAGGAGGAGCTGCTGCGTCGTGGGCTCGCGGCGGCGCGGGCGCGGAGGAATGCGGGCCGCGCCACGGCGTCGCCGTCCTGGAAGCTGCCACCGCGGCCGAAAGTTGAAGAAGCGACTGCGACGGCGCGGAGGGTGTCCTCATACAGAGGAGCTGCCCCTGTCGCCCAAGCGGCGAAGCCAGCCCCAGATCCCCGCATGCTTGATGAAAGCCTCCCCGCGCAGAGCGCAATCACCCGCACCGTGATTTGGGAGTTGAGGAGGAGGCCGCCTCGAGCTCGGGGGCGAATACGGCGGCACCGGTGCTGGCTGCGTGACGGCGGCCGCGTTATCCTCTCCTCTGCCTCCGCGGGGTGTCCAAGCTGGCCCTCGCTCCTCCACGCCATGCCTCCGCACAGAGACCCCGTCGTCATTGCTTAGGAAACTGTGGACTTTGCTGTGCACGGTCGAGCTGTGCCAAGCTCTTGGGGCGTTCCTTCATGAAAGGTGAAATTTTCAACGTAATTTCTGTTGATCCAACATGTCAATCAGTCATCCGAGAGGATTTGAGGCAGGCTATTTTCTTGTTGTTGCAGTGCTGCTCTCATTTGTTGAATTCGACCTCACAGCGTTGTGTCATTAATTCTACAAGCTTTCCATAAACTGAAACTGTTTGACGCAGTCTTTGTCTGATCTAGGGAATGCGATCTGCTGCCAATTGGGTAGTCAATAGTGATGCATTTACATTGGTGATGCTAGATAGCTGATTTATTCTGTATCACATTCAGGATTTATCAATATCTGTTTTGTTTTAGGAGAAATGTTCAGTCAAAAGAAGTTGTTCCAACTTAGTCTGTAATATTTCAAAATCTCTATTAGATGTATAACTAACCATCTCATGGATGATGTATTAGGTTGTCACTTGCCTTTGTTAACCATCACAAAGGGCCTACTTTTGGAATCAAAGAAGGTGGAGATGGTTACAGCCATTGCATACTGATGAGTTACAATCTTGACATGACAGACAACATCCATGCAAGTACAGCTACAACTAATCACTCTCCTTTGCTACAGACTTTGAAAATTCCAATTTGGTAAGCCTCGCTGCTATTCTCTTTGGCATGGACTATGTGTCGCGCTCTGTTATCTGTGACAATTTGATTGTGTGGATTTAGAGGTTGAGAGAACACTGATTTAGTGGTGGTAATAAATTGCTAAATTCCCATAGCCCCATCATTGGTGAGATCTTATATTAGCATCGGCACATGCCTCCTCAACTACGCCGTCTTCATTAATTTTAAGCCCTGCATCGTTACCTAACATCTATGTTGCTTGGGTGCTGGAGGTTTGTTCAGGTCTGCTGTTGCTTGCTAGATGATACCGTTCTCCTCACAAAGGTCAGAATCTACTCACATAACCCCCCCCCCCCCCCCCCCCCCCCCCCCCCCCCGCACAATCTTGATTGAGGAGGCCATTACTAGCAAGCTGTGCAAGGTGATATACCAAATGGATTGAAGAACTGTGCAAGAATTGAAGTTAAAAAAAAAAAAGCACCAGTAGCTAATATGTTTCTTTTTTGGTGCTGACTGAACAATACCTTTGAAAAGACTGCACATCGTCACCGCTGTCAATGTATGTTCATCGCCTGCGTGCACTGGACGCAATGCTTCTCTGATGTTTGATTAACCAGGTACATGATTCTGCATTGAAGTTAGTTACACAGGTTCTTTGCTTGCTTGGTTTTTATTATTACTTTCACTGGTTAGAGTGTATTAGCACAGGTTGGATATATTTTTTCTTTAAATTTATGGTCTTTTCGGGTCTGCGAGAGAAAAGGCACATAAGATAGACTATTGTTTTTAATTTTCAGAGGAAATACTATTTTGTTAATGATAAAAAATTATGCTATTGGGATGGTAAATATTTGTCTTCCCTCTCTATCGCTTGTCAAACCTCATGGCTAAATATTTTGTCCTTATTAATTGGATATTTTATTTTGTATTCAGCTATTTGCTATACTTTTGTATCCAGCCAACTCACAAATTGCATGAAGAACTACAGTTAGGTTGTCAATTGCCTATTGTATGTAAATCTGTAATAGATACTCTTTGCTTTCGAAGCTTTCAAAGTAATGGCACTGTATGTCCACATTTAGAGTAACTGCAAATTATTAGTGTAAAAAAATTCTTTTGGAGGACCGAGCGTAACCATCCACGCTTTCTTGTTCTAAGTTCTGTTTATTTTCACTTTGCTCTAGGCCTGTAGTAGGTAAATTCGTGTCATAATGGTGAAAAATAATTTATTGGCTATGCACTGATTCTTGACGAGCTTTATTAGTGTTTATTTATTCGTTACCTTGAGTTGTGCAATCTCTATTGACTAAAGCATGGTAGCTCTATGGTTATTCTTGGATCTGCTTAGATTTTTTCAATCTTGCAGGCACACTCTTGGATCTGACACATGTAATGATTTCCTAATTGTCATGACCACAACATTTGCTGACCTCACAGTTCAAAATATGATATCTATTGGTGTAAGGCGTTATGTTTTTTTTCTTTTCTGTGTCATCATTTTTAGCGAACTACTGAGAACTGATGTAATATGAATGGGTGATTTTCTATAACCCTAATCATATACAAGATTGTAACCTCAGGAGAAAAACTTTTGAAAAGGTGGAAAGGACATTGTATGACATATTGCAATTTAGAAAGTTCTTATTTCTGCATTTGTGAATGGATAACCTCTTCTGTGTATCTGCTTTTTATTGAGAATATGACAACAATGATTTGTTCACTTTCTTAAAGCTGAATTTTCACCTCACAATAAAATTATGAATGCATCTGTGTTCTGTCCTGTTTTTGTCATGTTAGTGCTCTTTTCATCTAGATGTGACATGAATATTTTTGGTATGCGGCAGATTATAAATTCTGATGATACTACTGTTCCCTCAACAAGTTACGCAATTATCTGATTCACATAGCATTTGTGTGTTTTGATTCGTTCCATGGCCGTTGGTTGGCATGTTGACCACGGCCGGGCTAATCCAAGTAACTGCATGCAGGTCTAATATGATTATAACAAGTCCAAAATAAAAATGCATATTCAGTCTTCTTGCTTAACAATGTTCTTTTTTTTTTTTTTTTGGTTACAGCTTTGTGTCAGAACACAAGTTTTGAGGATTAAAGTTAGGGTGGGACTATGGATTAGCGAGATACATTAGGGATATGTTCACTGCAAAAATAAATAATGTACAGATTTTTCTGTGTATTGTTCTTTCTTTATTTTGGTTTTGTTTTTGAAGTTGGTAGAAGGATTTAGCAGGAGCAGAGAGGGCCTCTATTTGTTTGCTGGTGGTAAAAAGAAAGCTAGGAGAGAGCAATGGACTGATTGTATCTTAGTTTTCTTTATTTGTGGTAACACGGACAATGGAGATATTCATAGGCTGATGGACTTTTTTTTTTTTTTTTTTTGAACCGAAGGCTGATTGACTTTTGAATTGTAATATAAACGTTAACATGCCTATAATAGATGGACACGACTTCATGGCTTTGTTGTCTGAGTTTTGATCTGTATATAATATATGACTAATTCTTCAAAAGTAGTAGAGATAATGTGAATGTCATTTTACTTTCACAATAATGGCAACATTCACGATAAATATAAATATGAACAATTCAAGGATTGTTTTTAAAATACATAATCCACGAGTGCATTCATTTAAAATCAATCTCTTTCCATTTTTTCCATTAAATGCCTAAAAATAATGAATTGGAATTTACAAAGTAAAGCCCGTAGCAACGCACGGGCACTTTTGCTAGTTATTCATTTATTTTACAGGGTGCGGCTCGCCTGAACCTCTCGGGCCTGGCTGTGGCATGTTTCCGTCAGTTCATCCGCATGGGCCTGACACCCCTTGAAGCTATTGGCCGGATGGCCGCTGAGTAGGGCGGTGTTGGGTTGGGCTTGAACCCGTTGTTGGGTCTCTGTTTTGAATTGACTGAATGATGACTTTTTTCGCTTCTAAATGTCTAACATTAGTATTCAAATTTTGTACATCCATCTCTGCATTTCAGTAAGAGATGCTGCCTGGATTGTGTAATCACCGTAGAAATATCCCTCGTTATGTTGCCCCTGCCCATCCTTTTCCTTAAACAGTTGGTCAAGCAGTTGGTTTGGTTTGGTTACATGTTGCTGCTCATGTGCGGTGCGTGGAGGACGCGACGGCGCCGCCGCTGCCAATTGCAGACAAGACCGAGCGCTTGAAGCTCAGGGCCATCTGCATCGATGACATGGTCAGCGCTGCTCATCTCTTCTCAGCCGCGATCGGCACTTGGGCACCCTCTTGTCGCGCCATCTTGGCTTGATTTGGAGCGCCTCGACCTCAGCTCAGCTAGCACCGTACGTCCTGGGACGCCACCAGTACCACTCTCCGAGTCACGACCTCTGTTACTCCGGTGAGGGACGAGGCGCCAAGGCGATTCTCACAAGTCACAAAGCAGTCAACAAACGACCATAGGGCGTCGATCTATGCAGAGGATGTTATCATCTTCCTTAACATGACAGACAAAGAGCTATACAAGCAAAGGAGGATATCGGTCTTTACAAATTGGCAAATGGAGATAGTAGCGGTCAGGCAGAACAAGGCGCGGAACAGGTTTAATTAGCAACTGTGCTCTATCTCTCTTGGCCAGCCGGTTGGCCATGAGAACCAACTATTTTTATTTTTATTTTCTGCTTAGCTCTGAACACTCCTATTTGAGCCAGCCATGAGCTGCCTGTAAGACCTTTTTATTTGTCTCTTTTGCTCCTCTCTTAATGAAAAGGCAGTGCACCTGCCAATTTGCCTCAAAAAAAAAAAAGAGCTATACACCATTAGAGCCATCTTGGTGTCCTTTGGTGGTGCATCAGGACTTCAAACCAATTTTGATAATGCTCAATTACTCCAATAAGATGTACCGAGGAAGAGATTGCTATTTTTTTTTTTGGAGCAAAACGAGGGGGAGAGGATCCCCACCTTAATTTAATCGAAAGTGGCGTGCAAGACGCCCAGTACAGATACGGGAGCCTAGCCCGTTACAAGCCGCTGAGGCAGAATGTAAGATACATCAGAGCAGAATACATGAGGAGAGGTGTGTGCGCCAGGCCATAAGGCCGGCGATCTTTGCTTGGCGCTTGTATATGTAGCCCCAAACGTCAAGGCCCTTAAGTAGAATGCGTAAGCTTGAGTTTGTGTCTTGAGCCTCATGGTTGAACACGAGAGCATTGTGGCAGTTCCACACTCGCCACAGAATCATGAGCACGATATCAGGCCAGACGTCGTTGTGCAGTCCGAGGGGTGGTCTCGCGCGCCATGGGTCGTCCATGGTGACATTGTCGCACTCCATGCCGATGGACAGCGGAAGAACAGATGATCGCCATCCTCGATCGTCGCCGCGCATCTGGGGCAGCCTGCTTCAGAAGGTTGCAGAATGTGTTTAAGCAGGAGGTTCGAGCGTGTCGGCAGCCGGTCACTACAGAACAGCCACTCAAAGAACTTCAGTTGGGTGGGCACTGCGGTGCTCCAAATCTGCTTGCCGTTGGAGTCGACTTGCCCTGTAGACATGAGTGCCCTGTATGCTGCAGAAGAAGAGTAGTGAGAGTGCCCGTTCCAGGTGTAAGGAAGAGATTGCTATCGCCCACAGCATTATCCCCTGCCAGGTGGCTCACTTTTCATGCCGCTATCTTGGCATTCCGCTGTCAGTGAAGAGAATACCCAAGGCGCACATCTAGCCAGTCATCAATAAGGTCGCGCCTGAAAGGAAAGCTATTACATCCAAGCGGCAGACGCATCCTGGTCAAGACTGTACTCTCTTCAATACCGCTATATATCTCCATGGCTTTAGTCCTACCGCATGGCCAATAGAAGCAATTAACAGACTGAACAGAGCGTTCCTATGGACGGGTTCTGAAACTGTTCATGGATCAAAATACTGAGAGGCGTGGAAAACGGTGTGCCAACCGAATAAATATGGAAGGATTGGGTTTTATCAATCTGAAACTTTTGGGATATGCGCTTTTGTGTCAGATGGTTATGGCTGAAATTCAAACAGGATCCATGTTGGCGTGACCTGGCCAGTGGCTGGCCATCTAGTTTGAGCCGGCTGTACCGAAACTTCTTTTTTTTTTAACATTGAAAGCAGCAGGCTCCTACCGTGCTTTATGTACAGAACTTTTCAGCAAGCAACAGTAGTTCAGCTTGGGAATGGATCGAAGCGTTGTTTTGCACAGACAACTGGTTTCACGGAACGTCGATTGTCAACACTTAGGGCATGAGCAATGTATATTACCGACGTCTGAAACAGTACAATAGCAACGGTTTTAGCTATTACAAGTTTCACAATGCTTAAAGCCTGTCATTTACTAGCTGGGGTCCCCTAGCAGCAGCAAGAGAGTGTGCAGGCAGGAGGGAGGAGGGCAGAACGAGAGAGAAAAAAATATTTGTTTATCTCTTACTACCCGGTGGTAGCGCTATTGCCGGCAGCAAGCTTGTTTTCGTTACTACCGGCTCGGGCAATGTATACTACCGGACATTAATTGCCTATTGCCGATTTTTGTCAGACATTGCGGTTGCTTTTAGGCTCTCTTTGGGAGGTTTTCTGCAAAACGGATTCTGGCACTGTAGCAACACTGTAGCTACAGTGGTTACAGTGACAGAATCCGGTAGAAGCTACGGTTTCGCTGCTTTGGGATTCTGGCAAAAAATGGATTCTGTTACAGTATTTTTCCTGTAGCTACAGTGACAGAAGCAGAATCCATAATCCGGTCCAGAAGCTGTGCCAAACAGGCCCTTAGAGCAGGCCCAACAATGGGCTTGTAGCCAAATGCGTCAGTGCTTTTTCTGACATGAATCAGAAAAGAGAGGAGAGAGGAGGTGGTTTGTCGCTTCAGCTGGCGATGATCGCAACACATCTGTGGGTCCCTATCTTGTGCAGTTGTGAGGGAAAAAGACCTGATGCATGGCTAAGTTGTGGGCCCAGTTAAAGATTAAAAATATTATGTTGAGATAAGCTGTTGTATGTTTTGTCTGTTCACCGGTCTATGCGACAGATGCTTGTCTCGTTATTGTGCTTGCTCTTATCCAGCTCTGGGCACAAGCAGTCGCTAAAACGGCATTGAAGTCTTGCACGGTCAGTCAGGCGTTGCCGCAACGCCGTTGGATCCAAGACGTGACAGGTGCCCGCACTCTGCAAGCACTCAGGGTCAGGGAATATATTCAGCTGCCTGACCAGCTTGACTCCTTCCAGCTTAGAGCAAGCCCAACCCTTTGTCGCGTCGCCGAGACACGTAGGAAAATTCCCATGTGGAAGAGAGAGAAGAGGGACCTCGTCGCCGCAGCACGCGACCGTCGCGTCGCAGCTTGTGGGACCCGCCACTCACCCAGCCTCATGCATGCAACCATTTTCCCTGAATGTGGGACCTAAAAGAAAGGAGTTAAACTGGCGCTGCATTGGATGGAATCGTCGCATGCATGGGCGACGCGCCGACCGCGATGGCCTTGCTCTTAGACGAACAAGAGCAGGATAGATGGATTTGGAAGTGGAGCTCAACTGGCACCTACACAACCAAGTCAGCCTACTTATCTTTCTTCAGGGACAAGCGAACGTTGCATTGTGCTTCATTGATATGGAAAGCCTGAGCACCTGGTAACTAAAATCAAGCACTTCATCTGGTTGGCGCTGCACAACAGGCTATGGACAGCAGACCGCATGCGGCAACGGAACATGGACACACATGACGCATGCCCTCTCTGCGGCCAGACCATCGAGACCTGGCAACACCTTCTATGGAGATGCCCCTATGCACGACAAGTCTGGCAACAAACAGCTAAAAGATGGCAACTTACATAGGACATAGGTGCCACAGATGAACACTAGGCAAAGCGTGTTCGTCTTGCTGCTTTGCAGCAGCTACAGTGTTCGCAGTTATTTCTTCAGCAGCAGTTACAGTGTTTTTAGCAGCAGCTACAGTATTCGCAGTTATTTTTCTGCAGCCGCAGCCGCAGCTGCAGCGAAATGAACAGGCACCTGGTTGGAAACGTTGGCGTGCTTCATTACAGCGAAATTGTAGACGTGGCTTTGACTCCCTGTTCATCTTACAATCGTGGATGTTGTGGAAGGAGAGAAACACAAGGGTATTTAACAACGAACTAAGCACGATTCACGTCGTTGTTGCCAAAACAGAGGAAGAATCCAGGTTATGGAAACTACCGGCGTGAAGAAACTCTCTGCACTGCGAACACACGATGAGAGCAATGCCGTAGAGGTTGTGGTTGGTCAGACGTAGCATGTAACCGTTTGTTCTCTCTTTGTTGCTGTTATTCCGACTCCGGAGCACACCTCTAGGAGTTGAGAAGGTGTAAACCGTTAACTGGTGCCTCTTTGCACCCTCCTTTCCTATCCATATAATTCCTGACAGGCAAAAGCTTCGAGTGTTCACAAAATAGCGAATGCAATGAGAGTAGCTTCGTGTGCTGTAGCGATTTAGGAGGACAGTGTTGTTGGTGAGTTCATGTAGACAATCACGTCGCGGCTCTTCACCGCAGCTAGTGTCATGTTCTGTCTGGGATCGAATTGCATCAACTTATGCCTACGCTTTCTTGTAAAAAATTCAAATTGGGATCCAATCTATTGCCTCTTCTGCAGTGCAGTCTTAATATGCCTGAGCAGTGTCAAAAGTTTCCGCATCGTCATCATCTTCCTTAATCAAATGTACATCTTGCACTGGAAGTGCTTCTTTCTCGAAAATTTTGAGATGATCGGGCAAGCATCTTTGGCATCTCATGTCCTACGTATCATTAGAAACTCCCAAGCAAATGATGAGCTGAACATATAAACATAAATTTTCAAATAAGGAGTTAAAAGAAAATTCATAACAGTTGATGTATAAATTTTCTAAGCACAGGTTACATTCCATTATGATGTAGCAGCAGACAATTCCAATGTGTGATCATACATCCCACAGTCGCAATCAAGATGCCCTCGGCCATCCTCTATTTGGAAAGTAAACATGACTCTAGCCCAATGCTCCCTCTTCTTAGCTTTATCATCCTCAATAATGAACATGGATGGATCCTTAGTGTCCATAACATTATAACAAAGTTTTGCCAACTTGGTTGCAGATCAGCTTGAATATGGCACTGATGTATACCTCCATTGCATGTAGTTCAATGGGCCATAAAGGTTCAGAGACAGATTCTGCATGCTCAGCAAAAATATGTTTTGTCAGTATTATGTTGAAAGCCTACATAGGATACATTTTCACAATGCAATTAAGGAAATTAAAATAATGGCAGAAGAGAAGCAAGGATATCACCGTGACTATCATCTAAGTTGTACACCAAACTGAAAAAAAAATGCCAATCCACAAGATAGAAAATAATATGCAGTGACTATCATCTAAGTTGTACACCAAACTGAAAATTGATATGATTCTCAACACATAAGAAAGCAGATCACATACTTGTTTTGGCCAAGGCTAACATGCATCTTATTAATTGCAGCCAGAATCCTCTACTGCCGCCACTTCATTCTCAATAACACTGTCATTATTCATCACTGAATCATATACATCTGTAGTGATTTGCTGAACAAAAAATTCACCTTCTGCGTCATCATTAAGATTGTCTTCACATTGCTTCAATGTAGTGGGTTGGAACATATGCGCTCTTGAAATGCAAATAAATCTGTGTTAGAATGGAGTAAAAACCAACTAAAGATAAGATGATCAAAGGCCAACTAAATTAAACAGAGCAATGAGACCAATGTTATTGTTGCAACACAACCAGAACATATCACAAGAAAAGATGAGCTGCAAATCAGTTCAGTAACAGTAACCTTTAAAACATGATTTTTCATCATGACAAGTATTTGGGTTTCTTGTGTGTAGCACATACAAATATATGGAGATAAGCACCAAAATTTTTAAACCTCGAGAAGGACAAGTAAAAAAGATGTCATGGGCATCACAAACAAATCATCTCGATTAATAAGCGTGAAGTTCTCTTTATAGATAATCTAGGCTGATGTTATCAGGCCTGGCACAGTGAAATCCATTTCCTGCAAACTGAAACATGCAGCAAGAGCTACGGAAATGAAAGCAGCACTGGTCGATAACCATTATGTTGCAAATTGAATTGCCATTACACATTCAAAATGTCCCAAGATAGGCATGTGCTACAACTAATCAGGTATCTACCTTGCATGAGTCAATAGATAGTTAAATTGAAGAGCTTATGCGATTCACGAAAAATTAAAGACGAGTCATGTTAAAAAGATGCTAAACTAGTTTAATCAGAATAATACAAAAATTACTCTGAATAACTTCAGTTGATTATCATAGAAACATCAATATTTTTCATATCTTCAAAAGGAAACATGTAAATTAGTAATAAAAAGTGACCTAGACTGCATATTCTTAAGACTTCCAGAAAACTAAACAACTACAAGATTAAGCTAGTAGGTGTAGTAATAAATTGGACAATCCTCAAAGACGGATGCAGATATTACAAAAATATGGATGCAGTGCACACTGCACACAGCTACTTGAAGACAAATCAAAGTTTGTCTCACCTCTGGGATGGTGAAGCACCTGCTCCTCCTTCCCTGTTCTCAAATCCAGACTGCAGATTTTGCACTTTCAAATGTTTCCATCTGGAGCATAGTACCCACAAGCATATCTACATTCTGGTAGTTCGTACTGAAGCTTCTGAAATCTTAAATAACTATAAAAGCCTCAGATAGACTGAACCCACCATTAATGTAGACACCAGAATTATGAAATGGGACATCATGACCTAAAGCTCCAACACTTGCACTCCTCAGCAGTTCTTGAAACCAAATCATATGAAGCTAAAAATTGCAACAGAAAAAGAAAAGGGGATGCAACACCACTGCAATGAAGCTATTGGCTTTTGATGGTAGATGGCATCATGAAAGTATAGCAATTGTTCCTGGAATTTCAAATTCACGTTCCCAATTCCATACTTGTGAAAAAAAAAGCATCATCCATGAATTCATCAACTGAGTACCAACTAACAAAAGGTATTAATTAGTAACTATCACAAAAATCACGAATCAGTTAACTACAATACATATCACTGAAATATGATACCCCCAAATTAACTGATATTGCCCTGATGCAATTTCTGAATAGAATAGACAAGCAGAATGAATAAATTAGGACCAGCAGCTTTTTATTGAATAATGCATGATATCCTAAGTGCAACTGTCAAGCATAACTGCTATTGTATAGCCAAGAAATGTCACACATCCTACAATCCAGGAGAATGTCTTGGTCAAGAGAAGTGTCAATCCCAACAGTTTCTAGTTAAATTCAGCAGTTTAACATTATGAGGAATAATAAATTATTCATGCATATAGAATATACACAATTTCTGAAAAGGACATTAGGTAAACTTGATGGGCAGCCAGCATTGTCTCAAAATATTGAACTGCCAATTCATGTACTATCACAAGCTAGATCATTAACACTACACCTAATCCAATTCACTTAACAACACAAAGCCGCTTCAGCAAACTACGAAATGCTAATTTCCAGATTTTTTGTGTATTTCTCGAGCATAGTAGCTGCGTTCACTCGGGTAGCCTGTGAGCAACTGTCATGGCATACAACCTTAAGCGTGGACAACACCTTTGCCATGTTTACTAGTGTCTTCATGAGCACGAGCTCCCACTTGCCCCCTCGAAAATCCAAAAATGCCAAAAGATTTAGGTGACTCTTCACGCAATCCATATCAGCATACTGTTTGTATTGGTGGTTATCTTCTTCAGGCATCTGGCCCTCGGTAACATTGTCCTTTCTCTATGATTGCAAAACAAAATGTGATCAGTCCCCTGTAAACATGTTTGAATAAAAGCTTTTTGCAGATAGGGAATCACCTTGATGGTTAGGTCTTGTACACATGGGAAACAATTCAGGAGCACTCGAAGCATTCTCATCTGCGAATGCCGTGGAAGTGCTGTGTAGTTGACAACCACATTAAGACTAGTGAGACTTGGTATCAGCAAGTGGTGGATTTTCAGGGCAGTTGAGTCGATATCCAGACCAGAGAGCCGGACCAGCGCCGTGGCTTCACGTAAATCAAGAATGCATATGGAGCTATTGTGCACCTTAAGTTCACGCATGCTATGTGAAGCGACACGAAGTGTACTTTGGCAAGCAAATGAAAGAGTGAGGCACTCCAATTGTGGCCATGAGGAGATACCATTTTCAATATCCTCATCGTTGTATGCACAGCCATGCAACCCAAGCTCCCGAAGTCCAGCAATGCCTGCATATGTATGCAACCCACCCCGTGGGAGTGTGAAGAAGCAAAGATGAAGCTTCTGAATACCTTCTCCATTGAAGGGAAGCAAAATATCCTCAGGTACAGGCATAAGCCAAAGTGGCATAGAAGGGCAGCCCCGATTGACAAGAACTAACTCGGTTGGGCCCGTCACCTCAGGTCTACGAAGCCTCTTGCACCAACTTCGAACATTGCCCGGCGTGAATGTGAACTTGTCAATGCGAATACTACGGACAACGCCACCATGCAGGCGAATATAGTGTTTGATATCTTTCTGAGTCCCATGATCTATCTGCCTATCATGTAGGACTAGATCCTCATCAGACCACCGTTGGACCCATTCAGCATTGGTGTTGTCATCAAACACAGAGCCCATGACATGTATATCACTGACAGGAAGGTACGTGTATATCACTCTCAAAGCTTCGTCAGGAAGCATTGTCCAATCAGCTCTACGATCACATGGATTGAGTTGGATTATCGGACGCTCCGCAATGAGTGAAGCCATTGGCACTGGTGGTAGATAGGCACGCACAGCATCAACTACCGTTTCTGGGTGCTGTAGTAGAGGATGGGGCTCCTCGAACTCATCCTCGTCGCTGCTGTCCTCTGACTCGTCTGAATCAGTCATATCATTCGTGCCCTCATCCATCAAATCCATAGCCACCTCTTGTTGCTGCATTTCCTGTTCTGCCCCTTGCTGCAAATCATCCATCTGGTCTGGATCAGGCTGTTGCATCTCCTCTTCTGCTTTTATTCAGCCTAACACAATTTAAACAGACAGCGTTAGGACATTTAATAGTCCCACCTTCAACCATATTAAGCATGGAGATTGGAGAATGCAGAATATAAGAATTTGTTCGTGTTTTCGATCCAATCAATAGGAGCCTGTGTACGTGACCAGACTGTGTGAATACACTCACGATTTGCCATTATTTTCTGCTCCAAAAAGATGAACAAGCAAACCTAGTTTAGTCCTGATTATTTTGACATTCCTATCAAACAAAAGATCAATTATGATAGCCACAACTGCTGGCTCTATGTTTTGTCCATGAGAAGCACATATGACAGTGTCAGTTAGTGGTGAAAACAGGGCACACTGGTATTTAAAGACTATATGCAGATACATGTCAAAGCATTATATTCAGAAGTAGTCCTAAAATCTGTTTGAGCAGGATCTGCATTTGCAATCAAATTAAGAACAGTCCTAACAGTGTCGGAAAAGAAGATAGGGAATGCAAGAAACCTTGCTTTCTGGAGGCGTCGGGGCGGCTTGACTGGCTCGGCGTCGGGGCGGCGACCTGGGCGGTAGTGGAGGCAGAGGCGCGGTGGGGAGCGGCGATCTGGGCGGTGGTGCAGATGGCGACGAGCGGAGGGAGCGGGGCACCCGGGCGGCGACGAGGAGACGGAGCGCCGGCGTGAACCCTATCGGGCGAGCGCCAGCGTGAACCCTATCGGGCGACCGCCAGAACGGCGAGTGGAGGCGGTGTGTGGCAATCGCGTAATTCCCTTTCAAAGTGGCTCGGTCGCTTGGAACGCTACCGTTTCCGATGAATCACGTGCCCGGTTCTTTTTTCCCAAACGTTTCGGCCCGATTCTGACCAACATTGCTGTTTGGAACTGATTCAATGCAGAATTTAAAGGCCTTTTTCTTTTTTGTGAAACAAACAGACACTCAAACACTTTGGCTTCAGACATTCATGAATCTCCAACTGGAGACATCAGTTTAATATACGCCTCCGGTGTTTCATTTGGATCATCACACGAACAGTAAGGGGAAAGCTCCAACACATAAGTTCACCAGCAGCCACTACCACCTGGTTGTACGGAAGCTGCATGGCGAAGTGGATTGCATGCCTGAAAGCAATCGCTCCCGCCAACTCCGGGTTTGTAATGATTCTTTAAAAAAAAGAACTCCGGGTTTGTGATCTTGTCAATTCCCTGTTAAGCTGCCGCTAAGAAGTCTCTGCTGTGTTATCCTTTAGAAATATAGTAATAAGGTAGCTCATGCTTTGGCTCAGACAGCCGATCATTTGTATGAGTCAGTTTGGTACAATGTACCACCTGAATTTATTTTGTTAAAACTCTGTAATGACCGGTGCTAAATAATGAAGCTACCTATTACCTTTCCAAAAAAAAAAAACATTATCATTTGCTACAATGTTCAAACCCAAATTTAGGAGGAACAAATGCTCTAGAAAAGCTACAGAAATAGAGGAATCTTACAGGGTGCACACAACAAACAATTATACACAAATCCTAGCAACAGGTGTGTTGTTGTAGCAAACCCTTCTTTGGCTTGTCTCCAGACATCTGGGAGACGTCACTTTGATAAATGCCTCCTGATACTTCGTCAGATAATGTTGCACGAACAAAAACCCTGCTAGGCAGGCAGCAGCATCAGGAAACGCTCCAACATATCATCAGTTCAACAGCACGCACGGTTTTGTACACTCAACATCTTATGTTACAAACTACGCTTTCAAAGAATAACACAACAGCTCAATTACAGTACGACTTGCCAAGACTTTATTGGTTTTCTATGCATCAAAGATGCACAACGAACAATGCAATTGGGTTACCAATCATTTCAACTATCCTAAACAGCACATGTAATTCATGAGGCCGGAGCAAATCCGTCTTAATTGACAGTGAACTAAAAAATGGGAGAGAACTGCCAACGGATTTTGCTTCGTGACAAATCAGCCGAATCGGGCTGCAGCATCAAGAAAACTATGGCACTCCTGCAAAGAACGAGCAACTTCAATCAGTCAATAATCAAGTGTGCTACCTAAGAAACATGTAATGCAGAGTCAGCCTGCAGCTTGTATAAAACATTGCTACTAGAAAGAATGAAGGTCCATAGTTTCTTTTAAAACAAGAAATGGATGTGAAATGCCATCTCTACTGAAGCTCCCAGACATACCATAAAATACATAATTTCTGATAAAAATGGTCGAAAATGAAAACAGAAGAACACATTTCCAAACACCTAACCATCTTGAGAAAATCACCAAGGGGCAAGGCTAAAAGGAAGATCATGTCTAAACTTAAGCACTGCATGAACCAGAGGTAAGGTAACTAGCTAGATCCCATTTCCAAATACTGAAAATGTTTGTTAGTTGGAAACTAAAGACCCCAAGGAGAGAGACATCCCCAAGGCATTGCCGATCGCGCTCAAGAACAGGTCTCAAAACTGTTCACCAATTCCCTATCCACCATGAGCCCAAGCAACACACGGCGGGGGTCCCTTTTTTTTTGTTGGGGGGGGGGGGGGGGGGGGACACAGTACCACCTCGCAACAAGGAGTTGGGAAAACACACCTAAAGTCAATATAATCTTCAGTAAAGGTCAGGGAAAGGTTGCAATACAAATGAATGAGACAACAAAGCAAACTAGGATGAACAAATAACTTGTACGCGTGTACAAACTATAATGACAGAACAAGGATTGCATACAAGAATGATCTGATTATGGAAAGAACATGATACCAGTAAATTGTCAAAATTACCTTCAATTAAACATATTTGTATTGCTTATCCATCTGATTCATCACCAACCTGAAGAAAGACAATGTCAAGTACAAGCTAGATATTTCTCAGTGCGACTGAAAAGAAGTAGGCAGCATAGCCTTGGTTTCACGAAACCATCAACACTACACGAACAAATTCAGTACATGTTTTACATTGGAACTTGAGAACAGCAGATTTATGTATGTATTGTATATCCATTTGACAAGGAAGTAGCAGAAAGCTACTCCAGAATCAGAGATAAAGATATTAATCGAGCGTGGAGTAAATAGAAAACAAAGGTAGCAATGATATGGTAACTTCCAAGGATGTGGAAGCAATAATGATCCAAGATATGTGTGCAGTGGTAACCAAAAGCAAGGAATGGCAGAAACTAAGTGCTACATAAGACGAACAGAACATATATGTAACTTGAATGTCATACCGGCAAGAAGTGCCATTCTTCTTCTTTCAAATTAAACTTTTCAAGACTGTAGTCGCAAAACTGCAGCTGAATTAATATAAAAATCATTAAAAAAAAGTAATCAATCAAATCATAATATTTCTATATGGATAAAATCGTCGAGTAACAAACGCACAGTGTGTATCTTCGTTTCTTTCGAATTCATATACCCAACATGCAACATACCTGAAGGAGTAATATTGGGAAAGACAAGCGGTCAAAATGCATAAAAAATGGACACAATAAATACAGGTATAACTAAAAACTTCCTCAATCTGATAAGCGCTAAAATATCATAGAAAAGCATATGCATACACTCTAAGTGTTATTAATCATGAAACACTGCAGGAAGGTGTAGGACACACCTAGGCAGTCTTCCAAGCTAGTTCCTTTGCAACATGCTAATAGTAAATACATGAATCAAGTAGATAGCAATTTGAAGTAACAGTCTTCTTATGTTTGGCAAACAGTAGTATATGACTTAAAATTTCCTCTTTCAAGAAACTTATAAATGTTCCCAGCAAGAAAGTGACTATGGACCGAGGCCTACATTTTTTCTCGTGGATGCCAGAACCGAAGAGTCTGCCCAATGCAATTCTCACAGTATGTTTTTCTTTTCTTCCTGGCAGGCATAGCCTGTGAGCTTCCTGAATTTCCGTTGTGAAGAACAATTGAGTTAACCGTTTTAGGTGTGCCAAGCATTTTTCTGCAGTTTGAAGACCCACAATGACAATCTTGACCCGCTCCAAACTGGACAAATCTGTGAATAATGCAAAGAGATTAAGGATAAAAAGACAGTCCAACTACACCAAGTAATAGTTCAAGATGGGTGAAAGAATTTTATCAAAAAATGGAATGAAATAGAAGGATAAGAAAGACCAGCTGGGAGACTCGGAGGGACTTACTTATAGTCGTAGGTCAGCTCTTCCCCTTTCTTTATGTTACGAAGAGCGAAAATTCCAACTCTGGTCTCTCCATCGACGCTCCTGAAATAATGTGATGCCAATTATATCATGTTCATTAGTGTGGATTGCGCGGAAGTAAGGAGTATGTATAGTATGACTAACCATTTCTGCATCTCTGTGTTAGGTTCACAACTATGGTTTATGAACCGAGACATGTTTCCCTTGTTTGTCGCATCAATGATCATATTGCTACTGACCTCACAAAGGTAGAAGTTAGTGTGACCCTGCCTTCTCATTTTCCATAGTCTTTGCTCACAAGTTCTGTCATCAATAACTATTAACATTGACCCAAGATATATGGATGTCAGTTTTAGATGTCCAGCATCCGATGTTGAGACATATATCATCATCATAATATATACCTACGTAAATTTGAACAAAACCATACCTTCTCCCACATACTCAATAACAAATTCTCCTTTCTTTATTTCATCCTCAGCTACCAGTCCAGAGCCACATTTTTCAGTCTGAAAAAAAAAATCTTTTTTCAACTGACAAATCGTCATAACATACTAAGGAAAGGTTTGAGGGACAAGTAAATACAACAGTTCTTTTAAAAGTTACCAATGTTGATTTAGTATGCCAATTATCAAATCATAAATTCAGAATATGTTTATGGAACCGATAGCTTCCTCACATAACAAATTCAATTCAACTAACAAATATCCATTGTAGGCGCAACTACTACAAAGGACTCCCTCTGTTTTAATTTTTTTGAGCTTAGGACATCGATTTTAGCACAAATTTGTGCTGACTTACATGTCCTAACGTCAATATTAAGAAAATGGAGGGAGTATTCTATAGCTGAAGTATACCCTTCGTCCACATCTAACGCTGCCTCACAAAACAAGAAAGCTTCTTTAACAAGCAAAATCAGTTCGGGACAAAGTACATCTGCAAGAAGGTAATGCTGGATATACAAAAATGGATATTGGATGGATAAACTCTAGGAAAAATACTTGGTCTAGGGCTAGCGGAAGCGTTGAAGAGGGATATCACAAATAGTCAAAACAAATACTAGTGGTATACAGATTGCAAAATAACAGGGCA
>CM017444.1:10051189-10113401 GCA_007726485.1 Eragrostis curvula
GGGAGCCGTCAGGTCGCCGTCCATCAAACTTTGTTTCACGTGGGCCCCTCCTGGCACTCGACAAAGGCTTTGCCAAGTTTAGCACTCGGGAATGTCCACACGGGGAGACAATACTCGGCAAAGGACCTTTGACGAGTGTCCCTGACACTCGGCAAATCCTTGAAATCTGGTAGTGTATGTGCATATACTTCGTCTAGAACTTTGTTTGGCACGTTGTACCGGTACATTAAGCAGAACCAATAGCAACACCATTTTGTGCCCACCATCAGCGACGTTCACTGGCATAGTGAAGTAGTTGAGATTGGGGATAAGATCTGGGAGATTGCTGCCGCCAGAGAAACAACCATTCCAGCTTGACCGTCGTCTGCCAGCAAACTTGGAATCCTGTCGTGTGTTATAGCGTTCTGTGCTAGTACCGCCGGGCAGCCACGTCAAACATAGTGCTGCAGTGACCGTAGGTGCATGTGTTGCGCATGGGTGGTTCATAGCCGGTGGCACTTGCTGAACAACTCGTACATGGTGGCGACCACGACCATACAATACCGTTAAGTCGCGTAACCCTTGGCTTCCTGCTCCTCCTCCTTCACTGCCACCACCTGTTATATCATGATTGGTGAACATGTTAAAAGATCATGAATTAGGATGACTATTTAGAGTTGAAACCTGTTAAAACATGCCATTATTCCGGCCCCTGTTTGCCTTTATGCGAGCATGCAGATCAATCATGAAAGGGCAACAAGTTCAGAGCATATAGCAGAGCCTAGGCTTCAAAAACTGGTACTAAGGAAAGAAAATGGAAATATAGGAGCTCCATGCTCCAGAATACTAGTAATCATGGTTGTAGGACCCAATTCTTGAAACCATGGAGGGCAAAGGAGAGACTTCTTGAAACTCTAGTACTTCACAAATGGAATTTTTGAAAACTATAGGGGGGAGGAGATATAAGGTATCTGTCGTTGTCGAGGCCCAAATCAAGGATCTTGAGGCCGCCTCCCTAGCCTTAGATTTGGAGAAGACGGCACCTTTGTGTGTGTGTGTGTGTGTGTGTGTGTGTGTGAGTGAGAGGAGAGAGAGAGAGAGAGAGAGAGAGAGAGAGAGAGAGATCAACGGACTGCAATTATGTAGACATGGCCACGAGACTGCGGCCGCCGGCGATCGAGAGGAAGATGTGGCATCTTGCGAGTCCACGAGGACGCTGTGGGGAGGGGGATTTGGGGGAAGAGGATGCGACGCTGGCAGCCGGGTCGATCAACGAGGAAGCCATGGTGGCGGCCGTGTTGACAAGGAAACCGCGGCGGCGGTGGTAGTAGACGAGGAATGTTGAGACGGGAGAAGGACGCGGCTGGCAGCCACATCTCTGGAGACCGGTTTTCCTAGGTCCTCCTATAGGTAGATTAATTATGGATAGCAAGCTTTTGATCAGCCCAGTAATAGCCCATGGGCCAGCTAAAAAAACATATATGATTTCAATGTTCTTTCTTTTATGTTATAATCACAGTAATTAGTTCATATTTATACCATACAAACATTTTTTTATTTTTTATAGTCTCAAGATCTTGAAATTTATGTATCCACATTTTGAAAAGCATGTTATTTTTGAAAAAATGTGTCAACATTTTCCTGTATATCTAAAATGTTGAAATAGTACATGTAAAATGTTGATGAAAAAAATGATTTTAAAAAATTCAATAAAATATTCAAATTGGATCTCATTTTGTATAAATAATTCTAAAGAACAAGTAGATTTAAATGGATTCAAAAACGGACTTACAATTTTAGAGAAAATGTATTTAAAGATTGAAATTCGTTTCTTTTTATCTTCGTCCCACCCCAACCCCCAATCATGTCGCGGCACATGGCCGTCTCCCAGCCCTCCCCCTCTCCACCCTCCTTGGATCTCAATCGTTGCACGGATCTTAAGGACTGATCTACAGTTTGTCTTTTATAAAACGATCTACGCATAGTTATAGGGTAAAGGGTGTAGGAATTCCTGTTTTCTCCACCTTTCCATCACGGCTCGAACCGGGGCCTATTGACGTGTGTTTTGCTAGCGAAACGGTCTGCCAAAGGCCAGGGAAATATGACTGGGTCACGCTCCCGCGTGCACTACTAGGCCCGTTATCGCCCCCCCCCCCCCCCCCCCCTCCCCCCTGCGGTGGAAAATTGGCATGATGCCTTAGACATATATAATGACAATCGAAGCATATGAATATAGATTAAAAGTACAACAATGTATGATCTATGATAGAAATGAATGGTACCATTGAATTTGGCTTTGTGAAGGCCGGCTAGATAATAAGAGGTTATAATGGCTTGACCATTGGTTTAACTACGGCGAACTAGGATTTTGAGCACTACCACGGTACCATCACGCCGCTGTTGACCCATGGCGGGGACGATCAGATGCTGCTGATAGCCATCAACGGCTCCAAGCTGTGTCGGTACGACGTGCGCAACAAAGTTCTTTGAAGAATTGATGGACGTGCAGCACGAGCACCCCCACACACACGCGGTAGAGGAGACCAAGATCTCGGCGTAGGGCATGACATAGCGTTCCCAGAAGAAAGACGCCGTGTCTGCGCGGGGTAGCTCGTGCTGCATGTCCATCACCTGGTCGAGAACTTTGTTGCGCACGTCGTACCGGCAGAGCTTGGAGCCATTGATGGCTAGCAGCAGCAGCATCTCGTGGCTGGCGCCATGGGTCATCATCAGCGGCGTGACGGCGTAGCTGAGGTTGGGGAACAGCGGATCAGCGAGATCGATGCGGCAGAGCAGCGACCCCTGCAGTCTTGGCCCGTCGTCGTCAGCGAGCCAGACTTGGAAGGACGCCGGAGCTGCGGCGTGGACGTAGCACAGCTTGGACCCATCCATAAGGCTTGCCATGTTGTCGGCCGTGTCGTAGCCGGTCGCCGGAGGGCGCGGCACCACGTCGAACGTCCTGTGCTCCAGGCTGAACCGCATCAGCCGCGGCCGCGCCACGCCGCCGTGCCAGTAGAAGGCCCGCCGCGTGCAGATCGGCATGTGGACCCCATCGACGGCGTGCGGCGGGTCCTGGGTGGCCTCCCATCGCCGGGGCTCGCCGCCGGCGAGCGTGAGGACCTCGTGGCCAATGTCGTAGTCCTGCACGTACGTCCCCGTGGCCTCGTCGAAGTTGTGGTGGTGGCCAGAGGCTACAACCCGGTGATGGGTGACAGGTGGCGGGCGGAGCGATGGCAAGGGCGTGGCCAGCTACAATGGGGGAGGAGAGTGGTGGGCAGGGAAGCGAGGCTGGAGTGATTAGCGGTGGGTGCAGGAAGGTGGTGATGGGTTGGTGGGGAGGGGCCTGATTGGTGGGGTGGAAGCGCGGGGATGGCACCGGAGCGCGAGGTTGAAGAATATCGTGGACAGTCCTTTGAGCTTCCTCAAAGAGCAGCAGCCACTGAGCGCCCCGGATCCTTAAAGCCCCCAGCTCTAAGGCCTCCTTTGGAACGCAGGAATTTCACAGGAATCTCACAGGAATTTCACAGAAAACAGTTCAATTTCACAGGAAAAACGTAAGAAAGGAAAAATTTTCCTTCAATCCAAAGGAGGCCTAAGCTTGTTGTGTCCACGCCTGAATAAACAAAGAGCAGGCTACTGCTACTTTGCAATAAAGAAAAATGCTGCAAGGGATGGATGCAAAATTTGAAGCAGTAGTTTGGAAATATTGGCCCGCGGTTGCGTGGCCAACAACGTCGGTTCTGCATCTCAAAAAAAGAACAACGTCGGTTCTGGAAGTGGTTTCCACGCAACCGAGCAGAAGACCGGGGAAAATAAAAAGAACAGGACCAGGGAAAGGAGATCCCGATTTTCCACTAGAAGTCTAGAAGATTGTAACCGATTCGGATTGAGGCAGCAGGGCGACGCTTGTCCATCATCGTTATATATACAAACTAGTAGCATCCGCGCATATCAACAAGTAGCTAGCATCATCTCGGATCCAGCATGGCCCGCCTGGAGAAGCGCCGCCGGATCAGCACGGCCGTCTCCATCCCGGACGACCTCCTCATCTCCGAGGTGCTGGTCCGCCTCCCCGTCAAGTCCCTTGCGCGCTTCAGATCCGTCTGCCGATCCTGGCGCGCCGGGATCGCTGACCCCGCCTTCGTCCGCCGCCACCGCGATCTGTCCCGCGCGACGGCGAGATGTGCTCCGTCCGTGCTCGCCATCCCCCGCGAGGTCGACCCCGACGACGAGCAGGCCACGTCAGGCGACATCAGCTTCCACCGCCTCCTACCGGGAGGAGGAGGAAATGCCACCAAGGCCGGCGAGATGATCTTCGAGAAGGCGTGGCCGGGCGGCATCACGCGCCTCATCTTCCCCGCGCACTGCGACGGCCTGGTCGCGGTCGCCACGACCACGGACCACGTGTTCGTATGCAACCCGGCCACCAGGGAGTTCGCCGCGCTGCCGCCGGGCAGCCACGACGCCCGGCTCGACCACTGCGACCTCCTCGTGCCGCCGGTGGCCGTCGGCCACGACCCGTGGCGCAACGCCTACGTCGTCGCCAGGTGCTTCTACCGGAGGTACGGCCGCATGAGGTTCGAAGAGGCCACCGGGACATATGCGCAGGACTACGACATCGGCCACGAGGTCCTCACGCTCGCCGGCGGCGAGCCCCGACGATGGGAGGCCACACAGGACCCGCCGCACGCCGTCGACGGGGTCCACAGGCCGATCTGCACGCGGCGGGCCTTCTACTGGCACGGCGGCGTGGCGCGGCCACGGCTGATGCGGTTCAGCCTCCATCACAGGACGTTCGACGTGGTGCCACGCCCGCCGACCGGCTACGACACGGCCGACGACATGGCAAGCCTTATGGACGGGTTCAAGCTGTGCTACGTCCACGCCCTTGCAGCAGCATCCTTCCAAGTCTGGCTCGCAGATGACGGCGCTAAACTCGAATGGTCGCTGCTCTGCCGCATCGATCTCGCTGATCCGCTGCTCCCCAACCTCAGCTACGCCGTCACGCCGCTGATGATGAACCATGGCGCCGGCCACCAGATGCTCCTGCTGGCCATCAATGGCTCCAAGCTCTGCCGGTATGACGTGCGCAACAAAGTTCTCGACCAGGTGATGGACACGCAGCACGAGCTGCCCCGCGCAGACACGGCGTCTTTCTTCTGGGAACGCTATGTCGTGCCTTACGCCGAGAGCTTGGTCTCCCCTACCGCGTGTAACTACCGATGAACAGTACAATGCTTGTAACTTCAAACTTGCTAGCTGCAGATTTTGTTATGATCCATCCTTTTGTGTTTCTGATCAACAGCTCAATCTCGTTGTCGATCTGATTCTTATCATTTTGGCATGTGACCTGAATTTCTAATCCTTTCTCGTTGTTTTCTTAAAACGAGCATCCCTGTCTGGTCTTCACACTTGCTGTTTCTTTCTGAATAAACTGAACATTGCAGAACTAAAGCAAAGGGCGGGCCAACGGCGAGGGTGACAAACTGGGAGGCCGGCACGTGCTCAGTTGTAGAGGTTGTTGTTGTTGATCCTATTCGAGTTCTGGAACATGTGATGAAGACACTGCACCAGCTATCGTTGCACGTTCCTTACTGTCGTGATGCTGATTTCCCGTTGATGTGTTGTATGTACAGAAGCAAGCAACAAAGACGTTGTTGGATCTCTCTAATTCAAATTATCTATGTATAATGTAAATTGGCTCCAAGTAAATCGTGAGAGACCACTGGCTTGGTCTTGGCTCTTTTTTTTTTTTTTTTTTTTTTTTTGAGAATCGCTTGGTCTTGGCTCATGAGTCGTGAACCCATGAACTCGAGCCAGAGGCCGTCACATGCTTGGATGGGCTCATTGAACTCGTGAACTCGAGCCAGAGGCCGTTACAAGGAAGCTTCCAGTACTTGGGCTTGCGGTCGTCAGCTGGGCTTGGCCCAAAAAACAGGGTGGTGCGTGGCCCACGTCGGCCTCCGCTCGAGCGCCAAGCCAACACTTGCCCCTCCTGGATCTTCCGCAGTTCAGCCGTGCAGTCGCTCGCCTCCGTCTCCCCACCCCTCCCTACCCGGCTCTCCTCTCCACCGATTCCTCCCTTGCACCGCGGCACCGCCATGAACCTACTACGTCGTGTCCCCATGCCTATGCCTCCGCCTATAAGAGAAAACCCCCCTTGTGCGCAGCCGCGGTTGTTAGTTGCACGCGCCCACCCATACCTCTGCGCGCTCGCTTTCGAAGCAAGAACTCGAGGCGGGCCGCAGGAGGTGGGGATTGAGAGCCCAATCCATTGCTGCGTTCCAAGTAAATACATCCCGGTAGAGATTGGTTGCTCTTGGAGAGACCAAGAACCGGGAACCTGAAATAATCGAGGGGGGTTCCTCTTCTTTGGCTCCCTATTCCTGAGTTCTTGATCCTGTTCTTCCGTTTCAGTTCTTGATTCAGTACCCGGGTGCGAATTCGGTTATCTTTTGATGTCTATGCTTTAGCAAGTTCGTTACTTTCTTGTATCTTCGTTGCTCCTTAATCCGGTTCTTGCAATCCTGCTGTTGCTAAACCCGTTGCGATGCGTCAAAGACTTTGGTATCTTCATTGCTAAATCCGATTCTTGCAATCTTCGTGCAAAATTGTACCCGCGTTCAAAAAGCTGCTGTATTTGTCAAAACGAGTTCTTGTGTCGTCCACGAATCATCACGTTCTTGGTATTTTGTAGTATGTCCTAGGATGATCTTTGAATTGAACGTCACCAACTGTTTGCACAAATGTGTCAAAGAATTGCGTTTTCTTTATAGTTCGTCATCTCATTGTGCTCTTTCTTGTCGTGGCTTCGCCGTAGTTCAGGCATGGAACCGTCAGGAAGTCCCCGAGGGAACCCGTGCAACTCCTCTGGATGGCACGCCAGTGGCACTGAGAAGATGCGAGGTCCTCAAAAAGACTCCTGCAACTCCTCTGATGGCCACACCAGTACGACGGACAACCTGCCAAGTGTCCCTGAGAACACCTCAGGTATAAATTGTTACTGGACAGTCTTCTTGGACGACTTCAGACCTAGTTGTTAAATTTTATCTGCACTGTCAGTGGTATCCCATGTTGAACCAGCTAAGTACGTAATAATACTATGGTTCTAGGGGAGTATCAAACGCTAATGTTTACCTGCAGATATATCTGCTCCACCTACATTTGAGCATCGTGGTATGTGAATACTAGAAACAGTTAAGTTACCTCTAGGCATCTCTACATACTGTGTTGCAAAGCCATTCAGCAAGCAAAGTCAACATTAAAGTTATTAGGAACGCGTGATTATGGTTTCTTGGGACATGTGGTTGATGGGATGTCAAGTGTATGTGCACTAGTCTTTACTATGACTTCCACAGTAACCGCTGCAAGTTGAAAAATCATAGGAGCGAAGCATAATGTAAGAAACAAACATGAGCATATGAACAGCGCATGCATGGAAGATGCCTTCTCATATAGTTGCAGCTTGTTGAAGTCAGAAACATAAGAGGGGTCTAACAAATGACGTACTAGATGCTTTCTTTTTTAGATAATGGAAAATCCCGACCTCAATGAGGTTATGTACAACTAGATGTTTTTCCTATTTTGTGAGTTAGAAGATCATTGCCTCACTGGTCCTGACTGTACTGAATTTTGTTATCATTGCATTGCAGCTGTTTCGTCGCTCAATGGTTATAATCTATATGTGCAGGTCGTTTTGTTTTGGACCCCTACGGTGATGATTCTGGCATGGGGTTCCCCAGCTGCTTTAGTTACCCAAATTGGCCGTCTCTTGAGGTGCAGCAGCAGTTGCAGCAACAGCCGGAACAGCTGCTGTCCATGGCTGTTTGCAAGGGAGACATTATGGCCAAGATTTACCAAGCAGGCTATTCCTCATCAAGGTGCCAAGGCCTATCTGAAGGAGAAGATGTTTCAGATGGATTCAGTACTAAAATTCGCGGCACATGTGCATCCCTTCCTGCTCCCGTAAGTTATTTTGTGTCTTTCTATATCAGTTATGAAACTGCTTGTCTCTGCGTGTATAAATGCCTGAAATTGAACAATTTTCAGGTTAATGGATGTGTTGGTGCACACTTGTTTCGGTGATTGTTATTACATTGTTCATCTAGTGTAGTAATTCATCCACTTTAAGACATTATAGCTAGTAATTCGCGCCCTCAGAGATACACATTATTCCTACTTGATTGTGTTTGCAGTATCTTTCCGATCATAGCTTTTCTAGTCTTACAATGCTACCTTCTCACATCTTTCATTTTTGCTGTTGGTCCTGGTGTCAAGTCTCTTGAGGAGAACAACAAGATGCAAAGTGACAAAAAAGGGGTTGCTGTGCAAGAATCAGGAAAGAAGCAAGAAGCTTTGACCATTGAGATGAGCTTAACTCCATTGAAGAGAAAAGTTTCAGGTATACATTTCTTGCCTGTTCACTTTAAGTGCGATGGGACTCATTGTTCATTTCATATGAATGCTTGCTGTTCATCTTTCATTCTTATACTTTGTTAATTCATTGATCTAACTACTTGCTCATTGTTCTGCTTCAAAAACAACCCCTGAACCGGGTTTACCAATGCAATAACTATGGGCAGAAATTTTGTCTCTTACTATCTTTGTTAGTTCTGACTAGTTGATATGTTTCCTAACAAAATGTTGTTGTTTGTGAGGTTTTGCTGCAAAGTACATATGCTCATGATGTGGTCCTAACAAAAGTATATTTGTTGTACAGATTATGCAGATGGATTCAGTATTCAAATTCGCAGCACATGTGCATCTCTTCCTGCTCCCGTAAGTTATTTTATGTCTTTCTATAGGTATCTGATCAATTATGAAACTGCTTGTCTCTGCGTGCATAAATGCCTGGAATTGAACAATGTTTAGGTCAGAGTTAGCATTCTTGCCCTCTTGAAGTCGTAATGTAGTGGCTAGGACCATGACTAACTGCTATGTTTCCTTATTTCTGATGAAATTGTAGGATATTTTCTGTCTTTTTACTGTTATCTGATGAAACTGTGTCTGTGTGCATGACTTCAAGACCTTTAACTAGTAACTCGTGACCCCCCCCCCCCCCCCCGAGATAAACATGATTAATACTTTCCCTGGTTTACTCGTCAGTGATTGTGTTCGGAGTATCATTCAGATCATAGCTTTTCTAGTCCTATAATTCTCCCTTCTCACATCTTTCATTTTTGCTGTTGGTCCTGGTATATCAAGTCTCTTGAGGAGAACAAGGTGGAAAGTGACAGCAAAGGGGTTTCAGAAGTAGGGACAGCTACACCTATGAAGCTTTGCTGTACAGATTATGCAAATGGATTCAGTACTAAAATTCGCGGCGCGTGTGCACCTCTTCCTGCTCCCGTAAGTTATTTTGTGTCTTTCTATATCAATTATGAAATTGCTTGTCTCTGCGTGCATAAATGCCTGAAATTGAACAATTTTTAGGTTAATGGATCTGTTGGTGCATCTAGTGTAGTAATTCACAAGTTTCATGTAGTTCTTAATGGTCCATTTTAAGACCTTTAGCTAGTAGTTCGTGTCCTCCCAGATAAACATTATTAATACTGTGTTACTTGGATTAATCATCAGTGATTGTGTTTGCAATTTCATTGTTTGAATTATAGCTTTTCTAACCCTGTAATGCTACCTTGTTACATGTTTCATTTTGTTGCTGGGTCCTCGTGTAGTATCTTGAGCAGAAGAAAAGAATGGAAAGTGAGAGCTTGGGGGTTGTTGAGCAAGAATCAAGAAACAAGGCAGAATCTTCGACCAAGGAGATAACTTCAACTCCACTAAACCAAAAAGTTTCAGGTATACATTTCTTGCCTGTTCATTGTTAGTATGATGGTGCTCATTGTTGCAATTTTGATGAATACTTGTTGATTCTTATAATCTGTTAATTAATTCATCCAAATTATTGCTAAAGTCTCATGTATTGCAATACTTTTGTGCTTTAGAAACAACCCCTGCATTATTGTTAGTGCATTTTTTGTTTTGATAGAACAACTTTTTTTTTGGGTAGCAACTTCTTATGTATTGTGATATCTCTTGTTTCAGAGATGGTTATAACTGGAACTAGAAGATACTACTGCAAATATTGTGGCAAGGATTTTCCAAATTGTCAGGTTCTTGGTGGACACATGGCTCGCTGCAAACGTATGATAACAGTTTACATTCTGTGTTTCCCAGATTTGTTGTGGCTTCCAACTCTTTCCATTGTTTTACATGTCGTTTACCTTCTGTTTCAGAAATGGTTTTTTCTGGTCCTAAGAAGTTTTACTGCAAGGAATGCGGAAAAGATTTCCCCAGTGTACGATCTGTAGGATGCCACAAAAGAAGCTGCAAGCTGAAGAATGTACGGCTAAAGTGTGCAAGGCGGCTTGATCTCTGTGGTCAGCCTATTCCAAACCTTGAGGATGGTACTGTTTTGAGTCATTCAAAAGCTCAACCAACTGAACAAGTACTCCCTAATCTTGAAGAGAAGGCACCTGAGGTTGCTTCAATGGATGTTCAGCCGGATGCTAGAGAGGCTCACCCTCAGGATTAGTTACTTACAACCATAAAAGAGACGAACCTGTAGGCTGTAGATGCTCTTGTTTCTTGGGCAAGGCAGCCAGGAAACAACAGATGTTTGGTTCATTTAGTTCTAGTGGCAAAGGAAGCCAAGAAACAACTTTCTGTAGGGCTATACAGATGGTTTCATCGATTGACAGACGTGTATACTAGTTCGTTTTATACCATGTGGTTCTTGGTATTTCTCCTCGCGGCATGCTCCGGACAACGTCCGTCGGCGCATTGGGAGATCGACGGTCCATACTGAGTTCACAGTTCGCGTGCTTTGATTTGATAATGTAAGCAGGCTTTGCAAACAGGGCATGATGCAATTGATCTTCTTTTTCTTTCCGTTGGATTCTCGCTTTCTCTTTGGCCACGAACGTACTGCGACGGCTTGGTGGCGGTCGCCACGAACACGGACCAGGTGTTCGTCTGCAAACCGTCCACCAGGGAGTTCTTCGTCACGTTGCCTCTGGGCAGCCGCAACACCCAGATCGATCACTGTGTGCTGCCGGTGGCCATCGGCCACGATCACAGTACGCGTAGGACTACGACATCTGCGACGTGCACCCTCTTTGCAGCAGCTACAGTATTCGCAATTATTTCTTCAGTAGCTATAGTGTTTGCAGTTATTTCTTCTGCAGCTACTACAGTAAAACGGCTGCTTCGCAGCGAGGCGAACAGGCTGGTGGTCTTTAAGCTCACCGGCGGCGATTCCTGCTGGGAGGTCACCCAAGACCAGCGGCACACCATCGGGGTTCAGAGGCCCATCTATACGCGACCAGCCTTCTACCGGCATTTTTTTTAAACCTTCTACCGGCATGGCGATGGCACAACCACGACTGATGCGGTTTAGCCCCCGGGGTAGGAAGTTCACGGACCGACCGGCAATAAGAGCAACTCCAGCAGTCTCCCAATCCCCCTCCTAATCCTAAAAAAACTGTGATACAGGGAGGTTGAGGGCAAAAAAACTGCTTCAGCAGTCTCCCAAAAAGTTGCCTATTTTTACTCCCCTCCCAAAAACAGGCCCCGACCTCCCAACATTTGCTCCAACTCTCCTACCCTCCCAATCCCAACTTCTGGTGGGCCCCACCTCTTCCCCCGAGCACGCGCTCTTCTTTCCCCTTCCTCTTCTTCCCACGCACACGCCGCCTCCCGCGCCGCCGCGCCGCATCCGCGTAGCTCCCCCGCCGCCGCCGCCTTCCACGCCGTTGCCTTCCCGTCCATGGTCGCGGAGGAGGTCGCCGGCGGCGCCACGCCCTCTCCTCGTCCTCATTGAGGCCGGCGCCGCCTCCCAGATCTGGCCAGGACGCCATGGAGAGCAGCCACGGCGCGCCGCCCGTCGGAGGAGTCCCTCGCGCCGCCGTGCTCTCTCCTGCCGGCCCCCGCTTCCGCTGATGACCACGCCGCGCGCAGATCTGGGCGGGTGCTCCGTGCTCGTCGATTGAGGCGCCGCGACGTCGATTGGGTCACGCTATCGGCTTTTGATTCGTCACCCCTGGCCCGCTGGTAGGACACAACCTGAGGTCGTCGCCGCCACGACGACCCGAGGTCGCCGCCGTCACCACAACACGAGGTCGCCGCCGCCTCGGCGACACGGCGACGCATTTGCGCCCTTCGACGCCTGCACGGGGCTGTGCCCGACGCCCTACATCTCCGCCCTTCTGCGGCCCGGCTCGGCGTCCCGCTCCGCCTCGTGCCCTGGCGTCGCGGCCTGGCTTGGCGTACCGCCTCGCGCCCGTCCTCCGTGGCCGGCTCGGCACCCCGCATCGCGCTTCGTCACCGTTGTGCCCGCCATCCTCGCCACGGTTTCGTACGGCGGCTTGGCGAACTACTACACGGCACGGGCCGCGCACACGAGCTCGCGTGCATTGCCGATGCGGAGGTGTCGCTGGATCATCTCCTTCTTGCCGTGGTTCAGCCGACAACGGCGCCTTGGAAGCCAAGGTGGAAGAAACATAATGCATTTTTGGTGTTTTCATGTTTTGAAAGCGTAATCATCTTTATATGTTTTCTTATTGGGAGGAAGCTATTGGGTGACTGCTGGAGTTGCACCTCCCAATATCCTGAAAATGCTATTGGGAGCCTCCCAATAGAGGATATTGGGAGGCAAATTATTGGGAGACTGCTGGAGTTGCTCTAACACGGCTTTTGACCTGACAGACCTGGTGGACGGGATGAAGCTGTCCACACCGCCGCGGCGCGGCGTCCTTCCGAATCTGGCTGGCACACGACGGCCTGTTTCCTGAATGGGGCATCCCCGTGCACCGCTGCACTGGCGTCGTTGGCCTATGTGAAGTGCAAACACGGCCATTCCCTGGACCTCCATGGCCGCTATATACGTTAGCCTCGATGATAAATCCAACAATATACATTTTACATTAAGCAACTAATTATTTTCATAGATAATGTTGGTCAAAGTTTAACAAAAAAAAGTCAACAGTATCATACAATTAAAAACGGAGAGAGTAAAATGGACTACTGTGGCAAAATAATGAGGAAAAACACGTTGAACTGCGCCCAATGAGCAGTGACTTTCAAAAAGCTGTAAAAGCGGGTGGATACGTCCAAGAGGAGGTTGCATTCTCAATCCACTGAAGGAGATGACATCTACTTTGTTTTGTCGTGCGATTAGTCCAGAGGCTGATCGTGTCAATGCAGTTTCAATGCTCGTTGGCAAAAGGTCTCGACCAGTTATATATAGTGCTGGGACTCGGGCCGTGCTCGTGCCGGCACGGCACGGGCCCGTCGTGCTTCGTGCCGTTTTGTGCCGTGCCGTGACGGCCCGTCGTGCCACGTCGTGCCGTGCCGGTCGGCCCGATGTGATGAAAATGCGGCCCGAGCACGGCACGGAGCACGGCGGGCCGTCATCGGGCCGTGCCAAGCACGGGCACGGCCCGGTTTCAATTAGATGCCTCTTTCAGAGTGCGTTTTCAGTATAGAGAAGGCGCATTTTTTTGTTTAAATTGATTCTTTTATAGTGTTACATGGATAAAATAATTTCAAAAATTCCACCAAAATTACAATAGCTTAGTAAAGATATACTAGATGTGTATATCAAATTTGAGTTCCAAAATCATTATACTTTGAGCGTGACCAAAGAAAAAACAAAGGAAAAGTGAGCTTTTGCAATTTTTATCTCTAAAAAGATATTGAATTTTAAACTCAATTTTGGTGTGGAAGTGTTCCAAGTCAATACCAACCTCTATAATTTTCGGGGAATTTTTTCAACAATGTTTGCATGAATGTGTGTTCAAAATTTACTAATCAATATAGAAGTTATGAGCTTTTGAGACAAATGGGGAGCAATTCAAACATACATGAGTGTAAGTGTCACAAAAAAATTTATAAAAAAACCCTATGTGTAGATATGTAGAAGTTGTACATCCACACAAAAAATTACTTCAAAATTCAAATTGGTTGGGGATTAACAAAAAAGTAAAGATAATGGTGAATAGTGACCATTAGTGTATTGATTGATCAGTACAAAATTGAACCAGGAAAGTTTGCATACAAATATTCGACATGATAGAGATGATTTTTTGAAGATTATAGAAAAAAGAATCATCAAATTTGGACCACATATGCAAAATCTATACAAGTTTATATTTTGAAATACAAATCAAAATAACAAAAATAACGTTGACTAAAGAACTTGATAAGAACACACTGCCGAGCCAAATCCGGGCCGCCGGGCCACTTTCATGCCGTGCCGGCCCGAGCACGGCCCATGTAACAGTTTCGTGCCGTGCCGGCCCGATGTGCCGAAAACCCGGCACGGCACGGCCCGTCAGCTCGGGCCGGGCCGGCACGGCACGAAATCTTATCGGGCCAGGCCGTGCCACGGGCCGTGCCAAACGTTCGGGCCACGGCCCACCCGGATTTGGCCCGGCCCAAGTCCCAGGACTAGTTATATATATAAAAAAGAACTTTACGGTATCTTGCCAACAATGTAGTACATGTCATTTCTGGAACTGATGTAGTACGTGTCATTAAACAAGACTAGCGATCATGGTTCGCAATCTCGCGAGAAACCGCACGAAAACCGCGGTTTTCGTCGAAACCGTGGCGGAGCGGTTAGTGCGGTTCGACGGTTTTCGCATTTGAATTTCGGAAAATTTTGAAAATTTGACAAAATTTAAAACCAAAATTTCTAGAGGTAGTACTCGACAAATGAAGACTGTTTGTGAAACAAGAACATGGAAAATCGCAAGTTTGGCTGGCCTAAAATTGTTGGAAGAAAAAGCAGAAAAAGGAAAAAAAGACGATCTGTTACTATTTCATGAGGAGGCAGATTGATGCTTCGTGAGGAGGGAAAGGGAGATCGAAACTGTGGATGCGCCTGGATTCACATGAGGAGGAGAGATCGATGCTTCGATTTGCCACATAGGAGCGAGAATTTGATGCGATGGAATTGGGGGGGAGAGAGAGAGAGAGAGAGATTGAAGGCTGAAGGGAGAAGAAAGGACGAGGGACGACTGGGCTTTGTGCTGGGCCGTGTTACGAGGACTAGTTTCAGCTGCTTCTTCTTATTTTTTTTCTTTTCAGAGTTTGTTTCCGGTCGTGTTACTATTTCCTCTCAAAAAAAAAATCGTGTTACTATTCCTTTCAACCACGGTTTTTTGAAGAAAACCGCGGTTTCCACGCGGTTTTTGTATGGTTTTCGCACGGTTTCCCTAAAAACCGTACAAATTTGATTTCAAATTCAAATTTGACGTTCGTGCGGTTTCCTCCGCGGTTTTCACGGTTTTCGCGAAAACCGCCAAACCGCGGCCTCACGGTTTTGCTGCCTTCCACGGTATTTGAAACCCTGCTAGCGATCACAATAGGAGCTGTTCGAGTTCACAAAAGGACCGGATCAGTTTTGTTTTCAATAGTTAGCTTGCACGAACCGATCGAGACCAAACTCTGAAGCAAGCGTCCATTGTTTGCTTCCACCCAATCGCTCGTGCACATCACCTATTGGATTCACCATCTCGTCCCCAACGGCGCTCACCGGCGTAAACAAGAAGTTCAGATTGGGGACCGGGTAAGCAAGATGGATGCGGCAGAGCAGCGACCAAACGCTCATGTTTAGCGCTGTCATCTGCCAGCCAGACTTGGCATGTCCTGTTGATCTACTCATCATCATACCTATGCTTTAGTTCTGCAATGTTCAGTTTATTCAGAAAGAAACAGCAAGTGTGAAGACCAGACAGGGATGCTCGTTTTAAGAAAACAACGAGAAAGGATTAGAAATTCAGGTCACATGCCAAAATGATAAGAATCAGATCGACAACGAGATTGAGCTGTTGATCAGAAACACAAAAGGATGGATCATAACAAAATCTGCAGCTAGCAAGTTTGAAGTTACAAGCATTGTACTGTTCATCGGTAGTTACACGCGGTAGGGGAGACCAAGCTCTCGGCGTAAGGCACGACATAGCGTTCCCAGAAGAAAGACGCCGTGTCTGCGCGGGGCAGCTCGTGCTGCGTGTCCATCACCTGGTCGAGAACTTTGTTGCGCACGTCATACCGGCAGAGCTTGGAGCCATTGATGGCCAGCAGGAGCATCTGGTGGCCGGCGCCATGGTTCATCATCAGCGGCGTGACGGCGTAGCTGAGGTTGGGGAGCAGCGGATCAGCGAGATCGATGCGGCAGAGCAGCGACCATTCGAGTTTAGCGCCGTCATCTGCGAGCCAGACTTGGAAGGATGCTGCTGCAAGGGCGTGGACGTAGCACAGCTTGGACCCGTCCATAAGGCTTGCCATGTCGTCGGCCGTGTCGTAGCCGGTCGGCGGGCGTGGCACCACGTCGAACGTCCTGTGCTGGAGGCTGAACCGCATCAGCCGTGGCCGCGCCACGCCGCCGTGCCAGTAGAAGGCCCGCCGCGTGCAGATCGGCCTGTGGACCCCGTCGACGGCGTGCGGCGGGTCCTGTGTGGCCTCCCATCGTCGGGGCTCGCCGCCGGCGAGCGTGAGGACCTCGTGGCCGATGTCGTAGTCCTGCGCGTATGTCCCGGTGGCCTCTTCGAACCTCATGCGGCCGTACCTCCGGTAGAAGCACCTGGCGACGACGTAGGCGTTGCGCCACGGGTCGTGGCCGACGGCCACCGGCGGCACGAGGAGGTCGCAGTGGTCGAGCCGCGCATCGTGGCTGCCCGGCGGCAACGCAACGAACTCCCTCGTGGCCGGGTTGCAGACGAACACGTGGTCCGTGGTCGTGGCGACCGCGACCAGGCCGTCGCAGTGCGCGGGGAAGATGAGGCGCGTGATGCCGCCCGGCCACGCCTTCTCGAAGATCATCTCGCCGGCCTTGGTGGCATGTCCTCCTCCTCCCGGTAGGAGGCGGTGGAAGCTGATGTCGCCGGACGTGGCCTGCTCGTCGTCGGGGTCGACTTCGCGGGGGATGGCGAGCACGGACGGAGCACATCTCGCCGTCGCGCGGGACAGATCGCGGTGGCGGCGGACGAAGGCGGGGTCAGCGATCCCGGCGCGCCAGGATCGGCAGACGGATCTGAAGCGCGCAAGGGACTTGACGGGGAGGCGGACCAGCACCTCGGAGATGAGGAGGTCGTCCGGGATGGAGACGGCCGTGCTGATCCGGCGGCGCTTCTCCAGGCGGGCCATGCTGGATCGGAGATGATGCTAGCTACTTGTTGATATGCGCGCGGATGCTACTAGTTTGTATATATAACGATGATGGACAAGCGTCGCCCTGCTGCCTCAATCCGAATCGGTTACAATCTTCTAGCGGGAAATCGGGATCTCTTTTTGCTGTCTTCTGCTCGGTTGCGTGGAAGCCACTTCCAGACCGACGTTGTTGGTCGCCTCGTGGTTCAGTTTTTTTTTTTTTTTTTTTTGAGATTACCCTCGTGGTTCAGTTTGAATTCCTAATATAAATGCTCTGGAAAATATCAAACTGCTCGGGCCTTTTCACAAAAAAACAAATCTGATTGGGCCTAAATCTTCTGTTCCTGCAACCAGATGCGGCCCAGCCCTTTCTTCTTAACCGGATCAGCCAGCCAGAACCACTCCGGCCCAGGGCGGCCCATTTCTCTCGTCCTATTCCTCTTTCCCCTTCCTCTTGCCGACGTCAGCACGCCGCGCCGTGCCTCTCTGCTTGTCGTGAGTCGGGTCGCTGGCACGCGCGCGCATAGCAGCAGCATCCGGCGCCCGAGCAGCGCCGCGCCGCGCCTCGGATACTACTACTGGAATCCGCGACGTGGCACGCGCTCAGGAATTCCTCCCTCTCCAAGTCTTTCCCCGGGCGGAAAGGTGAAACCATGGAGGCTGCCGCACCAACCACTCCCGTACCGCGAGCACGCGAGGCTTTCCCCGCGTCACGCCAAGACCACCGACCTAGTGCGCCCCTGGGAAGTGGGAACCCCTTCGCTGCGGAACAAAAGCCAGCCGCCGCCGCTTCCTCCCGTTTGTGCGCCGCCGACCTCCTCCGTCCGGACCACCACGCCGTCAGGCTGCCGTCTTCGTCTACCTCTCTAGGTGAGCCGCCCGTACTCCCCGTCTCCCTTCCTAGGACTGTTGCCGCGTAGTTGCTTCTTGGTTGTTGCCACGCGCCCACGTCGCGCCGCGCCGGAGTACGTAGTCGCCGACGTGTTCTCGTTCGGTTAGGCCATCGCGTGCTTAGGTTTCTGTCACTTCAGCTTCGCGCTGAAGTGATGGTCGATGCGCGCTAGCAAATGCTGTGTTTTGGTGGTCGCTTGTATGCTTTCGCCGTGGATCTGTGTCCGCCGCCGCGCGTCCCCATCGGCGGCGGGGCTCGAGAACGGCGAGCCCTCGTTTTCTCTCGGAATCCGCTTTAGTGAGCAGAGTCCATGCTTCCTATTTTACCCTACGTCTGTGGAGTGCTGGATTCCTGCTATCCGTTGAGCGCCGCCGTGATTGTCTCTCCGGCGAGCTCGAGCTCGCGTGCCGTCGGGTCGCCGGGAAGAGGCCTTCCGTGGGAGGTATCTCGTGCCCAACCCCTGGGGGTTCTCCTATTTTGGTATACCGAGCCGCCGGGCGTGGATTGTTGTCGCTACGGCGAAGCGCCGAGCAGCGCACGGCGGAGGCGAGGGGGCGCCGCCCCTAGCCGATGAGCCGTGGAGGCCAGTGGGTCCCACCAGTGGGGAAAATATCCCCTGGACCCGGTCCGCTCTCTCTTTTCCCTTTGCCCTGAACTCAGTCCACCTGCTCCTCTCTCTGGCCAGGGTTATGACAGTTGGGACCCACGTGTCGGCGCGACCTGAAGGATCTGTAGAAGAATATTCCTCGGATATTCATTCTGTGTTTCCTGAAAACCTTTAAATCCCCTTTCGCATTGGATAATTCCTAGTAATTTCGTTTTAGCTATTAAAATTATGAATCCAACTGCAACAATTCCATCTCCTCAAGATCAACATCTTCGCACATTTAGAATTCCCTGTCTAGTTTGAATTCAAATTCGACTTTCAAATTTCAATTCAAATTAAATCTTGGTTCCTCAATAATCCATAGTTAATTCATACGATCGCCGTTTGACGCAATTATCGTTTCGTTGGTTTCGCCTCAATGAGTGCTTTAATTCTGTTTCAACGATTGCCTTGGCCTGTTGCTCCACCGTGCTCCCCTTGCTGCCTCCCCTAGTAAAACTTTGCTTCACCCTAGCTTAATCAAATTAAGTTTAAGTCGGCCTTTTCCACTCAATCAATTTAAGTTCATATGGATTTTGTGTTTGTTTCTAGTTTTACAGTTTTTATTATTTCACATTTCCTAATCTTATATAATCTATTATGTGTACGCAGCCTCATGGAAGTCACTCTTCTTGACGGGACCTTTCATGAGGTTGACCCAAATGATGTTGCCCTTCTTTCGCAGCACATCGAGATTAGTATGCCTGTCATACGCTCGGAGGACAGCTTTTCCCGTTTCAGGAGGTTCATGAATATGCATCAACATGAAGAGACAACGAATGTTACTGAGGAGTGGGATGCCATCTTCACTGAAGAAATTAAAGACACAGACACTCTACATGACTTGCTAATGGTATTAATTTATTCTCTTATAAAGTTAGTAGCCTTTTATGGTTTTTTAATCTAAGCTATGCATGCGTAGAGATAAATAAAGGGAAACTCTTAGATGAAACTAGTTTGTTAAGTCAAGTTTTATTTTAGAATATTTTGCAGTTTCTGCCTTGCCCCTATTGTTTTGCACTCAAATATAGAACCTTTAATAATAACTTAAAAATGTCTTTTCTTTTTAGACTATAGGAACACCTTGCTTTAGGAAAGCAACAGTGTACCGCTGGAAAGTCCAGCTTACAGTTACCAGTTCACAGAAAGAAAAAATAAAACTAAAGCTAAGCTAGAAAGTAGCAACAAAGTCTTAACACGACAGGCAAGCACCAAAAGAAGGAAGTCCTCTTAACCCAAAAGATGAGATATCCTATTACAAGAAAAGAGGCTTCAGTTATCATCCTCCCATCAGAAGCGCTCCATGATGATCCCTTTGTTGTTTGTTCAAGCTTGCTCCTGACGGCCTGTATGAACATCTCGATGTCGTCACGTTCCTCCCGCTTGGATAGGACCCTCCATCTTGTTAAAAGTGTTCTGCTTCTGTTTGAGCGAAGTAGCCATCTGGGTCATGTCCACACCCCTGCTTTTATTTCTCGAACTCCCCCTTTCAGCTCTGACCATTGTAGGTATGTTCCTCTTTTTGACCTCGACAAACTCCTGTTCTCTAGGTATAGTCAGATCATTCTCTTTATTGAAGTCTGGGCCAAAGATTTCATCTTCCATCCCCTATTTTTTTATCATTTCGTGTGTTTCCTTGTCAATGTTTAAGCTCATCATTGGGGCCAAGGCCTGGGTTCTTAATTCAAAAGCCTTTTCAATTCTTTTCATCTCTTTTTATGTGGGTTCCAGGTCATATTCTACCATCTCATCACCATACTTATCACAGTATTCCTCTCTCTGAGCTTGATCAGGTTGGGCCTCTTCCTCTGATACTTTCTTTGGATCATTATCTTCTGGGTTGCCCAGCTCATAATCAGCCATCTCATCACCATACTTATCACAGCATTCCTCTCTCTGAGTCTGCTCAGATTGGGGCTCTTCTTCTAAAGTTTGCTTGTGGTCATTAGCTGTTATATTGCTTTCAGTTGCCACAGGGAGCTGCTCTTTCTCTTTCTCTGCTGACTTAGCATCCACTGTTACTAACATCAACTGCTTGGGTGCCTCTGTAGAATAAGTGGTGTTTTGCTGCATCAAAATGCCAGTAGATACATTCGTTTCCTGCTTTTCAACAGTGTCAGCTATCAAACTGTTTCAGGGAACATGTTACTAGTGGCTTGCCTGTCACCATGGTCCTGTCTCTGCTCATCGTAGCCTGAATCACCATCCCCATCCTCACCGTCCCTGCCTCTGTTTCTATCAAACTTAGAGGGTGGCTGACTGGTAGAAGGACCAGTATCATTCTTGATAGGAGCTTCTACTACCCAATCAATTTTGTGACCTTCTCCATTGATAACGCATTCAGTTTCACCTTTCAACATACGCATCTCTACATAGCAGTTTCAGTCTCACAGGACCAGCCCTGTGCAGAGTGCTCTCCAGCTAAGAAGTAAAGTTCTGTTGCAGCCTCAGGATTCCGGCAAGATGGAGGGATATTGAACGCTTTAACCCACACTTGCTCTAGTGCTCATGTTGCCTCTGGGGACATCTCAGTTTTGTCTACTTTGGCAATAACTGATTGGTTAACAGTTGTCTGAAATTCAAAGCTTTTGAAACGTGTAAGCTGAGACCTCATATGCTCTGAAGGAAAAGTGATCATGAACTGCTTCTCACCAATCTGCTTAATTTTCCAGTTTTCCTGCCATCATAGAGATAAACAAGTTCCTTGTCAACCATCTCTGTAGTAATTGTCCCCCTTTCTATGGATATAACCCCTAAAATCTCTTGTCTGTCATTGTTTCTCCCTGTGTTGATGTGAAAACTACAGCCTTGACCTGGGAAGCCTAGGGCACAGACTCTGAGGCCTCTCTTATATGGACAGATAGTGGATTTGTGTCCAGTTTTCTTACAAAGATAGTATAAGGTGGGTTTTGTGCAATTGAGCTTGTAGTGCCCCGTTTCATTGCAGTTGAAACAGTAAAGGATCTCATCAGTGTACATCTTATCTCTTTGATTGCTCTGGAGGGTGTTTTCCCCTCTGAATTTCTCATTCTGCTCTCTCATCAGTTTTGATCTAAGTGACTCTTCATCTCTGCCACCATAGTGAGTATCTCTTTCTGCTGAGGACCTCTTCAGTGAAGGTCTTTCACCTCTCTCCGACTACCAGGGCCATAGTTTCTCTCATAGCTTCTCCTAGAGCTCTCCTGCTCGTATTGTTGATTGCCTCCTCTGTATTCCTGCTCACCTGAACCCTGATGAAAGAATTGCTCTCTCCCAAATCTCTCTTGCTGATCTCTAGGATGTTGCTCTCTTCCATAGTTTCCTTCTGCCTCTCTGCCATATCTGTTCCCTTCAAAGCGTCTGCGTTCCTCCGAGTGTTCTCTGCCTCTTGCATCGAAAGCTCTTGACGAAGACTGCCCCATGAATAACTAGCCCCAGGAGTAAGAATTAAGTGACGGTAGACTAATAGGCCTGGCGGACCAGAAGTAAGTGGCACTTTAGTGTGTGTAGCCTTATTATTGGCTCAATGGTAATTTAGCATGTCCAGCAATAGGAGTTAGACATTTCCTGATTTTGAGATGGTAATCAATTTATGCCAGTTTGGACAATTATAGTGGCACTTTATGATTTTTAGTATGCATGTTTACAGTTTTCCTTTTTTGGGGGAAAATGCATGTTTATAGTTAGTCAATGCTAAAGAATGATTGAGCTAGCCGGCGTGTTCAATTCTGCTTTTCTTACTACTGTGCTATTTGCAGTTTGGTTGAGTAATAAATATATTTGAATGCATTGTGTGTGCAGCTGGCGTCGATCACGGGGCAGGAGCATCTGATGAACATTCTCTTCAAGAGGACCGCAGACATGCTGAAGAAGCGTCTCCCTGCAGACGTAGCAGAGCTTCTAAACCTACCATATGACAACGAGGAAGAAAATGTACTGCCAGAGGTCCCCGGTGACAGTGATGGTGAGGACGATGGCACATCAACAGATGCCAACGATGGTGATGGTGGTGGCGGCGACGACGAGGAGAATGTCCTCCCGCCAGAGGTCCCCGGTGACGGTGCTCAGGATGATGGCCCATCACCAGATGCCCGTAACAACGATGGTGGTGGCAGCAATAATGGCAGTGGCGGCCGCATGATGGTTTAGACGATGTTGGTGACGGAAGCAGCACATGATGAGCTGAGGAAACCTGCTGATTCAGTGCTAATCAGTTTGCTTCAGAATTGATTGTGTGGAGTGTGCACAGATTTGAGAATTCGGCCTGCTTATTGATTTCCTTCTCTTCTAGATTGGTTAATAATGGATTGTTCCTAGTATAACTAATGCTTACCTTCAAGAAGTAAGAGTAGTATAAAACTTGCACTGCAAAACTTGTGGAGATAAGTTATTATTCATAGATTTGGCTAGACATGCATCTCGTGCATTGAAATTTGAGTTCTCAGTCTATCTGGTAAAATCAATGAACTGTCTGAATTGTGGCGTTTGAATTGCAGATATGACATGCTCAAATAAAGCTAGAGAGTGTTACCTTTATTAATGTTTTTGATCATTTGTTCAGAGCAATATATGTAACAACTGATAACGGCCCAGTTTTGTGCAACGAGGAAAAGAAGAGAGAAATTTGCGGGAGAAATGGATCATGCAAATTTGCCTTTCATGTGGCCGTTTGGGACATGCAAATTAAAGTTGCTGCAGCCATGGAGTTTCTGAATTCTGAATATCTGAATTTTTTGTGCTATAGAGAATCTCAGAAAAATTTCATGCTATCCTTTAGAAAATGATGTTAGTGGGCATGTGCCTTTTTGTCCCTGAAATGAAAATTGTTGAGTTTCAGTTTATGTTTGACCTGAATAAAGTACACTTGCAGTTACATTTGCTTCTCTGATGTAACTTAGTGTTTGAGAAAATCACATGCATACTTGAACATGGAATTATATTGGACATTCTATTCACATTCTTAAAATGTTGGGTTACAGAATGGGAGTGAACATTACATCACATTCCAAACATTACAACCGATCACATGTGAATTTGGTTGTATAGCAAGCTTATAAAACAACATCAGTCTGGTATCAAGAAATCCCCCGATCAATCTGAAGTTATCTCAAAGACAAGCTTGCTGGTTGAAATTTTCTGTCTGATATCTCACTTCTTGAAATTGTAGCATAAAGAGAAAAGAGAGCTTATAAATTAATAGTGTTGATTCATTAAATTCATGAAACAGCACAAAGTTTGCCTCAGGAAGGCAGTTCACAAAGATGATCAACAACCTTCACTATGTCTAAAATTCTAACAACTCAGAATTGCATTCTCATCATCTGGATCATGGATAATCCTAGCTAGAGCACAAGAAATGATTTTGTCCTCTAGGGACTAGGAAACAACACATTCATGACTCATCTTTAATATTTTTCAATAGGGTCTTTAAATTTCATTGACTTGGATAATTCTCCAATCTAGCAAGCCATCTTATGAATTTTGGATGGTACTGGCAAGAAAAAAAATGACAACTGGGAGCAAAAGGATAACGTTCTTATTTAACTTTTATTAAGCTAAAAAATATTCTTATGACAACTCGGTGTGCTCGATGTTTGGGAATTGGGAGGCTAGTATTAGCTGACGTGGCGCAAGCTATGTTGAGTTCGGGCCACGTAGCTCATCTGTGCCCTAGGGTTGGTAGTAGGTTTCCTGCCAAATCAATTTGAAAAAAAAATGGCGGCGTCAAGGATTCGATTGGTTCATGGCCCATGAACTTGTTGAGCTCGTGCGCGTAGCCAACAGGGAGCGGAGGCCGAAGGTAGGAATGGTCGCCGGTGCTATCGTTGCGCCCGTCATGATGTGCGCAAGGTATATATATGCAGCCTTGGTATTTCAATTTCAGATTGCATAGACAGGATTCGTGGCAATACATAGATGTGCAACGAAGAGGCACAAGCGCTGGGAAGAAGATAGGGGAGCAGGAAGTGGTCTTGGGAACATTTGATATAGTGTACAAGTTAGAGACGTTTTTTTTTTTTAGATTACAAGTTTTTTTTTGCGAGATTACAAGTTAGAGACGTTTATGCATGCAGTCTGTCGATACATTTCTCTTAGCTATACCGATGAAATGTTCAACGGTGCAGCACACATACAAGTTAGATAATATTCATTCTATCGGTTAGAAATGTTCTCTTTGCTGTACCGATGAAGTGGCGTTGGTCAAAGTTTATATACATAGTGTACAAGTAAGAGATGTTCATACAAGATATTGGCTTATCGGTGCAGCGAAGAGAATGTATGCTCATCTATCGGTCAGTGTCTAAATAACATCGAACAACTGCTAAAAAATTCTATGTTGGGAAATGGAATTAATAGGTATTCCTGAAAAAAATTAGAATTAATAGGTAGAACATACTCCCTTGTTTGGTATAATAATTGGTGGAACAAAATTCTGCAGGAGTGAATTTATACATGAAAAAATAATTTTAAAATAATGATGAAACAAATTCCGTATACCACCCTTGTTTGTCCGCCGACTCGAAAGTTGCTCATGCCGTCATGCGGACAGGTTGGGCCGTGAAAAGAATACGAACCGAATCGGACCTAAACGTTCGTACAAAGGGGACCCGACCCAACCCGATCCGAGCCCAGACGCCCTTCCCCTTTCCCCTTCCTCCGCCGCGCTCGATCGCTAACCCTAGCCGGCGAATTCCCCCAATCCAGCCATGCCGTCTCCGGCGCAGGAGCGGTGGACCATCCTCGCCGGAATCCCTAAGGTGGTGGGCGACGAGGAGGCGGGGGGCATGTCCCCTCTGGGCACCACCATCGCCGTCGACTGCAACGACGCCCCCTGCGCCTCCGTCCTCACCGTGCCGCGCCGCGTCTCCTCCGAGCCCACCACGATCTCGTACCCGTACGTCGCCGCCGCCGACCCCTCCGGCCTGATCCTCCTCTCCGCGACGCAGCCGCACAGCAATTTGTCGACCATGGTCTCTTACCGCCTCTGCGACGCGCCCACCGGCAAGTCCGTCGGCATCCCTCGGCACAACCGCCCGATGGGCCTGCACGGAAGCAACGCTGGCCTCATCCGGAGAGACCGCGACTTCATGATCGCCGAGCTTCGGCCGACCCACGACGGCAGCGGCCGCGCCACGCTCCTCTGCTTCAGGGCGGGCAAGCACGAGTGGACCGTGAAAGAGCTCGCCTACTCGCCCCCCCTCCACCGGCGTTTTTTCGGCGAGGGTGTCGTCTCCCATGCGGGGATGCTCTGGTGGGTCGACCTCTCGTATGGGATCCTTGCCTGCAACCCGTTTGATGATGAGCCGGAGATCCTCTACGTCCCACTCCCAAAAGTTGTCGATGAGCTACCGGTTAATCCGGCCAACCGAGGCGTCTACAGCTGCTTGAAGGTGAGCGGTGGAAGGCTAAGGTACCTGCAAATCCATGGCACCTCTGATGCGCCGGTGGTCACCATGTGGGCGCTCACCGACCCGCCCTGCGCCGCAGAGTGGAACCATGAGCGCAGTGTGCCTTTGAGTGACATTTGGACTGACCCGAACTACCTGGACACCAAGCTGCCATGGAGTATTCCTGCCCTTGCGCTTCTCCACCCAACGGATCCCGACAAGGTCTACTTCTTCCTCAGCTCATACATCTTCGCTGTGGACCTTCGGCTGAAGAAGGTGGTGGAATGCAATGGTTTTGTGATGCCTGGTCCACCGTCCCATATGAAGCTTTCCTCCCACTTCGTGCATGCATGGAAGTATGATCCTTCATACAGTACGTATCTTCCATGTGCCCACTTGCTGCTTTCTGATATATGCTTTCTCTTAAAAACGTCAAATTCTTAAATATCTACACTTGTCTGTTCTGGTGTGGTGAAAAATTCTTATCTTAAATTAAATGTCTATGAAACAATTCTGTTTTTTTTTTTATCATGCATAATACTCATAATAAGGGTAGTATTCTGCATATGTTTGCTGTTGCTATGATGGTACCTTTTCTATTCATTGGCTCATACTAGACCAGATAGCTTAATAAAGTTTCCCATCTTTTACTGGCAGCAGCAATTGATAGAAGTGCATTAACAACTCCTAAGTGAATACCCTATGAGGACTTCAAACTGAAACTAAACTTTAAAGCTTCCCTTAGTTTCAAGCTTCAGGTTAAGTTTAGCTGTAACGCTCAAACATGCAGAGTGCAGATTAAAGTTTTAGTCATTCTGATGTTTTATGCTTCTGCAGTTCTAGGTATTGCATGCATGCATGCTTCTATGCTCGCATATGTTCCTTTATATCGTTTTTGTTGGCCGCTGCAGTAATGGAACATTGCTAAAATAATCTATATAGTTTTCTATCATTTTCTGTTTGTGCTTCATTTGTCACATACATGATATGGGAACTGCCAAATTGATTAGTGAACATTTCTGAGTATTTCAATTGAAAGTGGTATCACCTTGCGCATACATATGCTACTCAAGCCAAGTGATTTTATAGTGCTTTAATAATGCACGTTTCTCATCATACATTTAACCTTTGTGATACTTTTGTAGGGCGCGACTTTTTACCCAAGTGTTTCAAGGAGAACAAAGTTTCTCTAGATCCTAAGTACAAGAAGTACATGAAGAATTATATAAAAAGACTCACTGCTGCTCAGATCAGGTCAGCATGATTTTAGCTATAATTATGCATGTTCATGACTAGAGTATTTTCTTAGTGTCTAATGCAATAATCTTTTGATTCAGGATGACTCAAGCCACCCCTGTCACTACCCCTGTCATCCCTGTCACCACACCTTTCATCCCTGTCACCACCCCTTTCATCCCTGTCACCACCCGTCATCCGAGTCGGTGGTGCGTATTTATGTTCTGAGAACTTTATGAACAGAACATTATTCATTCTTTAATGCAGTTCTTTTTTCTTAGCTTGTTCCCTTGCTGTCCTTTTGAAGGTTTTTTTTATATCTATGCTGTATTTCCAGATAACCGTTTGAAGAGGTTTCGTGATCATGATCACATGGTGATGGAGGAGCAGTTAACTAAACGGATGAAGCTGGAAGCTATGATGACATGGTGATGGTGGAGGAGCAGTTAAAAGGATGAAACTAGATGATATGATCTGTATGCTTTCTTTGAGTGTTAATTGAGAGTACTGTAGCTGTAGTGCACAACTGACGTTAACTCATGAAAGTAACTGATATGAACTTCATTATAATCTGCTTGGTATTTGAATTGGAGTTTATTGTATCATATTCACATGAAATCAGTATATTTGGATCACTGTTCTCGTGTCACAGTTCGGTTTGGTCGGCATGTTTTCTTTCATTGAGCGGATCATTCCATTCTTTCCATCCTTGACGTTAATTGTTGGAAGACTATGCAATCCAGCATATGAAAGAATTGTATATGACAGTCTACATGATATAATGCAGCAACAACCGTTGAGTTGATTTGAAAAAGTTAGCTAATGACTATTTTGGCATTATCTGATTCTATACCAGATCAGGGACATGGAAAGTTAAATGCACTTAAGGTAATGATTTTGGTGGCATCCTGTTGAATTACTCTCATGGTGCCATGCTGTATATATTTGTTTTCCCCTATATCTAAGACCGTAATAGTTAGTTTAATCTGTTTTCTAGATTGACTATTCCAATGCCATCGTGGCTTCTCTGCATAAGGCCACTGCCTTGTGCCATTTTAGTGAACCACTATGCATCCCTAATAGGGCACTAATGTTGATTACAATATTTTCCCCTTGTGACATGAACTTAATGATGTCATATTTCATATATTCACATGTTTGTTGACCTGCTGACTGAAATAATACTCTTATTTTATATGCCGCTTGTGACATGAACTTGATGATCTGCTGGGATTATTGTATGAGTGTGATTTTTGCTTTTTGTGAACACACAAAAGCCTTGAATGCCATTTTTATAGAAGAAGAGACCGCTAATGGGTTCATGCGCGTGGCTAAGGCTCTACAAGCCCAACACGTTGTTGTATATATTTATTACATAAAGGAAAACAACCTCAAAACAGAGAGAAACAAAGAAGCGGCAAAACAGAGTTTGTGTCGACTGTCGTCATATCCAAAACTGCCGCAACTTTTGAAGCCCGAGGGTTGCCAGAGCCGGCCAAGGGCTTCAACATCTTGGAGGATTGCGTCCACCAAACACCCCAGCATTACGCTCTTTACATATCAACCAAGTGACTAGACTCCCAGAGATCAACAAACCGAGGTGGCCACCGGCACCTTCTGGAACCCCATGGCGTCAAGGATGCGTCGCCACCGATCAGTCCAAAACAATGCTAAATTCCCGTCTCCAAGCTGGGTATGCATTGAGGAATTGTACATTGCTTGCACTAATGGCTCGACCTGGATGTGAGGCCCAGCCCAGCATCTTTTAGAAATAAGAGTCCCACTTTAATTATCATTTCTGAATGTACTCTGTGTTATCCATAATGGGCATTTGAAAAGAAATTTAGAACTGCAACATTGTTTATTACTTGATCCTTTAAGATGGCAAATTTTATATTTACATGTTTGATATGAAAATCTGATGATGATGATATAAGCGAATCACCTGATTTCAAAAAAATCCAGACTCCTCTTTTCCTGCAAATTCATGAGTGTTGTCTATGGAACAACCGAAAGCTTAATGCATGACGTACATGTCCTATATACGCTTTTATGCATTGGTTTAGTTTAATCAATGCAAGCCATTATAGAACATTGTTGGACATCAGCTTCAAGCACGACTTGTCCAGATTTACTCATGTCATATTTACCATAATGTTGTTTAGAATTAAGTAAGATTCAAATGGTCTCCAGTTTCATAGAACTCTCTGCTGAAGTAATAATCACTCGGGACTGGTAAAAGGAATTTTGTACCTGACTTCTTAGAAATACAATTTGCAACGCTAACATTGGGGGTTCAATCATACGGGTAATGGCACTTATATATCATTAAGTACGTCACCAGTGCCGATTTTCCTCAGTCACAAACTACACCTTGAAAGACCAGTGGTTTAAATAACTTGGGCAAGTTGAAGTTCCGTTTACTTCTGTTTTCTGATTCAGTTGATAATATCCATCTTCATTATTACTTTGTATCGATTTTGAATTTTCAAGGCTCACAACATCTTATAAATCAAAGAAAAGCAGGCATCAGGTTTTTACTGTGTTAATTCCAGCCAGGTATAGATTTGTACATGAAATTGAGAATGCTACCAGCTCTTTTTCTTTTCTTTTTTCAGGTACATATGGAGTAAAAAGCGAGCTATTACTCTACCAACTCTTTGTGCAAGTTGTTACCTACATATTACTCTAGATTTATTTGGTTAATGATGGTTCTGCTTTTCCTAGGAGCTTTTCTTCATGCCATGGACCAGATCGAGCAGGAAGGATAATCAACCAGCAAGCTGGTAAAGTGTAGCCTTACTGTTGGCGGTTTGACTGGTCAATGCAGGAATTTTATTCTATTTCTATTTATTTTGTCCATTTTCGTTTTCAGCAAAATATTTATCAGCTGGGTGGCACATTCGTGCTCTGCTGCCTGGTGATCCATCTATATTCAGTTATCTGTCTGATGAAATAGGTCGTGCCTGCATTTGACTTTATTTTCTTTTGAGAAACTACTTTTTCCTGACAGTATTAACCATATTTGCAGCTCCTGATAAGAAAATTGTTGGAGTGGAGCCTCATTTTCATCAAGCGTAAGGTAATTTTCTTCATCCTAATCGTGTTTACGATGTCTGATGTTCTCCAATTGTTAATTTGCCGTGTTCATGCCCACGTCTTAGTTGCTTGTATATGTTCATTATTCGCTGATATAGAATGTCAACGAGATTGTTGCATTTGTGTATCTTATCCAGTCTTACCCGATGATTGTGAAAAAAAAATGACTACTAAATGTTACTTTGTCTGTTCCTCGACTCAAAACATTATGTGCTGCACTTATAGCTCTATATCCACCATGTTTCGTGTTCAATCAGAATGTGTACCAGCATGTTCATTATTTTTGTTCCTTCGCCCTTTTAGTTGATTACCTCAAAAAAAAATCACGCACGGAATGTGCCTGAAAAAATTATGGGTTGATCTGTTTATTTTAATACTAGATTCTGGTGGTAGTTTCAGCAGTGAGTGGCACTGCACTGATCTATTCAGTTGTTTTGTTAAAACTGACCCAATAAAAAATAAGGGTTCCTATTGTGCTGTGAAGTATTTAATTTTTATGTTAGTCAACAAGAACTTATAATAATATATATTGCTTCCCAGTTTACATGGGTCCTATATGGATTTGCTTTTATTTGTTATGTTCCAAATGAAATGTCAGCTACGTTATTTTAGCAAAAGTAATTCTTTGTATCTAAGATTTCCAAGCCAGCAGAAGAGGTAACTCTCGGTGAAATGAGTTCAGGAAAGCGTGTACCAGAGGCTGCATCCATCTCAAATTTGGTGCCTTGGCTACCTTTCATAATTATGAGTGATGAGGTAACTTTATCCATTTTATAGTTTCATGTGATTTGTTTATCATATTGTATCTGCTTTCATACAGATGCAGAAGAGGTTTTACATTGTTTGCTATGCCACAACAAGTTAGAAGAGATTTTCAGAGCACAAATAGTTGACCTGCTATACAATTAACAGGGAGAGAGGATGATGATTGCAACTTCAGTACCAGTACTTTCTTCCATTCCTGTTCTGGTGGTCTGCTTGATGGAGATTGCAACTTCAGTGAGCTTAATTCAAAAGTTACCTTATAATGTCTACTTTTCATGTTTCATTATGGATAGGTTAAGTTTGATTATTTGTTGCAAATAATTTAGTGGTATAGGAAAGTGAAGAGTAAATTTGCAGCAATGTTACTGCCTCTGTTGCCTTATGACACTAACATCCTTTGATGTACTTGAACCGTTTAAAAGATCATGTAGGACGAGAGAGTAATAATATAAGTCTTTTGCTTTTTTTTTTCTAGGTTTTGCGATATGTCAATATCCTAAAGGTTAGGGGCAACTAAGATAGCTGTGCTCCTTTGCTGCTTTTTCTGCACATCATGGTTTCTTTCTGTCCAAATATAGCACAACAACAACAACAACAACAACATAGCCTTCTGTCCAAATATAGGCAATTGTCTTATATTTTAAAGAACTCAATATGTAGAGATCAGTGTCGTAATGATTATGCTTTCAAAAATTCCCCCCTGAACTTTAAGTTCATATGAAGAGGTAATTAATTTAATAGGTTTGTTTTATGATGAGCCTTTTTCACAACCAAATATTAAAGAAAATTTTGAGATACAATAATCCAGATGCACCAAATATGACCTCGTTGCCCACGTATTGTGGAACACCACCTTTTGTTTTTGTTTCATGTAGTTTAGTTCTTTCATTTAATATCGTACTGAGTTGTAGGAAGTCCCCTTGGACCTTCAGGGCATTTTCATCGTACTATATGTTTGATAATTTTTGCAGCCTTTAGTCACAAATTTCTTTACAAGAGTGCGGTACATTTATTTTTTCATGGCAGGTACATAGTTCAGGTTACTCGGTTCAAGGAAATTCTGTATTGGTTAGGTTCTTTCATCTACGGTTTCGACAAGCTTCATAATATAAGCAGGACACGTCCAGTTCCTAAGTTTTGTGCCTATACTGTGTTTTTCGGGGACCACCCGCTGTGTTCCTTCTGCTCAACGGATAGAGAACTTCTGCTCTGATCGCAGGCCATCTAACTCAGAAACAAGCAGCAGGGGCCATCTCAATCCGTCCTCTCTAGTCTGCATTTTTGACAGGCTCCCACAAGCCGCTGTGCCTTTCCTGGTCCTGACCATCTGGGATTGGCGCACGTATGTGTTGTTAAGAGCAGGAATTGATAAATGAACAAAAGAACAATGGAATCTCCGGTCATAAACAGAGTTCTCAGTATGGCAGAAGGAGCTGGTTGATTATATCCGGCAAGGAGGACTGCTCTCAATTTCTTTTTGACGCGAAACTGTGGGATCGTTCCCCACAGTGCGTTTTCATTAAAAGGGTCAAGTTAGGTATATACAAAAAGCAACCCAAAGGGCTGAAAAAGAGAGAAAACTAAAAAAATAGTTAATTAGTTAACAATTATTTGCTTCATTCTTATTCTCAATTTCTTTTCATTTTTTTTCTGGAACTCTCCCTTCATTGGTCACATCTTGTGATATTGTTGTTGCTTGGAAAAAATAAAAAAAAAATATTCTAGAATAGGAGAGCTATGTGATATCTTTGTATTAAGAAGAAAACGGATCGGTCGATGACCGTTTACTATGCATGAACAAGACTTGCCCATGTCCGGGTGTACAAGAATTTTACATAACGCACACTACCCGCAAAAATTGAACAGGGATCACTATATTTTTATCAACGCTCATGATATCAGTGATGCGGTGATGCCACAATCAACTCAATGTCTTCTGGAACCCTTCAACCTCCACGAAATGTATGAGCAGCTGAAGTTGATGGCGACATCCTATGTCTCACAGAAGGTAGATGCATCCTCGATGGCAGATGCTCACTCAGTGATAGCGACATTCAGCTTAACGGAGATCTGAAAATCGTGCTCTCACAGGAGACTTCCTCTTGTTGCTTCTTTGGGATAAACAATTTTGGGAAAAAAAATCAATTGGGACAATGCAATCAAGACAGACATTTTGTTGTTCGCATTGTGCAAGATCATGTTTACAAATCACAGAGTACAACAAAAAGGCATGCACAAGGGATGTCTCATACTCAAATTCAATCGAAATCACAGAGTACAACAAAAAGGCATGCACAAGGGTTGTAGATGTCTCATACTCAAATTCAACCGAAATCACAGAGTACAACAAAAAGGCATGCACAAGGGCTGTAGATGTCTCATACCATGAAATCTCTGAACATATAATAACACGAACGCATCTCTTAACATCTAGCAATTCTACTCTAATCTTACTGGGTTAATTCAGCAAGCAACAGTGAATGTTTTTCAGGTTAATGTGGAACCTGCTGCGCTCAGGATTGAAGCTCTGACCACAATACAGAGCTTAATTAGTGTTCCTATTCTACATTAAAACAAACCTTAAACAATACCAAAGTACTCCTACGTAGTACATTAAAAAAAAAGGAGTACTCCTATGTAGTACAATCTCTATGCAGCAAAATGAGGATGTTTCCCTAAGAATGAACAGCACAGGATCGTTATGCAAAGCATGCACACAAGGCCCATAGAGAGATGCACACAAGGCCCATAGAGAGCCACAAGCAGGTAAGAGGCACCCGCATGGCAAACTACCCAAGCCGTAAAGTCCGAAGTCTTGTGGGGAGGTCTGGGGGCCGAACCATACTCACCATGAGTGACTCCGGTTGCTGAAGCACGCATGCCGCCGGAGATCTTGTAGGGGACGGAGAGGAATTGAGGTACGCGCAGGATCGTTATGCAAAGCATGCACACTTCCTTCATTCTGTCGAGCTGTGAACAAAAAAAAAATGGAGTATTACACAATAATGTGACAAACATGCTCATGTATGCAGATTATTACTACAATATGAAAAAGAAAATTACAATATAACACAACTCGCTGATCATTCCCATCCATATTAAAGAAGTGTATATAATGACCCTAGCAAAAAAAATGCTTCCTCTAACAAAATAAGTTGGCTGCATTTCACAGGGGCTGATGAATATTCATAAATCTCAAATTGCAAAATAAAATGTCATTATGTTAATGTAGGTAGGATGAATTTTGCAGTACACTATGGGGCTTATTGTTACTTCTACCACATACAAAACCGAAATTTTTTCAGTGTATCTCTAAATATCTGGCGCACAAATTCGCAAAAAATGAAACAACAAAGCTTTTTCACACCAGGTATGTCGGAGTGTTGGGTAAACATGTTTCTTTGAAGTGATCTACAGCTGCATAGACTCTCTTTTTTTTCTTTTGACTCTACATAGACATTTGTAATTGACTCTTAAAGAAACTGAAATGCAGAAATACCTGCCTAATGGATCGAATGTAGGTATATACAATAAATGGTATTGTGCATACAAGAAAAACCAAACAAAACTAAAAGGACAATTCACAAATTTTCTATGGTCAAGACATTGTTTGGAGACAAAACGAAAAACACACAATCCCCGACATTAACAGCACAAGTGACAAGCAAAACCTATAAACACACATTATGCAAACAGAAAGAAACTGGCATTTTCCGAGCATCTGAACAATACTTACCAGATATTTGAACAATCAGTAACCCAAAAAAATGAAAAAATGATGCTTGAACTGTGGGGAAAATGGAGTAATGGCCTTGGTTACTAACCTAGTAACCAGGCAGCTATTCTATATGCTAAGCAATTCTGCGGCATGAATCAAATTTAAGTTTCAACATAGGTCCCTCGGAGTCTATCTCCCTGAGTCACCTACATATAAGAAATGCCAAAACTTCCATTTTAGTTATTCGCTTTATCTGAACATTCAGTCCCTATAGGAGATTGCATTTCACATGTATATAGATAAACTATAACAGATCTGAGATAAATCAACTATATGGACGGTAAAATGAAGGGAAAAGAAAACATAAACTGAATCCTTGTACTGCAAACAGGTTCGCAAATATTCTAAAAATGGAGAACTATCTTGTGCGTGCAGCAGCATCAATTTCTGTAAGACCGTTGTCATACACAATATGTATCCAGAGAGGGCTTGAATGAGAAACAATATAAATATGGAGCATATGCTTTTCACACAAAGGTTTTGAACTGTAAACCATCTGTAATAGCATGTTCTAAAACAAGGTCAGAGCTTGCGTTTAGGTGTACCCTGTAGTAGCTTTTAAATGACAGCTGGCCTCACCATGGTGACACATGTATGGCATGTATGTCAGAAAGCAAAGCAGGGGGAGAAATCCGCATGTGTGCTGTAAAAATACTTATCACCAGGCCCCATAATCAGGAAAATTTGATGATTTCTTTACTTGAACCCAAGACCACAGTTCTTTTGGACGAATACAAGATATGATTAAGACACCATTAAGCATTATGGTTCTGAACAACAGCCATAGGTTGTTGCATAGCTTGAAGCCTGAATATCGATATGCATTGTTCATCTCCAAACAGAACACATGCATCAATTTAAGAATCACCTGGACTGCTTTACTTACAGAAAAATATCATAACTCGAGGTCAAACAGAGGGAAAAACAAAGGCTCGGACATGGAGAAATTTGTTACATGAGATGGGAGCTGCTCAGCAGGATCTGTTCAATGTTGGAATTTGTGTTTCTCCAGGGGGCAATCAAAACAAAATCGAGCACAATTGAAAGAATTCATAAGTTCAGATGAAGCTAGTGATATATCAATCTCGACCGTGAGATCAAAACCTTCATGCAAAAGACAGGAATTCAGAACATTCGAAAGAATAAAGGTTCGACTTGTTACGTGGTACAAGAGTAATTGGATGATCTTGTTTGTTAACTTCAATCAAATCCTATATGAAGAAAACACCAATACATCTCCTTGGGATTTGAGAAACAAATTATAGAATAACTTTTCATTTTACATTTCAATTGCTAACTTTCAGATAAAGAAAATAAGCCTATCAATGAACATATAATTCTAAAACAAATTATTGCTGGATTTTCATTGAATTTGAGAAACAAAAACAGGAACCTTTGGGATAAAGAACAACATTATATGGATTGTACTCTATGATGGGTGTCCATGGTCTCTTTTCAAGGATGGCGTCAAGTGAGACTGTATTGGCCAAATCAGATTTTGATAGATAGTTAGATAGCAAGTTTTCCTATTAGGCAAATTGATATTTTTGACAATACTTCCAACTCTAAGTGAAGATATAAAAATCCAAATATGGAATTTGTCTGCACATTTATGGGCTCGTCCTCTACTTTGCATTGTTTTCATTTTACAAGAAAAAAGTAGCAGATACAGATAAGCAAATATTTTTTCATTCTACCAGTTTCTGGATGAATGGGCAAGAATTTTGGACTCGTTTTATATGAAAAATTCAAACATGAGCAACTGTGTGGCATCAGCAAGTGAAAGGTCGCATTTGCAATGGTTGAAACACTAAATACTAACGCATCTGCAGGAGTATAAGTTTGCAAGTTTACAACACGCAGCAGATGAAAAGAGGTTTCAACCTAAAAAACTGAAAAGCACCTAAAACATGTAATGGGATGCTCAACCTTGTTATAACGAGAAGAAATGGAACATATCTTTTTCTACAGTAGCAGCACAGTACGTTTAAATGAAGAATAAATCTTTTCTGACATGGCATTGCCCTTTCCATTACCACAGATAACCAAAAAACATAGTACGTTTACATCCGGTTCCGCCAGCCCAAGATAGAGAAAAGAACCGAGCTTAGACTAGAAGTTTACATGCAAGACTAAACCATCTACTACCGGAAATATCGCCTGACATCTTACTAGCTCGACAGTACAGTTATCATTACAAGGTTTCCAAACCTACAGGGACTCGAGTTCAGGATTACACAGAAACTGATCCGATGAAGCAACAAAATTTTCCAAGCCATAGGAACTTGTCTCTATCAACAGCTAAAGTAAATCATGCAACCAATTACAGGAAAGGTGAACGAGAAGTGTCACTGTCACCTAATGGATCGTGCAGCTAAGCTTGAAGGTCTTCAGGATCACAACATCCAGCACCGGCAAGTTCAGACTTCTGAACTGGAGCGTAGATACGGCATTGATCAGGGAGGCGCGCTGCCCGCTCTGCTGGACGGCGATGAAACGAACCCCGGAGAAGACACCTCCACAGCCTTCGCCACGCCCAGGAACCGCACCCTGAACCACCGCCACCACCAAGGACGCAGCGCCCCTCTTCTTCGGCCATGGCAGTGGGTACACATGGCGCTTCGACAAAGCCGACGCCGCGATGATAAACCCTTTCATGAGGGCCGTGCCGCCGCGAGTTTACTCCGCCAACCGTCGCACGCGGTCCGCACCGTACGCCGCCACGAGCAGCAGCGGGGAAACCGGAGATGTCGAAGACAAGCTCGAACGCGGCAACCTCTTGACCCCCGCCGCCGCGCGCGCGCTCCGCCCAGATGCCGCTCCGCGCGCCATTCTGCACGCCGACGTCGCCATGCCACGGCACGGACCCAACGCGACGCGGGCACGGGCACGGGGGCAGATCGAGCCGCGGGACGAGCAGCAGGGGGGCGCCTTGAAACAAGCAGCAGCGTTGAGAGATAGCGACGAGCGATAGATGGGAAGGACGTGGGAGGACAGGGACTGGATGCGCAGCGAATATGCGGCGGCGGCGGCGGCGGGATTCGAGCTGCGCCACGGAGGAGGGAGGGGAGGAAAGAGGACGAGGAAAAGGGGGGCCGCAGCCCGCAGCCCGAGCAGGGGGTCGGGGGTTTCTACGCAAAACAACCATCGGCCGGCGTGTGTTTGCAAAATGGCTACGAAATCGAAATTTTGGCTTCGTCGCGTCGAAATATGGGGTCTTTTTTTTTCTGGACCTGAATATGGGGTCTTTTTGTATAATAAAATCAACCACACGCACTGTTCACGTGGACCGTATATTGATTATAAAAATCATTGAGGACCCTTGTGCCAAACAATATGGACACGCGGCGCGGTCCGTACGCTAGAACGCGGCCAATTCAGACGAGCTGGCGGTTCAGGTGTGACGCTGGTGCGGACAGGACCTGGTCAAAGCGGTTCTTTTCATCTGAGTGCTTTTGAAAAGCTCAGGAGGACGGACCTGATTTTATTTATTTATTTTGCTTATTTGTTGGTACTTCCTAGTAAAATTCCGTCCAATTTATATGAGGTCGCTAAATTTCAGACAAACTCAACTAGTTGTGGGTATTATACGAGGTCGTTAAATCTTGTAAATTTGAGCTCGATGTCGCAAGCATGTTTTATTTTTGTTGAAATCAAATATCAGCAGAGGATGCTAGTTTACTCGATTTCAAAAAATTCAATCTCAAAAAAGCTGAAGAGAGACTACTAGTTTACTCGATTTCAAATATGGCTGCTGACGACAATTGGTTGCCCATCACTTTGATCTGTGAACGAAACTGATCGACCTCCTCCTTTGTTAGGTGAGGTGATACGCAACATGCAGTTCATTCATTTCCACTCCCTTGAAAGATAATCATGTTTCTTTCTTTCCAAACATTCCATCAAATGTAAACTATGATCCCCGTTTGCTTCCTCTTTTCTTCCTTTTCACGTATTCTTTGTGCCTTGTTTAACCATTTTGCAGCAGCAGCATGACTTCCCACCAGCGGCAAAATCTCTTGCATAGAAACCCAACTACATGTTTTGTTAGCAACTTGTTTCTCAAAGCCGTAAGAAATTAGCAAGTGCACAGGCGTTCTTCTCTCCTTCATAGCCTTCTTTTATTTTTCTGCCTGCTGGAGGGTGTGCCGTAGGAGTATGTCTTTTTTTTTCTTTTTAATCCTGCTGGACGCGCATGCATCTGGGTGGGCAGAAGCATGCCGTTTTTTTTTTTTGGCTGACACAGGAGAGGTGCAGCCATCTATCTGTGCGCATGCATCTGATGAGGATGCAAGGGTATTTTGGTCTCTCCATGTGCCTTTACATAGGAAAAGAAAAGGAAATTGCTTTTTCCAACAGGTATGGTTATTATAGCGGAAGAGGCAACGGATACAAGGCTATTTTAGCGAAGCCCATTCTCCTGAGGCTATTTGGGCGAAGCCTATCGAAACCGCGGCTAAAATAGCAAAAGACTCAAGCCAATTCAGACGAGCTGGCGGTTCAGGTGTGACGCTGGTGCGGACAGGACCTGGTCAAAGCGATTCTTTTCATCTGAGTGCTTTTGAAAAGCTCAGGAGGACGGACCTGATTTTCTGTCGTTGTGTTACTTATTTTATTTATTTATTTTGCTTATTCTCTTGTTGTTATAAGTATTTGTTGGTACTTTCTAGTAAAATTCCGTCCAATTTATATGAGGTCGCTAAATTTCAAACAAACTCAACTAGTTGTGGGTATTAATTTATACGAGGTCGTTAAATCTTGTAAATTTGAGCTCGATGTCGCAAGCATGTTTTATTTTTGTTGAAATGAAATATCAGCAGAGGATGCTAGTTTAGTCGATTTCAAAAAATTCAATCTCAAAAAAGCTGAAGAGAGACTACTAGTTTACTCGATTTCAAATATGGCTGCTGACGACAATTGGTTGCCCATCACTTTGATCTGTGAACGAAACTGATCGACCTCCTCCTTTGTTTTTTGTTTTTTTTGCGAGGGACCTCCGCCTTTGTTAGGTGATACGCAACATGCAATTCATTCATTCCCACTCCCTTGAAAGATAATCATGTTCCATCAAATGTAAACTATGATCCCCGTTTGCTTCCTCTTTTCTTCCTTTTCACGTATTCTTTGTGCCTTGTTTAACCATTTTGCAGCAGCAGCATGACTTCCCACCAGCGGCAAAATCTCCTGCATAGAAACCCAACTACGGGGGTGTTCGTTTTATGGGGGTCTAAAATTTAGAGGGGTTTAAAAAAAAATCTTATCATTTAAGAGTATTAAATAAAGTTTAATTATAAAACTAACTGCAGAACCCCTGGTCTAATTCGCGAGACGAATCTAATGAGAGTAAGCAATCCGTAGTTAGACGATGGTTACTGTAGCATTACTGTAGCAAAACATAGCTTACTTAGGCTCGTTAGATTCGTCTCGTAAAGATGTACCCATCTATAAAAAGGTTTTATCATTAGACTTTATTTAGTACTAGATTCTCTTTATTTAGATGCCTCTAAAATTTAGCGTTAAAAGAAACGAACAGGGCCGCATGTTTTTTGTTAGCAACTTGTTTCTCAAAGCCGTAAGAAATTAGCAAGTGCACAGGCGTTCTTCTCTCCTTCATAGCCTTCTTTTAAGTTTGGCATTAGTGAGAGTTTTTCTTTTTGAGCCGATTTAGGCAGAGGAAATCCGTGACTCTATTCTTAACGAAGAACACAATGATCAATTCCCCAATGGCACGTGCCACCTCATTTCTGTCGTTCCATATCGTTTTCTGTGTCGCAACAAAAACCAAGCCCGGGGACGCCGGTGTTGCCGTTTGTTCCTCCGACCGACGTTAACCACCGCCGTGTCTCGCACCAGGGTGAACTCGCTGACGCGTCTGGCCCGCTCTCATCGACGGACGGGGAGTAGAAGATTCTGGATAGGCGCGGCCGCAGCTGGGCAGGAGACCCAGGCGCCAAGAAATACGTAGCTGCGCGGCCGAAAGGACGACGGGACCCACGTCCGTTGCGCACTGTCCCTGCTCTTTCTCACACTGCAGAAGGGGACCCACCGAATCATCCTTGGGGCTTTGCATTGCCTTGCCGGCGCCGCGCTGCTCTGCTCTGCTAGCACGGCACGGACGCCAGCCGGGCCACCTCGTTGCGGCTGCGCTGCGCAGACACTCCTGCTCACCCTCCCTTGTACCCATAAATCTCACGCCCCTTTCCGCCGTCGCAAAGAAACCAAGGGGCGGGCAAAAGGCCTGGCCTTTTTCGGTTCCTCTCCTCCTCTCCCCTGTTCCTCCTCCACCGCCGGCCTTGGTCAAGAGGAGGCGGCGCGTGGTGATCGGGCCTTTGTTCCGTGAGAAGTCGACGATTGTCTAGGTTGTCCCTCACCGCTGAGTTACGTGGTGACCTCGTTTGCGGTGCGGTTCTTTCTTGCCAATCTCCATGCCGTTTCGCTCACATTTGGGACATTTCTTCAGAAGAACCCGCAGCCTTGGCGATCACCGCCCGCCTGCCTTGGACACCGACACGTAGCTGGCCGGCGACGACTCCTTCGTCAACCTCTTCTCCGGGCGGCAGTGACATCTGCACTGCGGTGAGCTCACCATCTCCCCTCGCCTCTGTCTCCCGCTTTTGCTAGGATCCGCCGCTGCGCGTATGCTCGGTTCTGGTGCGCCGCCGGCGTGCTTGGTGCTTGGTGCGGAGTCATCGACAGGCGGGGAAATGCTCCGTGTACTGATGCTCGAAAGCACTAGTTCTTCGAGCTCCGGATCTGCACGCCGGACGCCGCCGTCCAACTCGCCCGTTGGTTCCCATGCTCTGTTCTACTCCGGCCGTTTGGCGTGGCATTTCCCCGCCTGTCGTCGTTCGTGGGACTCAGCAGAGCATCCCGGTCAACAGCATGTGTACCGCCATCAACGCGCTCCGTCAGCTACTAAATTACGTTCTATATGCCATAAATCGAAGTCCTTTTCATCTTGTTACAAAGTCCATATCTTATTCACATCCAGTTTCTTTGATTTCGAAATTGAAATCCCTCAAAACGTGACATTTCCATTGGAGTGATGAAGTGTTTGCTTCCATTTTGGCTGGCATTGCAAAGATCGAAATGTGTAGTGATCGCTCACGTTTCTCACACCATTTAACTTTCTACAGTTTGTGTTTCGCTCATATCAGCTTCATCAACAAATTAACAGCATGGTATCATGTGTTTAGTTGACGAATGAAATTAAGTTTGCAAACTGAATATATTGAATCTGCAGGAAGATGTCCCACGCAAGGATTCGGGCTGCCAACGGAGATGTTTTCCTGGTTGAGTCCTCGTGTCTGCCGTTGCTGTTCTTGGGCGAGCCAATGTCCCTGCCGATCGAGTCCACGGAGATATTAGGGGCGTGTTCGGCGTTTTAGAGTCTAAAATTTAGAGGGGTTTAAACACAAAGAATCTTGTTTTAAATAAAGTTTAATTACAAAACTAACTGCAGAACCCCCCTCTAAATCGCGAGACGAATTTAACGAGGGTAGTTAAGCCGTGATTAGACGATATTTACTGTAGCATCACTGTAGCAAAACATAGATTAATTAGGCTCATTAGATTCGTCTCGTAAAGATGTACCCATCTGTAAAAAGGTTTTGTCATTAGACTTTATTTAATACTCCTAAATAATAAGATTCTCTTTAGAGTTAAATTTTAGAGGGGTCTAAACGGTGAAACGAACACACCCTAGGGAGAAGATAATGCGACTTCCCAAGAAGCCACAGGAGGTGCGAAATGTGCGTGCCACGGGGATGCTTGCCACGGGCGTTACAGCGCAGAATCAATTGGAGGCGTTTGAGCATGCTTTTGTTGAGAACCGCAATCTCGAAACGCTGGTGAGCATTGCAAAGGTGTGTGCAAACGATGTCCCTGGTTAATTTGTTGTTCCTGGCAGCATAATAACAATGTTTCTTCAGTTAAATTATCTGCTTTCCATCTAAGAAAGGTCAATTCTTCTCATTTGAAACTACATGTTTAACACTGTACATGTGTATCTCTACTCCTCTTTATTTTCCTTCTGACTCCACCGTGCGTCGCGCGTCCTCTCACAACAAAAGTTTTGCGCCGACAGGTGGGCCCTCTGCTCGCGCGCGCTGATTTTCTATCTTTCAGCGAAGGCACCGTCCTTCTTCCCCTCGCCTCCCTCGGTCTCCTCCGCGGCCCCGCATCCTCGTCGAGCCGAGCGCAAGCGGCGGCCCTCGCTCTTCCTCCCCGCCCCCGACTCCTCTCACCAAACCCTAGCCGCCCCAACAAATCCGGTCGTCCCTGCCTTCAACGAGCTAGCACAACGGAAAGAGGAAGGCACCTGGATCTCATCGGTATCCTTCTCTGCCCTGAAGAATACAAGCAATCGGGGCTAGGCACACCGGCCTGCGGCGACGAGGAAAGGTACTAGAGGGAGCTGCAAGCCGCTCGAGTGTAGATGGAAAGAGGAGGAGGGTGCTGGTTCTGCTCGGCCATTGTACCTGATTCGCATCAATCTGCACAATTTTGTGCAATCGAAGCGAGGTGGTGAGGGTGCTGGTGGTTGACGACTCCCCCTGAAGGTTGTCAAGCTGCTCCTCCGCACCACAAGGGCGGCTCCGCGCCATTCCACGGTCATCCTGCGTGCGTCGCACCCCCTCCTTTGTAAAATTTCGGCGCCGACGCTTTCTTCCCCAATCGCGCCGCGCGCCCACCAGCATGCCCGACTCCCCTCCACAACCCTAGCCGCCGTCGAGGCCGCCCGCCCCCGCCGCGACAAGACTTGCGCCGTCCTCCGCCTCCCTCTCCCCATCCTCTGTCGTCATCCTCAGATCCACGCCAAGTCCCTATTCTCCCCTTCTCTCGCTAAAGGACGGCCCATGGCAGTAGGAACCGAGGACCGCGAGGCCGCCGCAAGAACCGGAGGAGGAGCTGCTGCGTCGTGGGCTCGCGGCGGCGCGGGCGCGGAGGAATGCGGGCCGCGCCACGGCGTCGCCGTCCTGGAAGCTGCCACCGCGGCCGAAAGTTGAAGAAGCGACTGCGACGGCGCGGAGGGTGTCCTCATACAGAGGAGCTGCCCCTGTCGCCCAAGCGGCGAAGCCAGCCCCAGATCCCCGCATGCTTGATGAAAGCCTCCCCGCGCAGAGCGCAATCACCCGCACCGTGATTTGGGAGTTGAGGAGGAGGCCGCCTCGAGCTCGGGGGCGAATACGGCGGCACCGGTGCTGGCTGCGTGACGGCGGCCGCGTTATCCTCTCCTCTGCCTCCGCGGGGTGTCCAAGCTGGCCCTCGCTCCTCCACGCCACGCCTCCGCACAGAGACCCCGTCGTCATTGCTTAGGAAACTGTGGACTTTGCTGTGCACGGTCGAGCTGTGCCAAGCTCTTGGGGCGTTCCTTCATGAAAGGTGAAATTTTCAACGTAATTTCTGTTGATCCAACATGTCAATCAGTCATCCGAGAGGATTTGAGGCAGGCTATTTTCTTGTTGTTGCAGTGCTGCTCTCATTTGTTGAATTCGACCTCACAGCGTTGTGTCATTAATTCTACAAGCTTTCCATAAACTGAAACTGTTTGACGCAGTCTTTGTCTGATCTAGGGAATGCGATCTGCTGCCAATTGGGTAGTCAATAGTGATGCATTTACATTGGTGATGCTAGATAGCTGATTTATTCTGTATCACATTCAGGATTTATCAATATCTGTTTTGTTTTAGGAGAAATGTTCAGTCAAAAGAAGTTGTTCCAACTTAGTCTGTAATATTTCAAAATCTCTATTAGATGTATAACTAACCATCTCATGGATGATGTATTAGGTTGTCACTTGCCTTTGTTAACCATCACAAAGGGCCTACTTTTGGAATCAAAGAAGGTGGAGATGGTTACAGCCATTGCATACTGATGAGTTACAATCTTGACATGACAGACAACATCCATGCAAGTACAGCTACAACTAATCACTCTCCTTTGCTACAGACTTTGAAAATTCCAATTTGGTAAGCCTCGCTGCTATTCTCTTTGGCATGGACTATGTGTCGCGCTCTGTTATCTGTGACAATTTGATTGTGTGGATTTAGAGGTTGAGAGAACACTGATTTAGTGGTGGTAATAAATTGCTAAATTCCCATAGCCCCATCATTGGTGAGATCTTATATTAGCATCGGCACATGCCTCCTCAACTACGCCGTCTTCATTAATTTTAAGCCCTGCATCGTTACCTAACATCTATGTTGCTTGGGTGCTGGAGGTTTGTTCAGGTCTGCTGTTGCTTGCTAGATGATACCGTTCTCCTCACAAAGGTCAGAATCTACTCACATAACCCACCCCCCCCCCCCCCCCCCCCCCCCCCCGCACAATCTTGATTGAGGAGGCCATTACTAGCAAGCTGTGCAAGGTGATATACCAAATGGATTGAAGAACTGTGCAAGAATTGAAGTTAAAAAAAAAAAAAGCACCAGTAGCTAATATGTTTCTTTTTTGGTGCTGACTGAACAATACCTTTGAAAAGACTGCACATCGTCACCGCTGTCAATGTATGTTCATCGCCTGCGTGCACTGGACGCAATGCTTCTCTGATGTTTGATTAACCAGGTACATGATTCTGCATTGAAGTTAGTTACACAGGTTCTTTGCTTGCTTGGTTTTTATTATTACTTTCACTGGTTAGAGTGTATTGGCACAGGTTGGATATATTTTTTCTTTAAATTTATGGTCTTTTCGGGTCTGCGAGAGAAAAGGCACATAAGATAGACTATTGTTTTTAATTTTCAGAGGAAATACTATTTTGTTAATGATAAAAAATTATGCTATTGGGATGGTAAATATTTGTCTTCCCTCTCTATCGCTTGTCAAACCTCATGGCTAAATATTTTGTCCTTATTAATTGGATATTTTATTTTGTATTCAGCTATTTGCTATACTTTTGTATCCAGCCAACTCACAAATTGCATGAAGAACTACAGTTAGGTTGTCAATTGCCTATTGTATGTAAATCTGTAATAGATACTCTTTGCTTTCGAAGCTTTCAAAGTAATGGCACTGTATGTCCACATTTAGAGTAACTGCAAATTATTAGTGTAAAAAAATTCTTTTGGAGGACCGAGCGTAACCATCCACGCTTTCTTGTTCTAAGTTCTGTTTATTTTCACTTTGCTCTAGGCCTGTAGTAGGTAAATTCGTGTCATAATGGTGAAAAATAATTTATTGGCTATGCACTGATTCTTGACGAGCTTTATTAGTGTTTATTTATTCGTTACCTTGAGTTGTGCAATCTCTATTGACTAAAGCATGGTAGCTCTATGGTTATTCTTGGATCTGCTTAGATTTTTTCAATCTTGCAGGCACACTCTTGGATCTGACACATGTAATGATTTCCTAATTGTCATGACCACAACATTTGCTGACCTCACAGTTCAAAATATGATATCTATTGGTGTAAGGCGTTATGTTTTTTTTCTTTTCTGTGTCATCATTTTTAGCGAACTACTGAGAACTGATGTAATATGAATGGGTGATTTTCTATAACCCTAATCATATACAAGATTGTAACCTCAGGAGAAAAACTTTTGAAAAGGTGGAAAGGACATTGTATGACATATTGCAATTTAGAAAGTTCTTATTTCTGCATTTGTGAATGGATAACCTCTTCTGTGTATCTGCTTTTTATTGAGAATATGACAACAATGATTTGTTCACTTTCTTAAAGCTGAATTTTCACCTCACAATAAAATTATGAATGCATCTGTGTTCTGTCCTGTTTTTGTCATGTTAGTGCTCTTTTCATCTAGATGTGACATGAATATTTTTGGTATGCGGCAGATTATAAATTCTGATGATACTACTGTTCCCTCAACAAGTTACGCAATTATCTGATTCACATAGCATTTGTGTGTTTTGATTCGTTCCATGGCCGTTGGTTGGCATGTTGACCACGGCCGGGCTAATCCAAGTAACTGCATGCAGGTCTAATATGATTATAACAAGTCCAAAATAAAAATGCATATTCAGTCTTCTTGCTTAACAATGTTCTTTTTTTTTTTTTTTTTGGTTACAGCTTTGTGTCAGAACACAAGTTTTGAGGATTAAAGTTAGGGTGGGACTATGGATTAGCGAGATACATTAGGGATATGTTCACTGCAAAAATAAATAATGTACAGATTTTTCTGTGTATTGTTCTTTCTTTATTTTGGTTTTGTTTTTGAAGTTGGTAGAAGGATTTAGCAGGAGCAGAGAGGGCCTCTATTTGTTTGCTGGTGGTAAAAAGAAAGCTAGGAGAGAGCAATGGACTGATTGTATCTTAGTTTTCTTTATTTGTGGTAACACGGACAATGGAGATATTCATAGGCTGATGGACTTTTTTTTTTTTTTTTTTTTTTTGAACCGAAGGCTGATTGACTTTTGAATTGTAATATAAACGTTAACATGCCTATAATAGATGGACACGACTTCATGGCTTTGTTGTCTGAGTTTTGATCTGTATATAATATATGACTAATTCTTCAAAAGTAGTAGAGATAATGTGAATGTCATTTTACTTTCACAATAATGGCAACATTCACGATAAATATAAATATGAACAATTCAAGGATTGTTTTTAAAATACATAATCCACGAGTGCATTCATTTAAAATCAATCTCTTTCCATTTTTTCCATTAAATGACTAAAAATAATGAATTGGAATTTACAAAGTAAAGCCCGTAGCAACGCACGGGCACTTTTGCTAGTTATTCATTTATTTTACAGGGTGCGGCTCGCCTGAACCTCTCGGGCCTGGCTGTGGCATGTTTCCGTCAGTTCATCCGCATGGGCCTGACACCCCTTGAAGCTATTGGCCGGATGGCCGCTGAGTAGGGCGGTGTTGGGTTGGGCTTGAACCCGTTGTTGGGTCTCTGTTTTGAATTGACTGAATGATGACTTTTTTCGCTTCTAAATGTCTAACATTAGTATTCAAATTTTGTACATCCATCTCTGCATTTCAGTAAGAGATGCTGCCTGGATTGTGTAATCACCGTAGAAATATCCCTCGTTATGTTGCCCCTGCCCATCCTTTTCCTTAAACAGTTGGTCAAGCAGTTGGTTTGGTTTGGTTACATGTTGCTGCTCATGTGCGGTGCGTGGAGGACGCGACGGCGCCGCCGCTGCCAATTGCAGACAAGACCGAGCGCTTGAAGCTCAGGGCCATCTGCATCGATGACATGGTCAGCGCTGCTCATCTCTTCTCAGCCGCGATCGGCACTTGGGCACCCTCTTGTCGCGCCATCTTGGCTTGATTTGGAGCGCCTCGACCTCAGCTCAGCTAGCACCGTACGTCCTGGGACGCCACCAGTACCACTCTCCGAGTCACGACCTCTGTTACTCCGGTGAGGGACGAGGCGCCAAGGCGATTCTCACAAGTCACAAAGCAGTCAACAAACGACCATAGGGCGTCGATCTATGCAGAGGATGTTATCATCTTCCTTAACATGACAGACAAAGAGCTATACAAGCAAAGGAGGATATCGGTCTTTACAAATTGGCAAATGGAGATAGTAGCGGTCAGGCAGAACAAGGCGCGGAACAGGTTTAATTAGCAACTGTGCTCTATCTCTCTTGGCCAGCCGGTTGGCCATGAGAACCAACTATTTTTATTTTTATTTTCTGCTTAGCTCTGAACACTCCTATTTGAGCCAGCCATGAGCTGCCTGTAAGACCTTTTTATTTGTCTCTTTTGCTCCTCTCTTAATGAAAAGGCAGTGCACCTGCCAATTTGCCTCAAAAAAAAAAAAGAGCTATACACCATTAGAGCCATCTTGGTGTCCTTTGGTGGTGCATCAGGACTTCAAACCAATTTTGATAATGCTCAATTACTCCAATAAGATGTACCGAGGAAGAGATTGCTATTTTTTTTTTTTGGAGCAAAACGAGGGGGAGAGGATCCCCACCTTAATTTAATCGAAAGTGGCATGCAAGACGCCCAGTACAGATACGGGAGCCTAGCCCGTTACAAGCCGCTGAGGCAGAATGTAAGATACATCAGAGCAGAATACATGAGGAGAGGTGTGTGCGCCAGGCCATAAGGCCGGCGATCTTTGCTTGGCGCTTGTATATGTAGCCCCAAACGTCAAGGTCCTTAAGTAGAATGCGTAAGCTTGAGTTTGTGTCTTGAGCCTCAAGGTTGAACACGAGAGCATTGTGGCAGTTCCACACTCGCCACAGAATCATGAGCACGATATCAGGCCAGACGTCGTTGTGCAGTCCGAGGGGTGGTCTCGCGCGCCATGGGTCGTCCATGGTGACATTGTCGCACTCCATGCCGATGGGCAGCGGAAGAACAGATGATCGCCATCCTCGATCGTCGCCGCGCATCTGGGGCAGCCTGCTTCAGAAGGTTGCAGAATGTGTTTAAGCAGGAGGTTCGAGCGTGTCGGCAGCCGGTCACTACAGAACAGCCACTCAAAGAACTTCAGTTGGGTGGGCACTGCGGTGCTCCAAATCTGCTTGCCGTTGGAGTCGACTTGCCCTGTAGACATGAGTGCCCTGTATGCTGCAGAAGAAGAGTAGTGAAAGTGCCCGTTCCAGGTGTAAGGAAGAGATTGCTATCGCCCACAGCATTATCCCCTGCCAGGTGGCTCACTTTTCATGCCGCTATCTTGGCATTCCGCTGTCAGTGAAGAGAATACCCAAGGCGCACATCTAGCCAGTCATCAATAAAGTCGCGCCTGAAAGGAAAGCTATTACATCCAAGCGGCAGACGCATCCTGGTCAAGACTGTACTCTCTTCAATACCGCTATATATCTCCATGGCTCAATACCGCTATATATCTCCATGGCTTTAGTCCTACCGCATGGCCAATAGAAGCAATTAACAGACTGAACAGAGCGTTCCTATGGACGGGTTCTGAAACTGTTCATGGATCAAAATACCGAGAGGCGTGGAAAACGGTGTGCCAACCGAATAAATATGGAAGGATTGGGTTTTATCAATCTGAAACTTTTGGGATATGCGCTTTTGTGTCAGATGGTTATGGCTGAAATTCAAACAGGATCCATGTTGGCGTGACCTGGCCAGTGGCTGGCCATCTAGTTTGAGCCGGCTGTACCGAAACTTCTTTTTTTTTTTAACATTGAAAGCAGCAGGCTCCTACCGTGCTTTATGTACAGAACTTTTCAGCAAGCAACAGTAGTTCAGCTTGGGAATGGATCGAAGCGTTGTTTTGCACAGACAACTGGTTTCACGGAACGTCGATTGTCAACACTTAGGGCATGAGCAATGTATATTACCGACGTCTGAAACAGTACAATAGCAACGGTTTTAGCTATTATAAGTTTCACAATGCTTAAAGCCTGTCATTTACTAGCTGGGGTCCCCTAGCAGCAGCAAGGGAGTGTGCAGGCAGGAGGGAGGAGGGCAGAACGAGAGAGAAAAAAATATTTGTTTATCTCTTACTACCCGGTGATAGCGCTATTGCCGGCAGCAAGCTTGTTTTCGTTGCTACCGGCTCGGGCAATGTATACTACCGGACATTAATTGCCTATTGCCGATTTTTGTCAGACATTGCGGTTGCTCTTAGGCCCTCTTTGGGAGGTATTATGCAAAACGGATTCTGGTACTGTAGCAACACTGTAGCTACTGTAGCTACAGTGACAGAATCCGGTAGAAGCTACGGTTTCGCTGCTTTTGGATTCTGGCAAAAAATAGATTCTGTTACAGTATTTTTCCTGTAGCTACAGTGACAGAAGCAGAATCCAAAATCCGGTCCAGAAGCTGTGCCAAACAGACCCTTAGAGCAGGCCCAACAATGGGCTTGTAGCCAAGTGCGTCAGTGCTTTTTTTGACATGAATCAGAAAAGAGAGGAGAGAGGAGGTGGTTTGTCGCTTCAGCTGGCGACGATCGCAACACATCTGTGGGTCCCTATCTTGTGCAGTTGTGAGGGAAAAAGACCTGATGCATGGCTAAGTTGTGGGCCCAGTTAAGGATTAAAAATATTATGTTGAGATAAGCTGTTGTATGTTTTGTCTGTTCACCGGTCTATGCGACAGATGCTTGTCTCGTTATTGTGCTCGCTCTTATCCAGCTCTGGGCACAAGCAGTCGCGAAAACGGCATTGAAGTCTTGCACGGTCAGTCAGGCGTTGCCGCAACGCCGTTGGATCCAAGACGTGACAGGTGCCCGCACTCTGCAAGCACTCAGGGTCAGGGAATATATTCAGCTGCCTGACCAGCTTGACTCCTTCCAGCTTAGAGCAAGCCCAACCCTTTGTCGCGTCGCCGAGACACGTAGGAAAATTCCCATGTGGAAGAGAGAGAAGAGGGACCTCGTCGCCGCAGCACGCGACCGTCGCGTCGCAGCTTGTGGGACCCGCCACTCACCCAGCCTCATGCATGCAACCATTTTCCCTGAATGTGGGACCTAAAAGAAAGGAGTTAAACTGGCGCTGCATTGGATGGAATCGTCGCATGCATGGGCGACGCGCCGACCGCGATGGCCTTGCTCTTAGACGAACAAGAGCAGGATAGATGGATTTGGAAGTGGAGCTCAACTGGCACCTACACAACCAAGTCAGCCTACTTATCTTTCTTCAGGGACAAGCGAACGTTGCATTGTGCTTCATTGATATGGAAAGCCTGAGCACCTGGTAACTAAAATCAAGCACTTCATCTGGTTGGCGCTGCACAACAGGCTATGGACAGCAGACCGCATGCGGCAACGGAACATGGACACACATGACGCATGCCCTCTCTGCGGCCAGACCATCGAGACCTGGCAACACCTTCTATGGAGATGCCCCTATGCACGACAAGTCTGGCAACAAACAGCTAAAAGATGGCAACTTACATAGGACATAGGTGCCACAGAAGAACACTAGGCAAAGCGTGTTCGTCTTGCTGTTTTGCAGCAGCTACAGTGTTCGCAGTTATTTCTTCAGCAGCAGCTACAGTGTTTTTAGCAGCAGCTACAGTATTCGCAGTTATTTTTCTGCAGCCGCAGCCGCAGCTGCAGCGAAATGAACAGGCACCTGGTTGGAAACGTTGGCGTGCTTCATTACAGCGAAATTGTAGACGTGGCTTTGACTCCCTGTTCATCTTACAATCGTGGATGTTGTGGAAGGAGAGAAACACAAGGGTATTTAACAACGAACTAAGCACGATTCACGTCGTTGTTGCCAAAACAGAGGAAGAATCCAGGTTATGGGAAACTACCGGCGTGAAGAAACTCTCTGCACTGCGAACACACGATGAGAGCAATGCCGTAGAGGTTGTGGTTGGTCAGACGTAGCATGTAACCGTTTGTTCTCTCTTTGTTGCTGTTATTCCGACTCCGGAGCACACCTCTAGGAGTTGAGAAGGTGTAAACCGTTAACTGGTGCCTCTTTGCACCCTCCTTTCCTATCCATATAATTCCTGACAGGCAAAAGCTTCGAGTGTTCACAAAATAGCGAATGCAATGAGAGTAGCTTCGTGTGCTGTAGCGATTTAGGAGGACAGTGTTGTTGGTGAGTTCATGTAGACAATCACGTCGCGGCTCTTCACCGCAGCTAGTGTCATGTTCTGTCTGGGATCGAATTGCATCAACTTATGCCTACGCTTTCTTGTAAAAAATTCAAATTGGGATCCAATCTGTTGCCTCTTCTGCAGTGCAGTCTTAATATGCCTGAGCAGTGTCAAAAGTTTCCGCATCGTCATCATCTTCCTTAATCAAATGTACATCTTGCACTGGAAGTGCTTCTTTCTGGAAAATTTTGAGATGATCGGGCAAGCATCTTTGGCATCTCATGTCCTACGTATCATTAGAAACTCCCAAGCAAATGATGAGCTGAACATATAAACATAAATTTTCAAATAAGGAGTTAAAAGAAAATTCATAACAGTTGATGTATAAATTTTCTAAGCACAGGTTACATTCCATTATGATGTAGCAGCAGACAATTCCAATGTGTGATCATACATCCCACAGTCGCAATCAAGATGCCCTCGGCCATCCTCTATTTGGAAAGTAAACATGACTCTAGCCCAATGCTCCCTCTTCTTAGCTTTATCATCCTCAATAATGAACATGGATGGATCCTTAGTGTCCATAACATTATAACAAAGTTTTGCCAACTTGGTTGCAGATCAGCTTGAATATGGCACTGATGTATACCTCCATTGCATGTAGTTCAATGGGCCATAAAGGTTCAGAGACAGATTCTGCATGCTCAGCAAAAATATGTTTTGTCAGTATTATGTTGAAAGCCTACATAGGATACATTTTCACAATGCAATTAAGGAAATTAAAATAATGGCAGAAGAGAAGCAAGGATATCACCGTGACTATCATCTAAGTTGTACACCAAACTGAAAAAAAAATGCCAATCCACAAGATAGAAAATAATATGCAGTGACTATCATCTAAGTTGTACACCAAACTGAAAATTGATATGATTCTCAACACATAAGAAAGCAGATCACATACTTGTTTTGGCCAAGGCTAACATGCATCTTATTAATTGCAGCCAGAATCCTCTACTGCCGCCACTTCATTCTCAATAACACTGTCATTATTCATCACTGAATCATATACATCTGTAGTGATTTGCTGAACAAAAAATTCACCTTCTGCGTCATCATTAAGATTGTCTTCACATTGCTTCAATGTAGTGGGTTGGAACATATGCGCTCTTGAAATGCAAATAAATCTGTGTTAGAATGGAGTAAAAACCAACTAAAGATAAGATGATCAAAGGCCAACTAAATTAAACAGAGCAATGAGACCAAGTTATTGTTGCAACACAACCAGAACATATCACAAGAAAAGATGAGCTGCAAATCAGTTCAGTAACAGTAACCTTTAAAACATGATTTTTCATCATGACAAGTATTTGGGTTTCTTGTGTGTAGCACATACAAATATATGGAGATAAGCACCAAAATTTTTAAACCTCGAGAAGGACAAGTAAAAAAGATGTCATGGGCATCACAAACAAATCATCTCGATTAATAAGCGTGAAGTTCTCTTTATAGATAATCTAGGCTGATGTTATCAGGCCTGGCACAGTGAAATCCATTTCCTGCAAACTGAAACATGCAGCAAGAGCTACGGAAATGAAAGCAGCACTGGTCGATAACCATTATGTTGCAAATTGAATTGCCATTACACATTCAAAATGTCCCAAGATAGGCATGTGCTACAACTAATCAGGTATCTACCTTGCATGAGTCAATAGATAGTTAAATTGAAGAGCTTATGCGATTCACGAAAAATTAAAGACGAGTCATGTTAAAAAGATGCTAAACTAGTTTAATCAGAATAATACAAAAATTACTCTGAATAACTTCAGTTGATTATCATAGAAACATCAATATTTTTCATATCTTCAAAAGGAAACATGTAAATTAGTAATAAAAAGTGACCTAGACTGCATATTCTTAAGACTTCCAGAAAACTAAACAACTACAAGATTAAGCTAGTAGGTGTAGTAATAAATTGGACAATCCTCAAAGACGGATGCAGATATTACAAAAATATGGATGCAGTGCACACTGCACACAGCTACTTGAAGACAAATCAAAGTTTGTCTCACCTCTGGGATGGTGAAGCACCTGCTCCTCCTTCCCTGTTCTCAAATCCAGACTGCAGATTTTGCACTTTCAAATGTTTCCATCTGGAGCATAGTACCCACAAGCATATCTACATTCTGGTAGTTCGTACTGAAGCTTCTGAAATCTTAAATAACTATAAAAGCCTCAGATAGACTGAACCCACCATTAATGTAGACACCAGAATTATGAAATGGGACATCATGACCTAAAGCTCCAACACTTGCACTCCTCAGCAGTTCTTGAAACCAAATCATATGAAGCTAAAAATTGCAACAGAAAAAGAAAAGGGGATGCAACACCACTGCAATGAAGCTATTGGCTTTTGATGGTAGATGGCATCATGAAAGTATAGCAATTGTTCCTGGAATTTCAAATTCACGTTCCCAATTCCATACTTGTGAAAAAAAAGCATCATCCATGAATTCATCAACTGAGTACCAACTAACAAAAGGTATTAATTAGTAACTATCACAAAAATCACGAATCAGTTAACTACAATACATATCACTGAAATATGATACCCCCAAATTAACTGATATTGCCCTGATGCAATTTCTGAATAGAATAGACAAGCAGAATGAATAAATTAGGACCAGCAGCTTTTTATTGAATAATGCATGATATCCTAAGTGCAACTGTCAAGCATAACTGCTATTGTATAGCCAAGAAATGTCACACATCCTACAATCCAGGAGAATGTCTTGGTCAAGAGAAGTGTCAATCCCAACAGTTTCTAGTTAAATTCAGCAGTTTAACATTATGAGGAATAATAAATTATTCATGCATATAGAATATACACAATTTCTGAAAAGGACATTAGGTAAACTTGATGGGCAGCCAGCATTGTCTCAAAATATTGAACTGCCAATTCATGTACTATCACAAGCTAGATCATTAACACTACACCTAATCCAATTCACTTAACAACACAAAGCCGCTTCAGCAAACTACGAAATGCTAATTTCCAGATTTTTTGTGTATTTCTCGAGCATAGTAGCTGCGTTCACTCGGGTAGCCTGTGAGCAACTGTCATGGCATACAACCTTAAGCGTGGACAACACCTTTGCCATGTTTACTAGTGTCTTCATGAGCACGAGCTCCCACTTGCCCCCTCGAAAATCCAAAAATGCCAAAAGATTTAGGTGACTCTTCACGCAATCCATATCAGCATACTGTTTGTATTGGTGGTTATCTTCTTCAGGCATCTGGCCCTCGGTAACATTGTCCTTTCTCTATGATTGCAAAACAAAATGTGATCAGTCCCCTGTAAACATGTTTGAATAAAAGCTTTTTGCAGATAGGGAATCACCTTGATGGTTAGGTCTTGTACACATGGGAAACAATTCAGGAGCACTCGAAGCATTCTCATCTGCGAATGCCGTGGAAGTGCTGTGTAGTTGACAACCACATTAAGACTAGTGAGACTTGGTATCAGCAAGTGGTGGATTTTCAGGGCAGTTGAGTCGATATCCAGACCAGAGAGCCGGACCAGCGCCGTGGCTTCACGTAAATCAAGAATGCATATGGAGCTATTGTGCAGCTTAAGTTCACGCATGCTATGTGAAGCGACACGAAGTGTACTTTGGCAAGCAAATGAAAGAGTGAGGCACTCCAATTGTGGCCATGAGGAGATACCATTTTCAATATCCTCATCGTTGTATGCACAGCCATGCAACCCAAGCTCCCGAAGTCCAGCAATGCCTGCATATGTATGCAACCCACCCCGTGGGAGTGTGAAGAAGCAAAGATGAAGCTTCTGAATACCTTCTCCATTGAAGGGAAGCAAAATATCCTCAGGTACAGGCATAAGCCAAAGTGGCATAGAAGGGCAGCCCCGATTGACAAGAACTAACTCGGTTGGGCCAGTCACCTCAGGTCTACGAAGCCTCTTGCACCAACTTCGAACATTGCCCGGCGTGAATGTGAACTTGTCAATGCGAATACTACGGACAACGCCACCATGCAGGCGAATATAGTGTTTGATATCTTTCTGAGTCCCATGATCTATCTGCCTATCATGTAGGACTAGATCCTCATCAGACCACCGTTGGACCCATTCAGCATTGGTGTTGTCATCAAACACAGAGCCCATGACATGTATATCACTGACAGGAAGGTACGTGTATATCACTCTCAAAGCTTCGTCAGGAAGCATTGTCCAATCAGCTCTACGATCACATGGATTGAGTTGGATTATCGGACGCTCCGCAATGAGTGAAGCCATTGGCACTGGTGGTAGATAGGCACGCACAGCATCAACTACCGTTTCTGGGTGCTGTAGTAGAGGATGGGGCTCCTCGAACTCATCCTCGTCGCTGCTGTCCTCTGACTCGTCTGAATCAGTCATATCATTCGTGCCCTCATCCATCAAATCCATAGCCACCTCTTGTTGCTGCATTTCCTGTTCTGCCCCTTGCTGCAAATCATCCATCTGGTCTGGATCAGGCTGTTGCATCTCCTCTTCTGCTTTTATTCAGCCTAACACAATTTAAACAGACAGCGTTAGGACATTTAATAGTCCCACCTTCAACCATATTAAGCATGGAGATTGGAGAATGCAGAATATAAGAATTTGTTCGTGTTTTCGATCCAATCAATAGGAGCCTGTGTACGTGACCAGACTGTGTGAATACACTCACGATTTGCCATTATTTTCTGCTCCAAAAAGATGAACAAGCAAACCTAGTTTAGTCCTGATTATTTTGACATTCCTATCAAACAAAAGATCAATTATGATAGCCACAACTGCTGGCTCTATGTTTTGTCCATGAGAAGCACATATGACAGTGTCAGTTAGTGGTGAAAACAGGACACACTGGTATTTAAAGACTATATACAGATACATGTCAAAGCATTATATTCAGAAGTAGTCCTAAAATCTGTTTGAGCAGGATCTGCATTTGCAATCAAATTAAGAACAGTCCTAACAGTGTCGGAAAAGAAGATAGGGAATGCAAGAAACCTTGCTTTCTGGAGGCGTCGGGGCGGCTTGACTGGCTCGGCGTCGGGGCGGCGACCTGGGCGGTAGTGGAGGCAGAGGCGCGGTGGGGAGCGGCGATCTGGGCGGGTGGTGCAGATGGCGACGAGCGGAGGGAGCGGGGCACCCGGGCGGCGACGAGGAGACGGAGCGCCGGCGTGAACCCTATCGGGCGAGCGCCAGCGTGAACCCTATCGGGCGACCGCCAGAACGGCGAGTGGAGGCGGTGTGTGTGGCAATCGCGTAATTCCCTTTCAAAGTGGCTCGGTCGCTTGGAACGCTACCGTTTCCGATGAATCACGTGCCCGGTTCTTTTTTCCCAAACGTTTCGGCCCGATTCTGACCAACATTGCTGTTTGGAACTGATTCAATGCAGAATTTAAAGGTCTTTTTCTTTTTTGTGAAACACACAGACACTCAAACACTTTGGCTTCAGACATTCATGAATCTCCAACTGGAGACATCAGTTTAATATACGCCTCCGGTGTTTCATTTGGATCATCACACAAACAGTAAGGGGAAAGCTCCAACACATAAGTTCACCAGTAGCCACTACCACCTGGTTGTACGGAAACTGCATGGCGAAGTGGATTGCATGCCTGAAAGCAATCGCTCCCGCCAACTCCGGGTTTGTAATGATTCTTTAGAAAAAAAACTCCGGGTTTGTGATCTTGTCAATTCCCTGTTAAGCTGCCGCCAAGAAGTCTCTGCTGTGTTATCCTTTAGAAATATAGTAATAAGGTAGCTCATGCTTTGGCTCAGACAGCCGATCATTTGTATGAGTCAGTTTGGTACAATGTACCACCTGAATTTATTTTGTTAAAACTCTGTAATGACCGGTGCTAAATAATGAAGCTACCTATTACCTTTCCAAAAAAAAAAACATTATCATTTGCTACAATGTTCAAACCCAAATTTAGGAGGAACAAATGCTCTAGAAAAGCTACAGAAATAGAGGAATCTTACAGGGTGCACACAACAAACAATTATACACAAATCCTAGCAACAGGTGTGTTGTTGTAGCAAACCCTTCTTTGGCTTGTCTCCAGACATCTGGGAGACGTCACTTTGATAAATGCCTTCTGATACTTCGTCAGATAATGTTGCACGAAACAAAAACCCTGCTAGGCAGGCAGCAGCATCAGGAAACGCTCCAACATATCATCAGTTCAACAGCACGCACGGTTTTGTACACTCAACATCTTATGTTACAAACTACGCTTTCAAAGAATAACACAACAGCTCAATTACAGTATGACTTGCCAAGACTTTATTGGTTTCTATGCATCACAAGATGCACAACGAACAATGCAATTGGGTTACCAATCATTTCAACTATCCTAAACAGCACATGTAATTCATGAGGCCGGAGCAAATCCGTCTTAATTGACAGTGAACTAAAAAATGGGAGAGAACTGCCAACGGATTTTGCTTCCATGACAAATCAGCCGAATCGGGCTGGCAGCACAAGAAAACTATGGCACTCCTGCAAAGAAAGAAGCAACTTCAATCAGTCAATAATCAAAGTGTGCTACCTAAGAAACATGTAATGCAGAGTTAGCCTGCAGCTTGTATAAAACATTGCTACTAGAAAGAATGAAGGTCAATAGTTTCTTTTAAAACAAGAAATGGATGCGAAATGCCATCTCTACTGAAGCTCCCAGACATACCATAAAATACATAATTTCTGATAAAAATGGTCGAAAATGAAAACAGAAGAACACATTTCCAAACACCTAACCATCTTGAGAAAAATCACCAAGGGGCAAGGCTAAAAGGAAGATCATGTCTAAACTTAAGCACTGCATGCTTAAGAGCAGCCAGCATGGCCATGAACCAGAGGTAAGGTAACTAGCTAGATCCCATTTCCAAATACTGAAAATGTTTGTTAGTTGGAAACTAAAGACCCCAAGGAGAGAGACATCCCCAAGGCATTGCCGATCGCGCTCAAGAACAGGTCTCAAAAACTGTTCACCAATTCCCTATCCACTTATTCTAACTGCACATGAGCCCAAGCAACACACGGCGGGGGTCCCTTTTTTTTTTTGTTGGGGGGTGGGGGGGGGGGGGGGGGGGGGGGGGGGACACAGTACCACCTCGCAACAAGGAGTTGGGAAAACACACCTAAAGTCAATATAATCTTCAGTAAAGGTCAGGGAAAGGTTGCAATACAAATGAATGAGACAACAAAGCAAACTAGGATGAACAAATAACTTGTACGCGTGTACAAACTATAATGACAGAACAAGGATTTGCATACAAGAATGATCTGATTATGGAAAGAACATGATACCAGTAAATTGTCAAAATTACCTTCAATTAAACATATATGTATTGCTTATCCATCTGATTCATCACCAACCTGAAGAATGACAATGTCAAGTTACAAGCTAGATATTTCTCAGTGCGACTGAAAGAAGTAGGCAGCATAGCCTTGGTTTCACGAAACCATCAACACTAACACGAACAAATTCAGTACATGTTTTACATTGGAACTTGAGAACAGCAGATTTATGTATGTATTGTATATCCATTTGACAAGGAAGTAGCAGAAAGCTACTCCAGAATCAGAGATAAAGATATTAATCGAGCGTGGAGTAAATAGAAAACAAAGGTAGCAATGATATGGTAACTTCCAAGGATGTGGAAGCAATAATGATCCAAGATATGTGTGCAGTGGTAACCAAAAGCAAGGAATGGCAGAAACTAAGTGCTACATAAGACGAACAGAACATATATGTAACTTGATGTCATACCGGCAAGAAGTGCCATTCTTCTTCTTTCAAATTAAACTTTTCAAGACTGTAGTCGCAAAACTGCAGCTGAATTAATATAAAAATCATTAAAAAAAGTAATCAATCAAATCATAATATTTCTATATGGATAAAATCGTCGAGTAACAAACGCACAGTGTGTATCTTCGTTCTTGGTCGAATTCATATACCCAACATGCAACATACCTGAAGGAGTAATATTGGGAAAGACAAGCGGTCAAAATGCATAAAAAATGGACACAATAAATACAGGTATAACTAAAAACTTCCTCAATCTGATAAGCGCTAAAATATCATAGAAAAGCATATGCATACACTCTAAGTGTTATTAATCATGAAACACTGCAGGAAGGTGTAGGACACACCTAGGCAGTCTTCCAAGCTAGTTCCTTTGCAACATGCTAATAGTAAATACATGAATCAAGTAGATAGCATTTGAAGTAACAGTCTTCTTATGTTTGGCAAACAAGTAGTATATGACTTAAAATTTCCTCTTTCAAGAAACTTATAAATGTTCCCAGCAAGAAAGGGACTATGGACCGAGGCCTACATTTTTCTCGTGGATGCCAGAACCGAAGAGTCTGCCCAATGCAATTCTCACAGTATGTTTTTCTTTTCTTCCTGGCAGGCATAGCCTGTGAGCTTCCTGAATTTCCGTTGTGAAGAACAATTGAGTTAACCGTTTTAGGTGTGCCAAGCATTTTTCGGCAGTTTGAAGACCCACAATACAATCTTGCCCGCTCCAAAACTGGACAAATCTGTGAATAATGCAAAGAGATTAGGATAAAAAGACAGTCCACTACAACCAAGTAATAGTTCAAGATGGGTGAAAGAATTTTTCAAAACATGGAATGAAAGAGAAGGATAAGAAAGACAGCTTGGGAGACTCGGAGGGACTTTACTTATAGTCGTAGGTCAGCTCTTCCCCGTTTCTTTATGTTACCAGAGCGAAAATTCCAACTCTGGTCTCTCCATCGACGCTCCTGAAATAATGTGATGCCAATTATATCATGTTCATTAGTGTGGATCGCGGAAGTAAGGAGTATGTATAGTATGACTAACCATTTCTGCATCTCTGTGTTAGGTTCACAACTATGGTTTATGAACCGAGACATGTTTCCCTTGTTTGTCGCATCAATGATCATATTGCTACTGACCTCACAAAGGTAGAAGTTAGTGTGACCCTGCCTTCTCATTTTCCATAGTCTTTGCTCACAAGTTCTGTCATCAATAACTATTAACATTGACCCAAGATATATGGATGTCAGTTTTAGATGTCCAGCATCCGATGTTGAGACATATATCATCATCATAATATATACCTACGTAAATTTGAACAAAACCATACCTTCTCCCACATACTCAATAACAAATTCTCCTTTCTTTATTTCATCCTCAGCTACCAGTCCAGAGCCACATTTTTCAGTCTGAAAAAAAAAATCTTTTTTCAACTGACAAATCGTCATAACATACTAAGGAAAGGTTTGAGGGACAAGTAAATACAACAGTTCTTTTAAAAGTTACCAATGTTGATTTAGTATGCCAATTATCAAATCATAAATTCAGAATATGTTTATGGAACCGATAGCTTCCTCACATAACAAATTCAATTCAACTAACAAATATCCATTGTAGGCGCAACTACTACAAAGGACTCCCTCTGTTTTAATTTTTTTGAGCTTAGGACATCGATTTTAGCACAAATTTGTGCTGACTTACATGTCCTAACGTCAATATTAAGAAAATGGAGGGAGTATTCTATAGCTGAAGTATACCCTTCGTCCACATCTAACGCTGCCTCACAAAACAAGAAAGCTTCTTTAACAAGCAAAATCAGTTCGGGACAAAGTACATCTGCAAGAAGGTAATGCTGGATATACAAAAATGGATATTGGATGGATAAACTCTAGGAAAAATACTTGGTCTAGGGCTAGCGGAAGCGTTGAAGAGGGATATCACAAATAGTCAAAACAAATACTAGTGGTATACAGATTGCAAAATAACAGGGCA